>CM019713.1:26427926-26807926 GCA_009760885.1 Achatina immaculata | reverse complement strand
TCCAGACCTGTATCAACACTCTCTTACCTGCTCCAGACCTGGATCAACTCTCTTACCTGTTCCAGACCTGGATCAACACTCTCTTACCTGTTCCAGACCTGGATCAACACTCTCTTACCTGTTCCAGACCTGGATCAACTCTCTTACCTGTTCCAGACCTGGATCAACTCTCTTACCTGTTCCAGACCTGGACTATGTCCGAAGAACTAGAAACAAAACTTAAAAGAAAAGGTTTGAGTTGGGCGATCTTGTCTTGTCTTGTCTTGTCTTGTCTTGTGCTGTCTCCCTATAACTGCGAGCTGGCGTTCTTCGCAGCCGTTGCTGTGGAGGTGTTGAGGCACAGCATCTTATCCGTGTGGGAGCAGGTTCTGTGAGCTATTTTTTCAGTCCCAGAGAACAGCTAAAAAGCAGGGGGTGGGGGAATGCAATGCTTCTTTAGCAGACTCCACCACCGTGAGGACTGTGGTGATCACAGCCCTGTTAGCCAGGCTAGGCCTGTTACTGGAGGTACCAACGGAGAGATGGAACAGTGTACTGGTCAGCTATGGTTCGCTAACCCTGACGCTGGTAAATCAGCTATGGTTCTCTAACCCTGACGCTAGCATATCAGCTAGGGGTCGCTAACCCTGACGCTGGTAAATCAGCTGTGGGTCGCTAACCCTGATGCTAGCATATCAGCTATGGTTCGCTAACCCTGACGCTAGCATATCAGCTGTAGGTCGCTAACCCTGACGTTAGCATATCAGCTATGTGCCGCTAACCCTGACGCTGGTAAATCAGCTGTGGGTCGCTAACCCTGACGCTGGTAAATCAGCTGTGGGTCGCTAACCCTGACGCTAGCATATCAGCTATGGTTCGCTAACCCTGACGCTAGTATTTCAGCTATGTGCCGCTAACCCTGACGCTAGCATATCAGCTATGTGCCGCTAACCCTGACGCTGGTAAATCAGCTGTGGGTCGCTAACCCTAAGGCTAGCATATCAGCTATGGTTCGCTAACCCTGACGCTAGCATATCAGCTATGTGCCGCTAACCCTGACGCTAGCATATCAGCTGTGGGTCGCTAACCCTGACGCTAGCATATCAGCTGTGGGTAGGTGACTGCCTCATCGGACGGCGTCCTCACAGCTTGAAGGTAGGCGGTAATCGATGCAGAAAGTAGATGCATTCTTTGCATCATAAGAAAAGTGCCATGACACTTTGGAAAGCAAAGGATGAACTGGTTGGAACTTCTCATAAGAGTAAATCTTAGTCGTCTACCAGCAGAAGCTTTCCACCCAGAATACCGAGAACTAAACAAGGGACGGCCCTCAGGAAGTCAGATCAAGGGAGTAAACGAGATCTTGCAGAGAAACTGTGTGGAAATACGTCAACCCATATCAGTACGTGGGTTACTAGGTCTGCCGTGGTTCTTCAAGCCTTACTACAGCACACGTTTAAGCACGTGACGATGTTCACGTTGGTTATTGAATCATGATCGCGTGAGAGATTTTTGGCGGGACTTTCGTGAAAAGAACTGCTGTGTAAAAGCCAGAGCCTGGACGGTATAGAAGTATGAGAGATCTTTATCTGTCCACGTGAGAGCTGAGAAAGTGATTAAATCTGGAGAATATATAATAGATCCCAGAGCTTAGCTTATGCTTGGACCTGTTCTTCAATGTAGAGGTCGTTCCTGAGTCGCGATCAAAATCAACGTGAAGTGCCCCTTTGTTTGAATGTTGTTGCATGTTGAACTTTTCTTTGAATGTTGCTGTATGTTGAATTTTTGTTTGAATGTTGTTGAACTTTGTTTGAATGTTGTTGTATGTTGAATTTTTGTTTGAATGTTGTTGTATGTTGAACTTTTGTTTGAATGTTGTTGTATGTTGAAATTTTGCTTGAATGTTATTTTATGTTGAACGTTTGTTTGAATGTTGTTGTGTGTTGAACTTTTGTTTGAATGTTGTATGCTTAACTTTTGTTTTTTTTTTAACTTTTGTTTGACTGTTATTGTATGTTAAACGTTTGTTTGAATGTTATTGTATTTTGAACGTTTGTTTGAAAGTTGTTGTATGTTGGACTTTTGTTTGGGTGTTGTTGTATGTTGAAGTTTTGTTTGGATGTTGTTTTATGCTGAACGTTTATTTGAATATTGTTGTATGTTAAACTTTTGTTTGAATGTTGTTGCATGTTGAACGTTTGTTTGAGTGTTGTTGCATGGTGAACGTTTGTTTGAATGTTGTTGCATGTTGAACTTTTGTTTGAATGTTGTATGTTGAAAGTTTGTTTGAATGCTGTTGTATATTTAACTTTTGTTTGAATGCTGTTGTATGTTGAACTTTTGTTTGAACTTTGTTGTATGTTGAACTTTTGTTTCATTGTTGTTGTATGGTGAACTTTTGTTTGAATGTTGTTGTATGTTGAACTTTTGTTTGAATGTTGTTGTATGTTAAACTTTTGTTTGGATGTTGTTATATGTTGAGCTACCACTACTTACAGAATGAGTCATCATAAATACATCTCCCAGAGTAGGATCTTCTGTTTTCTGGAGGGACTCAAGTTTTCTATCACTTACCTTGCCGTCTTTCTGCCAGTGATTCTTTGTCACTCTTACAAAACAAATAGAACGCGACCCGTGTCGTAAGCTCTTTCTTTCTTATTGTTCTGCCGCGTTGCTTATTGTGAACATGTTCGGATTGATTTCAACGAACTTCTGACTTAATTCGTTGGTATTTAACTGAGCATTATCGAGTGAATCTGTTTTTTTTTCCCTTTCTGATCTTTACTGTGTTTTTATCAGTGTGTCTACTAGCCTTTGTATCAATGTTCTTTCCCTGGATCGTTCTTTACCCTTTCTCTCTTTCTCTCTCTCTCACTCTCTCTCTCTCTCTCTCTCCTCTCTTTCCTTCTCTCTCTCTCTCTCTCACTTTCTCTAGAACAATAAAAATGTATTTATTGCTATAGTCCACATGTTGCTATCTATTCGTCAAAATGTTCTATAGCGTCCCCCAGACTGCTATTTATGACCACTTCCTGTTAGGTTGTCTGCTTCGATTAGAGAGTTCTACGATTCTATTTTACCTATTTTGTTTAGAGTTCTACGATTCTATGTTAACTATTTTGTTTACAGTTCTACGATTCTATGTTAACTATTTTGTTTAGAGAATTCTGCGATTCTATGGTAACTATTTTGTTTAGAGAGTTCTATGTTAACTATTTTATTTAGAAAATTATAAGGTTCTATGTTAACTATTTTATTTAGAAATTTACAAGATTCTATGTTAACTATTTCGTTTAGAAAATTATAAGATCCTATGTTAACTATTTTTTTTAGAAAATTATAAGATTCTATGTTAACTATTTTGTTTAGAAAATTATAAGATTCTATGTTAACTATTTTGTTTAGAAAATTATAAGATTCTATGTTAACTATTTTGTTTAGAAAATTATAAGATTCTATGCTAACTATTTTGTTAAGAAAATTATAAGATTCTATGTTAACTATTTTGTTTAAAAAATTATAAGATTCTATGTTAACTATTTTGTTTAGAAAATTATAAGATTCTATGTTAACTATTTTGTTTAGAAAATTATAAGATTCTATGTTAACTATTTTGTTTAAAGATTGCTTCCCCCATTAAGAGTCTAAACCAGTAAGCTCACCCACTGCTAGCCACTAGTAGCCTCTACAAGCCACTGCTAACCACTAGTAGCCTCTACAAGCCACTGCTAGCCAATAGTAGCCTCTACAAGCCACTGCTAGCCACTACTAGATTAAGCTGTAGACGTATGAGGGACAAATGTATGCAAGCCACATCACGGGTACTAAATATATGCAAGCCACATCACGGGTACTAAATATATGCAAGCCACATCACGGGTACTAAATATATGCAAGCCACATCACAGGTACTAAATATATGCAAGCCACATCATGGGTACTAAATATGTGCAAGCCACATCACGGCTACTAAATGGTCAGACTATCTGCAACACGTAACAGTACACAGCAGCTATGTGGCACAGCAAGAAAAGAAGACTCTCCATAGTTGGAATATTAGGAAAAAAATCCCTGTACTTCTGGCATAGAAGAACAATACTTTCGATAGTCTGAAGGTCACACTTACAGTACTATTAGCAGAGAGCTCGTTTTCATCTGCAACTTCCCCAATTTCCAGTTAAACTTTCAGGAGAATGAAATAAACGATTAAAAATCTCATCACTGCCTCGAGTTCTGTAGTTTTATCTCATTCAAGAGGTAAGATATGGTGAAGTCCTAGCACAAATTTAATCACTTTTGTCACTTTTATCTTCCACGTAAAACAGGCGTACAACATAGCAGTGTAATACATAAGCGTAAGATAGCAGCGTAAAACAGTCGCATAACATAGCAGCGTAAAACAGGCACATAACATAGCAGTGTAAAACATGAGCGTAAAAGGGGGGAGGGGCATAACACTGGAAAGCGCGTTGCTAAGTCTTGAGCTGATATTTTCCTACATCGGTATCCAGTACTTCTGTTTTGTGTGCGCGCGTGTGTGTGCGCGCGCGTGTGCTCACGACGGCGTGTGTGTTTAAATATCTTACATGTATGCATCAATATTTCCCTAAAACTGCGCCGTAGCGCGGCCGCGCACATACAAATAAAATCATGCCGTACATGAAATTTTATGTTGGGCAAAAGTAATAAAATTCTGGCTTTTATTTTTCAGTTTCCTGATGTAATCTCCGCTATGATAGCGCTACGATGGTAGCATTACATGAGTTTGTTTTACTGGTTTCTTTGGATTTTAGTTTTGTTTTTGTTTTTGGTTTTGTTTTTCCCCCATGAGAACTTTAAATTCCACAAAGCGGTTTGATTTTACAATTCACATTTACGCATGAAATTCTGAAGAGAATAATTTTGCACAGGAGTTGGAGATTCTGCATAAGGGCCGCAAAACTTTAGAGGGCACTTCAGTATGTATATCTTACATATGAACATACATCTGGATACCTGTTCATACATTACGTCTGTATAGGTTTATTTATGTACGTAAATAGTAGGTATGCGTTTGTAGATATACTCATACTTGCCTTTATATAGTAGATGTACTCATACTTGCGTTTATATAGCAGATATACTGATACTTGCCTCTATATGGTATATATACTCGTATTTGCCTTTATGTGGTAGATATTCTCATATATGTTTTAATATAGTAGATATACTCATACTTGCCGTTATATGGTAGATATACTCATAATTACCTCTATATGATAGATATTGTCATACTTGCCTTTATATGATAGATATACTCATATTTGCCTTTATATAGATATACTCATATTTGCCTTTATATGGTAGATTTATACTTGTCTTTATATGGTACATATACTCATAATTGCCTTTATATAGTAGATATACTCATACTTGCCTTTATATGGTAGATATACTCATACTTGCCTTTATATGGTATATATACTCACACTTACCTTTATATGGTATATATACTCACACTTGCCTTTATGTGGTATATATACTCACATTTACCTTTATATGATATATAGATACTCACACTTGCCTTTATATGATATATATATATATATATATATATATATATATATATACTCACACTTGCCTTTATATTGTATATATATACTCACATTTGCCGTTATATGGTATATATATATACTCACATTTGCCTTTATATCATATATATATATATACTCACATTTGCCTTTATATGATATATATATACTCATACTTGCCTTTATATGGTATATATATACTCACATTTGGCTTTGTATGCATACATCCTGTCTGTACCTGTCGCCGTATTACGGACTAATACCGTGGGAGTTCCTTCTTTACTGGCTTGCAACTTTCTATCTTGCTGCCTCAATTCGCTATCTTAATTCTACCTAAAATTAATAACAACATTAATAATAATGCTAAGAATAATAAGAATAACACCTTAATTACAAAGAACTGTTACATTACTCAGCAAAATGATACTCAGCAAAATGATATTCAGCAACTTTGACTAGGAGCTAACACTTGCCCGCTTCAGATCCGTTTTCTACGTATATCGCGTGTATCACTACAGATGTGTACATTAGTTTATATGTTCACTTTCTATGCGTCAAATTATTTGTTATCTGTTTCCTGTAGCCAAAAAGTTACGTTCGTTTCAATTGTCTGTACTTCTAACAGTGGACTCGTAGCTGCTGTGGTTGGATAGTGTGAACAGTCTCCACCCAGTCACCATGACAACCGTGATGGATATATCGGATGTACCTGCTACCACGCCCATAAATATAGCGCATACAATGAGTGTTAACTATCTGCAAAACGGAAGTTATATAAATGAAAGTGTTCAAAAGATGCCTGAGTTTTACAAGGTATGTATACATCTTCAGGTTTTTAAATGCATATTCTTGCTTTCATCCACTTTTTATTGTGTGTTTTTTAACGAATATTTTCTGTATAAACCTTCCACACTATAGCCAACAACATTCTGTTTTTGTATTCTTCTTCTTCTTCTTCTGCTTTCGAGACTGTTGGTCACATCAGATCCTGATCCCTGTCGACATGGCAAAGCCACTCAGTCCTCTCCAGATCCAAAGCTTTTGCCCCAGTCTTGTGCCCTCTGGCCATGTCTCATGCCTTAGATCGTCATGGTTTGGGCACTCTTGTCTGTTTTTTGTATGATTTCCTTGTTAGCTCTACACACTATTTTCTTAGGTTAATTACTTATTCTCTTATACTGCGAATTTAATAGTTTAATTCTGCACACTTTTGGTTTGTTTTTTCCTAATCTAATTTGTATACTTGTATTAAATCGAGTGTGTAGGAACAATGAAAGATGGAGTGATGAAGGGCAGAATGTAAGGCTGGCCTGCATGCCCAATTCTTTACACTTTAAAAATAACTATCATTCATTCATTCGTTCTCATTTGTCCCTTCAGTGCCCAAGACACATAGGGCTCTTGGTGGCAAGAGATTCCAACTTTTGTCGATCCTTCGCCATCTTCCTGGCTGTCTCCCAGACCAGTCCTTTTGCTTGCCAGCATTCTCTCCTGTACGTCTCCGTGTCTCTCTGGGTCGGCCAGTGCTTCTTTTACCCTGTGGAGTCCGCATCAAGGCTGCTCGTGCCATTCTTACAACCTGGCCAGTCCAGTGCCGCCTTCTCCTGTCAGACACTGTCAACAGCAGTGTCATGTCTGTCTCTCTTAACGTGAGGTTATTACAGATGAGAATAATGATTACACATTCACTTTTTATGATTCCAAAATTCTCTCCTGTTTGTTCAGTTTGTTTTTTTTTTACTGTTTGGCAGCAGTTTAATTTCATTATTTACAGCCACATCCGGGGTGGATTCGTATTTACAAAACGTAAGGTATCTCAACGTGCATCATCTTCGTGTGTTGATGTTCATGTCAGTAGTTTTCAAGCTGTGTACCGCAAGAAAATCAAATTTTTCTGTTTTTTTTTTTTCACCAGTTTTTTTTTGTTGTAGTAAGATTATTTCCGTTCAAATTACAGCACATTCAGTGTACTACTTTAAACTGTAAAATAAATTTATATTAAGAAGAAATTTTCTTTGACAAATGTGCCACTATTAGAAAAAGTTAGAGAACCATCGGGATATTTTGAATGTTTAATTTTTTTTTTTACACTTCATTTGTTCCGATTCTTTGTTCCTTTCTTCTCAGTTGCGTATTTCACAAAATCTCTTCACTTCATCTCTTTCTCTTTCATGTATTCACCTTCACTTCATTCATTAGGTGCAACCCCGTTAATAGTTGGCAGCCACACTTCTCTATCACGTGTAAAATGATAACGGTAACCCTGTGATGCCATGGCGCTACCTACGGGATAGGGTGTTGTTTCCCGTCCTTGACCTGTCGGTACACTAGAGCAGTGTTTCTCATCTTTTTTTCACCGGTGGCCCCTTCTGACCTTGCTTTTCTTTTGTGCCTCCTCCCCTTTCCACATCATCCCCATTACACTGGTTATATGTTTCTGTTTGTACAGCGTTTATTAACGCAGCTTACAGCACACAATTACATGCATAGTTTCATTGTTAGTGGAATTTATTATATGGTCATTGTGATCCTTGAGCTTGGTGGAAGTCATGTAAGTTTTTTAATGTCAAGTTCCGCTGTGTGGTAAGTGATCACCTCTGCTCATTATGTTAAAGTGTGCGCGCGTTTGTTAACAAATAACTTACTCGAATGAAACCAGATTCTACCAAATATAACGTGGGAAATGCCGTGAAAAAAAGGTTTCCCTTTCTCCCAAAGCTGTGGAAACTTTTTGGGAAACTGTTTATACAAAAATAATCTTTCCCTCGTTTAAAAACTGCTTGGGCTTCCATATCGTTCTGTACGCTGATGAGCACTTCTTGAAATGCTACGTCAACATCAGCAGTCACCACAGATGTATCCAATATAACAAGCTTCCATGTCATAGTTTAGCTGCTTCAAATGGTCCACATACAGGAATATGTCGTCATCTTTTGATTCAGATCTTACTGCTGCCAGAGAGGAGAACTGGACAAATTCGCGGCGTCTAATATTGTTTGTGTACAGTTTCAGTTTTCAAAGAATGCTATAATAATGTATTGTTCATAATAAAAAGGCAATAGTTTCCATTATTATTTCTTGTATGTCATTCGTGTGATACAGAAACCTACTCATTTTATCTGAAAAATAAAAAAGAGGTATTTACAACAGTTCGAATAGGGTGAAATTCATGCTAATATGTTCCTTCAAGCACCTGTGCCACTCATTTCGTAGCTAACCTGACAACTTACCTGAAAATCTTGATAAAATTGTACCAGTTTCCCTAGACAAAGTAGCGAATATATCCCTTGTTGACCGCTGTTCTGCGCAAGTCTCGCGTGCTCCCATCAGATTATAACATTACAACAGCTGAGCAGTGTCTGTTACCTGTAAATTTTAACTTATTTCAACAGAAAAATGCTATGAAGAAGTTTCTTTTTTCTCTTATTTGGTTTCTTCTTATTTTCCGAAAAGATTCTTTGATTGTTTTGACAACTGCACAACTCTCCACAGATTTTAATATTTCAAATGCTTAACGTTTTTTTTTCATCAACAAGAAACATCAACATCTTTCAGAATATGTTTCTTACGTGAAATTCCTTTCTATCAGGAACTTTAATAACTTGGCAAAGGTGTTTTTTTTAAAAATTTATTTCGAAACTGGAAAGTCATTCCAGCCACACAGGGCAGACTTTTAGGTGAAAGCATGTTTATCATTTAAAATACACCGACACAGGTACACAACGAGCAATAAACCACAAACACAGGTACACAACCAGCAATAAACCACCGACCAGGTACACAATCAGGAATAAACCACTGACCAGGTACACAACCAGGAATAAACCATTTACCAAGTACACAACCAGGAATAAACCATTTACCAGGTACACAACCAGGAATAAACCATTTACCAGGTACACAACCAGGAATAAATCACTGACCAGGTACACAACCAGGAATAAACCACTGACCAGGTACACAACCAGGAATAAACCATTTACCAGGTACACAACCAGGAATAAACCACTGACCAGGTACACAATCAGGAATAAACCACTAACCAGGAATAAACCATTTACCAGGTACACAACCAGGAATAAACCACCGACCAGGTACACAACCAGAAATAAACCACCGACACAGGTACACAACCAGGAATAAACCACTGACCAGGTACACACCCCGGAATAAAGCACCGACCAGGTACTTAGGCTAAACCTAGTAAGGGCCCGGCCCCTTCCGATCTACACAGTACACCTCCTGATATATGACCTAATCCCCCCTCTACTTGTGATCTCTGCTGTTACTTTGTAATCCACTGACCAGCCAGACACAGCAGACACATCACTGTCTTCCCCCATGACATAACGATCTGGTCTGGCAGTTACTGTTTACAAATACTTCTTACATGAAACAGTAACTTTCACCTCAGTCTCCTCTGAGTCTCTGTGCTAAGCCTGTTCAATTTAATTGCTAACCCCCACCCCCCACTCACACACACACAACACACACACACATATCGTACTTAAGTATACTTTGCAGTTTTTCCATTGACAGTTTCCCTCACATAAGCTTATCTGTCCTGTGTGGGCAAAGATTTGTAAAATCTACAGCCCATTACTTTCAAAGAAAAGACATTTCGGTATGCACTATCTTGCTCCTACGGTGTGCTATCGCTGTCTAACCGGCCCTTGCTTGGAGAATCATGAAGCCCCCATGTAGGGCTCTTTCGCAAGCGGAAACTGGCATGGAGATCTTTACACAAGACATCGAGCATGGTCAATGATTAGGGCCAGGTAAAACTTCATCTTTTGCTGCGGATGATTCTCGCCAAGCCCCATAGCCAGGCCCTATGAGAAGGGGTCCATCCGGCGGACTGATCCAGGAAAATGGAGCCCAGGTAGTTTTTATCTGTTTTAAAGATGGGGCCTGAAGGGCTCTGTAGTGAATTAAAACGTGGATAAACGAGGTTTGGAAGGGGGGGGGGGGAGTTTTGCACCGCCTTATAAGCTTTCTTTCGGTGGCCCTGCCTACAGCCATGAGAGCATATCCAGCCCCCCCCCCCCTGAAATCGACCAGTCTATTAACACAACAGTTTTATCAGCGACGGCGTGAGGTAGGGCGAAGTCTTGGCTGGCGCTTCTGTCCCCTGTCTTATCTCACCTTCATGCCACTGCTAGCGCGATAATCTCTTTCATAAAACGATTAGCCCGTTCTATGAGGTGAATATTTGAGGGCAAATCTGGCCAGGTATTGGTCAGACTGTATACTTCTTCTGCTTTTAGGTATAACCTTTGTGATACTGGCTCTATGTCTTATTGTGTTTAGGAACAGAAAAGATACCCCCCCCCCCAAAAAAAAAACAAAAACAAAAAAAATTTTGTAATGGTTATCAAAATCCTTGGTTTCAACTATTCAGTGGTTCAGTAATTCAGTTATCTCTCTCTCTCTCTCTCTCTCTCTCTCTCTCTCTCTCTCTCTCTCTCTCTCTCTCTGAACCTTAAGTGCCCAGGGCACATGGGGCTTCTGCAAGGGTTTTCCACAAATGCCTGTCCTTCGCCTTTTTTTCTGCTCTTGCCCAGGTGAACCCTCTATTGCTCAACATCCTTTCTGTTGTTCTTCTCCATGTCTCTTTTGGTCTACCCTTACTTCTGTTCCCCTGTGGTGTCCATCTTAGTGCTATTTTTGGTAGTGAGTTGTCAGTCATTCGGAGCACATGTCTCAACCATCGCCAGCGTCTTTCCTCAATAATTGCTGTCAGTGGCTTCACCTGCATTTCTGCTAATAAGATGTTATTTCTTATGATGTTTGGCCAAAATATTTTTCTAATTCTTCGTAAACATTTAGTCTGGAAAGAATTTAACTTGTTTTCTATGGTTTTGGTGATTTTCCAGCATTCACTTCCATAGAATAGTACACTTAGAACATTACTCTTAAATATCCTGATTTTCATATTTGTGCTTAGTTTTTTTTTTTTTTATTTCCATAAAGTCTGCAGCACTGCAAAAGCCTGGTTTGCTCTAGTAAGTCTGCTGTTGATGTCCTCTGTGCTGTCTCCATTTTCTACTACTCTGCTGCCAAGGTATACAAATTCGTTGACCTCCACCAACTTGCTATCTACTCTGAGTACATTTCTGTTGTTCAAATATTGTTTCATTAACTTTGTCTTTCCTACGTTGATCTTTAGTCCTATGTTGTTTGCATTAATTCAGTCATAGCCCTATTTTTTTTCAACCCATGCTGAACCCCAATCTTCCCCTGAATATTAAATCATCATCAAGAAAGGATCTCGACCATTATACTTGTGCATTCTTATACCGTGGTATTTAGTGAATATTGAAATTTTTCTCCGCGGAACCACCTGCCTCCTTGTTGAGAACCACTGAAATGTAGCCATTTAAATTTTTAAATATGGAAGAATCAAGAATTAAACTAGCTGTTGTGTCCGTAAAACATAATACTACTGAAATAAAATATTCCTGGTTTCTTTTAATTTATCATTTATTAGCTTCGTAGATGAATGTAGTCTACCACCCATAGACACGGACATGACCTTTGGCCCATTTTTTGTAGGAGAGGGTTGCCAACTCTTGCTGCAAGAAATGTTATTGTACACTCCCCCTCCACCTCCCCCCACCCTTTCTCCGTAGACTCGGGTTATTTGTAGAAATTGAAATTCTCGATAAAAGTGGAATCTCTG
Organism: Achatina immaculata; assembly: GCA_009760885.1. Taxonomy (NCBI): domain Eukaryota; kingdom Metazoa; phylum Mollusca; class Gastropoda; order Stylommatophora; family Achatinidae; genus Lissachatina; species Lissachatina immaculata. The sequence goes on along the minus strand of CM019713.1, from coordinate 26,795,695 downwards.
GAGATAATATCTGAAATAAAGAAACCACACGTTTTACTTTAAAGTGCAGAATTTGAAAGTGATAGCTCCAAACACTGATAGCAACAACAAGAAGAAATTTATATTGTAATTTTTTTTGTTTAAACATAATCTGTTAAAATAGGAAATCCATTCCCGTCAGTTGTTAGTGTCAGGCTTTGGCTCTGCTTTCACGCAGATTGTGCTGTCTGTTTTCTCTCTGTCTGAACTGCTTCTTGCTGAGCGCATCTGTCTCATCTGTCTGGCTACGTGTCTTCCTTTCCCGAAAGCGGAAGCAATGTGTCTCTTCCTTCCTGTAACCCCACCCCCACTCTCCCGGGGCCCCTCAATTTATAAATTAGTGCTTATGTTTGTAATCAAATACTCCAAAAATACCGACATTATGACATCGGACGAGAATAACAAAAAGAGGGGGTCGACCTTTTCTGAAGAAACTAACTGCCCATTTTGTTGCAGCTCTGTCAAGCCAGACTTTCTCCATGGGGAAAAAAACAATGTCAGGCATTATAATAATACAAGATATGTTCTGTCAAAAATGGACGGGCGCAGAAATATTTTCTGTTCAGCTTTAATAGGCGTGGAGAGATGACTTCTGGTATCATTAGATATACTTGTACCTTGTACTGATAAAAAATTACGCTGATTTGCTAACTGACACGAAATCTGCTGGGTATAATGAACGTGCTGATTATTTGATATTTATTTTCAGCTATAAGTGGAGTTGTAGAATCAGTTAGTTAGGCACGAGGTGGAAATAGAGACATGACAACAGTGGTCAAGGTAATGGAGTGACCATGATAAGTGGAGTCGCAGTAGATGTTTCATTTTAGTTTGTTTTTTTTAACTATGAAAATATGTTTAAACTATAAATTTTCGTCTATAACAATTTATTTTCTAACACTAGAAAATGACGCGTCGGGTATCAATCATGAGCGACTTTTCTTCCCTATTTTTACAGAGAGAAGACGAGCAGTGATTTCCTCGGGTTAACTGGTTGTATCCCTTTAAGATGCGAACCTGGCCACTAGAAACGACTGTACTAACACTATCTACTGGACCTTTATGGGTCTATGCACTGAATTAACTCTTAACCTACGAAGTAACACAATAATTGGTGTATAAGTATACAACTATACACTAAACACTGCAGTAAAGCTGTGATACTAGAATGTATAAAATCGGAAAAAAGTAGGAGCAGCTTTATTACTTAACGATTACAAAGTTGTGACGTTTCGGCGTGAGCCTTAATCATACAAAAACATACAGGACGAAGAAATAGGGAGAGGAGATAAAGTACAGATTTACATGAATACTGTTTAAAAAAAAACAGGAAAAAAAAGCAGGATAACATATATCGGTGAGACTGGCCTCAGATTAGGGGACCGCATGCAAAAAAATCTGTACGACATCACCCAGCATGCTTCGAAACCAGTCCCAAATCATTTCAATGGCCCCAACCACAGAGGCAAATCTGATTTTCTGGTAACAGCCATTAAACAATGTCACGCAGATGACACAAGCCGCCTGGCACTTGAGAACCGCTGCATTCAAAATTATGGGACGCTGGAACCACATGGGTTAAACTCGCTGTTTAGTTACACGTAACATCATCTTCTTCAGTCATTATAGTACCTCTCCACTAAATCCACCCCTTCTTACTTTTCAAACTTCCTCACAGCATCACTCTGCAACCCCGCTATTTTCTCTGCAACCCCTCTTCTCTGCAACACCTCTTCCCCAATCACCTGTTTCAAATTCTCCTAGCTAGGCCAGTAGTGCGTCACTCTCTCTCCCCTCCCCGGTTCCCCATCCACCACCCCCAGTTACAACCCACCGACCACATGTCACAGGTCTCTATTTAAACAATTTCCACGTCCTACCAGATCCATTCCTGACACACACCGCCAGACAAGCCACACCGTGCAATTTACAGCTAAGTACTCCTTTTAAAAAAAAAAATTTTTTTATTTTATTTTTTTTTAAACAGTATTCATGTAAGTCTATACTTTATCTCCTCTCCCTATTTCTTCGTCCTGTATGTTTTTGTATGATTAAGGCTCACGCCGAAACGTCACAACTTTGTAATCGTTAAGTAATAAAGCTGCTCCTACTTTTTTCCCATTTTATACATTAACCTACAAAGAGTCACTTGTCTTGAAAAGATGTTTTTTTAAAATAATGATGACTAGTCATGAGGCCTTGTTCCATAGACAGGAAATCGTAATTTTACGCTACGGTAAACTCTAAAAATAGTTATCTCGTCACGTCACTTATTGGTAAAAATAGAAAGAGTGAGGAAAATGGGCATGAAAAAAAAAATGGCAGAAAGTGAGATGAGCACATATAAATGAAGACCATACAACAATCCAAAATTTCGGCAAAGGCCATTTTAAAGAATCACATACAAAAACAACACAACAGGTAAAACACGAAAATTGGATGAAGAATTAAATAGTTAGCTTTTTAGTGTCATCTTTGTAAGGAGACGAATCCTTCCTGCATTTTGTGCCCATTTTTCTTACAAGGAAGATCAAAATGCTCAGTGTTTTATTTCTAATTATCTACTGTTTTTTTTAAATGATATCTTCCCAGGATGCTCAGATAGGATTTCTAGTCATCCTTTTCATTTTTATCGTCGCTGGCAACGTCACTGTTCTTGCTGCCATCGCTCTGTCCAAAGAGAGGAGGCGGTCTAGGATGAACTTCTTCATCATGCACCTGGCTCTATGTGGTGAGTACTATATTTGCACCTGGCTCTGTGTGGTGAGTACAATATTTGCACCAGGCTATATGTGGTGAGTACAATATCTGCACCTGGCTCTATGTGGTGAGTACAATATTTGCACCTGGCTCTATGTGGTGAGTACAATATTTGCAGGGAAGAAAGAGAGGCCTTCAAAATATTTCATGCCATTCTCAGACAAGGTATTTTTATAAATTCTTGTCCCGTTTTTTTTCTCTCTTCTGGATCTTTCGTAAGGTGGGAAATTGAAAATATTTTTTTTAAAACAAACCCATTTTCTCAAAAGAATGTTAAGAGCGCTTTCGACAGCTGAGATGACAAACAAGGAATCTTTAACAAAAATCTAGCCAAGAGAGGAATCTAATTAAATCCATAAGAAAACGATACTCAACATTTGTTGGACATGTAGTGAAAAATGAGGGGAATATGGGAAAATGAAAACATCACAGCGGGAAGATGATAAACGGGGGAAAAGAGAAATATGCCATGAAAGAAGACCATGGACAATCAAAAACAAGGCAGAGGGTCAACAAACTGAGCTGTTGGAAAACATCAAGGATCAAGATCTGCGGAGAAGCATGAGCACAAAAGCCTGCCGGTACAGCACCTGATGATGATGAAAGCCATTTTTAACATTTATTTCCAAGCTCAGTTCATGATAGGTTTTACTATATTTCTCTATTAAAATGAAAAATGCATTGCAGAATACGTTTAAAAGCTCACTTGATTTGCTATTTTAATAAAAAAAAATGACAGTCTACTATTTGTATTCTGCTCTTTTCAATAATTCCTAGCTCTATACACATCCTATTGATTTTTGTGTGTAAAAAGTAGATTTTTACTTAACTCTTTCGCTCCATACATCTTGATATATCTTGCACGCTTATGTGAATCAATGCTCAGGGCGATATTTAGGCAATGTCTAAATAATATGAAACACGACCTATATTTTTCAGATGTAGAGTTTCTTTGTGTCCAGTTTTCTTATGCCAAAATTTCTCATTAGAATTTTTATTTCTGGCAGAGTAGTGACATTAATTCAAGAGTGAATGAATTAATATGCTGACTGTTTTTCGGTGTCCTCTTATGTCTGAGCTTTCGTGCTGATAGTCTCTTTCCAGAGATTGTTTTCATAACGATGTGTCAGATACGTCTTTTTACAAGTGGTATAGCGGAGCTAGATATAACTGGTTTTCATTTCTTGTGCATAAGAAAACAATTCATTTTCCGCTGCCATACTTCAGTACTGAAATTACTTACAAAGACTGGATGCGAAAAGTACAACTTAATCCTTCTTTTACGGTACTATGATAAACTGTTGGGTTTGTGATAGGATAATTATGTCTTCAGCGAAATCCTTGGATACCATTAAAATCAAAGGTCAGTAACCCGGATCATAGATGAGACTAAAATGACATCGTTTTCTTTAAATTAAACAGCATTATTGTAATGAATGATTAAATCTTAGCTATTTCTAACAATGTAAATGTTGACTCATTGTTATTCTACTTGGCAGACCTTCTGACCGCGCCACTGATCGTCTTGTCTGATCTGGTGACCAAGATTACCATCTACTGGTACGCCGGCGAATTCTTCTGCAAACTGCATAAATTTACTCAGGTAACTGGTCTCTGTTCCAAACACTTTTTTTTCCTCTTTTGAGAGTAAAGATAGCCGCAGCTAGAGGGAAACCATTGGGGTAGAAGAACTCATGAACGAACTCTTACAGCAGAAGTGGACATACGTATAGTGTTTAGTTCTAAAGCAGAGCAGACTGAGAAAGAAAACGAGGGCATGACCAGCAGTGAGATATTAAGATAAATAAAAAGCAAATATTCAATATTTCACCAGTGTGCCTTTGTCAGGGGGAGCAGAAATGATGAAAAGAAAAAAATTAGCAAAACAAAGATAAGTTGAAACTTAACTGTCAGAAAACCTCCCAATATGAAAGCTGGACATAAAATACTGCTAGCTGGATCAGATTTCCATATAGGGAGATAGCAGTTATCACCGTTAGCTAACGAGACCTGGTCAAGACCTAAAGTACAAGGGGGTTTTGTTCCTACAACCACAAGGCTACGCTCCTACAACCTGTTTAACGATGCAGGTTCTACGTCTTCCCCTGAGATGTTGGAATCTGCCGGAAAGCTTGTCTCTTAGATCCACGATAGGAATCCAAAAGGCCATAGTAAATAACTCCGTGTTCAAATCTTCTGTCTTATTTCTCTTAATATCGCAAGCAGTTCTCCTGTAGACCTTAGCATGACCAGTCGAGTCGCTTTACATAACTATATCCACTGTATTTACTATAGAGATAATCATGCTAATGTAATAATTTATCATAAATAGTATAATGCTATAGGGTAGTAGTATTGTGAGGCTCAGTATCACTATATTGTTCTGTAATTCTAGATTATGTATTAATACATAATAATACAGACCTTCAAATGCTATTTCATACACGTGCTGTCATGAATTATACGAGATGCTGAAATGTAGCCTGCGATGCATTCAGCGCGGGAGAGAAACCACAAAAATGCTGGATGGAGACTGTGCGAGATGGAGAGCTATCGTATAAGTTATAACCTGAGATAATGACTGCTCTGTTGATAAGCACCTAAGAAGTTTCAACGGATGGATGGATGGATGGATGGATGGATGGATGGATATGACCATACAAGACAAGTATGAAGTCATATTCGACATTATTTAGTAACGCGTTGCAAGTATTGAAAAAAAAGAGATCACTATGTACATACTCTATATATATTGTTAAATGTATGTATGTATGTATATGTGTGTGTATGTTTCAACATCACTCTGGAACGCCTGGAGCAATTTCAACCAAACTTGGTACACATATGACTTGCAATCTGACAAAATATACTGCGGGGGGGGGGGGGGTAAGGGGCACCAGTAGGACCTTTAGGGGAGCCGTGGGGGTGGGGGTGGGATATGAGTGACATGTAAAAATAATCGAAAACGACCGATATTTGTGTTGAATCCATAGTTTTCGGGGTCGCTGAGTGACACTCTCCATGCTGTTTAGGTCTATGTTCACCCGGCATGGGGGTGGGGGTGTGAGAAGGGATGAAAAATAAAACGTCCAAATTGACCGAGATTAGCGTCGAATCCACATCGCTTGAGGTCGCTAAACTGATTGGTGACAGTCCTGATGACAATTAAGATCAGGTTTAGTCGAATAGAACGAATAGAGCTCTGTAGAACAGTCTAGACTCTGCAGAACCTTCTAGAAGGTTGTGAAAATTAATAGAACTTTCGTGATTGGGATAAATAAATACCCGGACAACGTCGGGTAATCAGCTAGTGGTACATAAAAGTACACTGATGCTTTTGTGACTCATGATATAACTTGTCTAATACTGGTCGTGACTCCTGGTAAAACTTCTTTAATACTAGTTGGGACTCCTGATAAAAATTCTTCAATACTAGTTGTGACTCCTGATAAAACTTCTTTAATACTAGTTGTGACTCCTGATAAATCTTTTTTTAATACTGGTTGTGACTCCTGATAAAACTTCTTTAATACTAGTTGTGACTCCTGATAAAACTTCTTTAATACTAGTTGTGACTCCTGATAAATCTTTTTTTAATACTGGTTGTGACTCCTGATAAAACTTATTTAATACTGGTTGTGACTCCCGATACAGTATAACTTCATTAATATTGGGGGAGATAGGATCAGAGCATATACGAAGTATCACATAGAATGATATCATAATTTGAAGTCACAATTACTGAATCGATAACTCCAGATTGCTTAGTTTAATAACTTCTGAATGGTGAGTTGGTAACTTTGTTGTGTTAAGTTGTAGGCATTTGTCCTCTTATGTTGTTGCTGTTGTTGTGTCAGTATTATTTTTATTGGATCAGACAAATTCCTTGAAGTCTTGCACTAACCTTTACCCGCGATTAAGCTGGGAAGTTAAGAAACTGTTTTCCTGCCTAGATTCTGGTCATGTACGCGTCCACCTACATGTTGGTTGCTCTCAGTATTGACAGACTGGACGCTGTTGCCAGACCTCTACAGTTCACGGGAAGCTGTGAGTAATCCCCCTTATTTCTGTACAACACGAAAATCGTACATTTTACAAATAATTCTACATACAAACTTATTTTTTTTTTATAAATGAAGGTCACTATGATTTCTTCAATTTTTATTATTATAAAACCGCCATAATAATAGCAGAAGTTAAAATAATTTATTCAATGTTTATTGCAACAAAAATGTGTTCTGTTCCTGAAGTACTGAAAGCTGTCTGTGCTATGTCGTCCTGGTGCCTCTCCTTGCTGGTTCACGTCCTTCAAATTGAAATATAGTTTCGTAGAAAAAAAAAGTGATAAATGTAGCACACGTGTTCCAGTCAAGCTCTCATAATCAAGATGTAAAGAACTCGTATTAATTATTTCGTGAAGTAAAATCTTATGTTATTTTTGTTCCACCCTGTAAAGATCCATAAAATTCTTAGCACTTCCTCCCAGGGTTCCGAGCGAAAGTCCTGGTAGCTACTGCATGGGCCCTGTCCTGTCTATTTGCTGTACCTGAGCTTCTACTGTTTGCTGTGACAGAGGTACACGGCGGCCCGATGTGCCACATCAAACTGTCCACGTTCACCTGGCAGGTGTGTTTTTTCTGAGTGTATATATATAAGTATGTACATGTGCGTACTTGTTTACAAATATTTCTTTACGGATTCGAAAAGTGAGTTTTTATTAGCTAAAGCTTTACATTTCTCTATCTTGTTTTTTAAATAGCCATTTTTAAATAAAAAACTGAAAATAGTAACAACCCAATATTTCGGTAAATATACCTTTATCAAGGACAACAAAGAAGACAACACAAACAAATAATTACGCCCCCTTCCCCTCACCTCACCCAAAAAAAATCAAAAAAACTCTTACCTGAGATCCGCTCTAACAGAAATTCGACACAGACTCATCTACTTGCAGCGTCCGTTTTTCATTTCCTGTTCATCGCATTCTGTTGTTGCCTGATGAACACCTTGTGCTCAAATATTACTTTTTGTCTTACTAAAAGGTACCTGTTTTTTTACATTAAAAATACATATAAAATAACACTAAAGGTATTTTGATCAAAATGTTTTTTTCAAATTATTTCGTTTGTTTTTCTCCAGTTGTACATTTGTCTTGTGGCCGCTTCTGTATTTTTCATTCCTGCTTTCATCATTCTGGTGTGCTACCTCGCCATTATCGTCGTTATCTTCAACAGTAGTCATCTAATCAACAGCGTCAGCAAGAAGACTCTTGATAGTGGAGGAGGTAAGAAGATGAAGAGAGGGAGAGAGAGAGAGAGAGAGAGGCAGTGAAGAAAATGGAATAAGAAAAGTAGCCATATTGATTAAGAGGGAGTAACTGCGATTAAAGTAGCTACAACAGAATGGTTACACATTGTCTGACTTAGACTGCACAAAGAAAGATAAACAATGAAAACCTGACAACAATAACCTGCACCCTTCGGAATAATGATAACGAAGCACAAACGGCGAACATTTTTCGCCTCATGGCTCACTGAACAAGATGGGAAAATTGCCACGGGCACATCATTAGTTTTCAAGGGCAGATTTCTTCCTTTAAAAAAAAAAGGAGGAAAATGGCTTCTAAAAGAAGTCCTCCTTCACATTTCTGCGGATCCGACGCTGCACGCTGCTAGCAGTGTTCCCTGAGAGGCTATGCGGTTAGTGTGCAAAATTTTCAGCTCGTGTGCAAATATGTTCCCAATAAAACATTTTACGTGCAAATGTGCGTCGTAGTGTCAAATTATAAAATACAACGTAAACAGAAAAAAAAAAGAAACTGGGAAAACAAACTCCTCCAGTAACTGTCATGCTGTTCTTCATTGCTAATACAGCACACTCACCAGCTGCTGCTGGGCGACTACACTGGCACAACTATGACAGAGTGAGCTTCCTATTTAATTGATGTTGATCATTAAACACAATAAATTAAATTTAAATTAGTGAATTCTTCATTTAGATAAAGAAATACAATAAAATGTCAGGCAAAACTTGGAAAAAAGAACTCTTCAAAAAAAAAAAAAAAGAGAGAGACATCCTCCCCAAGGGCATAAACTGATCGCCATCTTGCTTGACCTTAAGATATTCTCCTGATTGCGTTCGAAATCTTAAGTCATTTATTCATCTAAATAATGAGGTTCTGGCGAAGAGGCATCTTTCGACGTAAAATCCTGAAGTAAAGTCAGATGAAGGAAGTGACCAGTCAAAAGATTATCCTGAACCAGCCTGAAGATACGTCTGACAGAAACTGGCCGCAAGCCTTAAAACTAAGATCTATTGTCCTGTTTTAAAACTGGCTGTTTTAAATAAAAACTTATGCTTCTGTTTACCTTAGCAACACATAGTAGACCTATAATTTTCCCCCAGTCACAGCTATACATAAAAGAAACTATGAAATATTAAAAACACTTTGTAACTTCTGTAAAATGTGTCTAATATATATAATTTTTCTTGACGTTTGTATGAAATTTACAGTCCTTGATTAATTATTAATATAATAATTAATTCCTTCAGAATCATCAAGCGACCTTATTTCTAGGCGGAAGAGAAGCGTTCAGTGTCAAAGTTCTCGAGGTATTATTCCGCAAGCCAAAATAAGGACAATCAAAATGACCTTTCTAATTGTCTTTGGTAAGAGCTCACTGATATTAAAAATAGGTGTAACTTTATTAATTGACATCTCTCTCTCTCTCTCTCTCTCTCTCTGAACTTTAAGTGCCCAGGGCACATGGGGCTTCTGCAAGGGTTTTCCACAAATGCCTGTCCTTTGCCTTTTTTTCTGCTCTTGCCCAGGTGAGCCCTCTATTGCTCAGCATCCTTTCTGTTGTTCTTCTCCATGTCTCTTTTGGTCTACCCTTACTTCTGTTCCCCTGTGGTGTCCATCTTAGTGCTATTTTTGGTAGTGAGTTGTCAGTCATTCGGAGCACATGTCCCAACCATCGCCAGCATCTTTCCTCAATAATTGCTGTCAGTGGCTTCATCTGCATTTCTGCCAATAAGATGTTATTTCTTATGGTGTTTGGCCAAAATATTTTTCTAATTCTTCGTAAACATTTTAGTCTGGAAAGAGTTCGACTTGTTTTCTATAGTTTTTGTGATTTCCCAGAATTCACTTCCATAGAGTAGTACACTTAGAACATTACTCTTAAATATCCTGATTTTCGTATTCATGCTTAGTTTTTTTTTATTTCCATATAGTCTGCAGCACTGCAAAAGCCTGTATTAATTTTCATAATAATGATTATTTTAAACCTGGTTATAACTGACAGTTTAATTCATTTAAGTCTCTTATGCAGCTTGAGAGAGAGGCCTACAGCAGGGAGGCAGAGTTCCACATGGGACATGCAAATGAATGAATGAATGAATGCAGCCTGAACTATCTCTTGCTTTTTCTTGTAATGTTTGAAGGAACTTTTCTGTTGAGCTAATATTGAAAATATAGGACAAATGTGAAACAGCAGCAAAAGTGACTGTGCTGTCTTATCATGTCCTGTTTTGCTTGTCTTCTCTTGTCTTCATACTCATATACCTCTCGGTTTTGAGTGGACAAAAAGGCGTCTTGATAGGGCTCGATGGTGGGTCTTGTGTGATGTTGTATGTTGTATGTTAAGAAAATTTTAGGAAAGTCATTTCTTTTTTTTTCAAATTCAAAGAGTCTTTTTAAAAACTCATTTCAAAGAGTTTGGAATATCTTGGATCATTACTAACTAATAATGGAGATACAAAGAGGGAAATTAAAAGGAGGACATTTATCGCTCTTCAGAAAGTAAAACAAATAAAGAATCTGTGGAGAGGAGCAGACAGAACTACAAAAATAAGATTTTTAAGGGCATGCATCTTTCCCATCGCAACATATGCCTGTGAGACTTGGACAATTAACAAAACAGCTGAGAAACACATAAATGCCTTTGAATGTAAATGCTACAGAAGAGTTCTTCAAATATCATAGGCACAAAAAATAACAAATCTATCCATACTACAAGAACTTAATATTGAAAAGGGATGGCTAGTAAAGAGGATTAAACAAAGAAAACTTAAATATTTGGACACATTAAACGTCATGATAATCTAGAGAAGACAGTCTTGGAAGGTACATAATGGGAAAAAGAAAGAGAGGAAGACCAAGGCGAAAATGGTTACACGACATCGTTGGTGATTTGCAAATGGATGCATCAGCAACAAGCCATCTTGCTCACAACTGAGAGGCCTACAGAAGTGCTGTTAAGGAGGCAAAGCTCCGCAAGGGACATGCAAATGAATGAATGAAAGTCATTTCTGGTGGAAGAGCGAATCCCTCTTCCTCCTTAGGATCTTTGCATCAGGCTGGTATGTTTCTTAATCCTGATTAAATGAATAGTGCTCGTACTGATTTTCATGGTAATGGAGCCGGATCAGAAGATAATTTTCTAATCCATGTCTTGAAGCAAGCTACAGTAATACTCTCTTTATCCGATTTCTGTGATTCGTCATCAGCACAGCATATACTTCACAGAATAAGAGTTCGCAGTTTCAGATATATCAGCAGCTGAAGAAGGAGCTTTCATGACATGAAAATACTATAAAACGACAGACAATATAATACAGACAAAATCTATGTCAGATGTCTCACAGTTGTTTGTGTTGTTCTACAGATAAAAGGTCTATGAGAAACTGCTTGTATGTGTGCTCAGTAATCAGAACAGCATTACGAGAACAAGCAGTTTAACCTTATCTATTTAGTTTGATCTAATTCGCCTGCTCATGTATGGTTCACTGCTTTTGTAGGTGACCAGGGAGAGTCAAAGGCTACTGTTCTGGAGGGAAAAGCAGGAAGCCAGAACCTAGAACAGTTGGTGGCGAGATTCTTGTAGCTTCCCTCTAACTGAGGAGCCGCGTTAGCGCGGTGGATAAGTCACTCGCTCGTTTACCAGGCTACTCGGTTTCGATTTCCACTTACCAACAATGGTGCTCAAACTCACAAGGTTCACTCAGCCTCAAAAAGAACAAAAAAATTGCACCAGAGTTAACGCTCTGGGAAGGAAGAGAAATGACGCCGCTAGCTACGGAGTTCATGCTGATGGCGACACTAGTCGGCAGTTTCTGGTCAACTGCTGATTAGGCAGCAGAGAGCTTATGGTTTGGCCGTGTGCAATGACAACTCATACCTACACATTTACCCCTCCAACTAAAAGATTTCCAGAGACATATGGACATATGAACTTCCTCTGGAGCTGATTGACAAAGTCAAGAAGACATAAGGTGGAGCGAGAAGATATTTCATACTGAACAAAAGACGAAAAACCAGCCACTAACACGTGTCTACTTCATGGTTGTCTTTTAAATGGAAAACTGCCATGTTTTATATATATATATGGGTGTCTGAGTGGCGAAGTGGTTAGTGCACTGGTCTCTCATGGCGAAGGTCGGGGGTTCGAATCCGGCCGGCGGCACCCCAGTCACCCAGATGTAGAAATGGGTACCCGACTTCTTCTGGAGTTGGGGAAGTAAAAGGCAGCCAGGCGTGATACTGACCATATCACCCTCTAGTGTGCTGACAGGTCAAGGAAAATATGGGCACTAACACCATATCCCTATGTGCCTCTAAGGCATGACAGGGTTACCTTTACTTTACTTATATATATATATATATAATTTAGGATTTTCCAGATATCTCAATTGAAGAGGATATATATATGTATGTATATATATATATATATATATATATATATATATATATATATATATATATATATATATATATATACACACACAGATATCCGACACTCTTCAATTGAGATATCTGGAAAATCCTAAATTTTCATGTTGCCATGACACCAGCTTTAACAGCCGGTCGTCAGAGAACGGCACCGTGACGGTCACTAGCCAGTTGTTAACCCCACCCATGAGCTGACTGATGGTATCCCAGTGTCTCTGTTACACATCTAAACAGACTAGTCCTTTATTTCAAATTAGTGAACTTACACAATACTGAACCTTTTTTTTCTGTTTTTGCCAGTGTTCATCCTATGCTGGAGCCCTTACTTTGTGTTCAACCTGTGCCACGTTTTTAAGGCGTTGCCTCACTCTGAAATAATCGTCCAGGTCGCGACATTCATACAGGTTCTGGCGCCCTTGAACTCCGCGATGAACCCCATCATCTACGGGATCTTCAGCACCCGAGTCTGCCGTTACATCCGGTAAGTCGCGGACTAACGCTCAAATAAGACTGATTCAACTGAAAAATTTAACCTTCCCCTCATTTGCATAGATGTCCTAGGTAAGGCAAAGTTTTCACAGCCCTCAGCTACTGTCCTAGAATACGAGGCCGCAGTTCTTCGGCTTCAAAGTCCCAGCACTGGACGCTGTGGAAGCTGATAAATTCTGGGTCACGACAGGTTTTTTTGCACACACAAAAAATGGAAGAAAGCTTGCCAAAATTTATTTTCAAACGCAGATGAATAATAATAATAATAAGAAGAAGAAGAAGAAGAAGCACATACAACATCACACAACACACCAAGATAAATACAACAGAGAGATGTGAAGGATTATATTGTGGGAAATCCACACACACACTCGCAATGGCAGAGGATGCAGATCTGAAGAAAATGACCAAACTGCCATATCATATCTCCTTCACTGTGTACGAAGGCAATCCAGAAAGTAAGTTCCGATGTCTTAAAAAAAATCCAACAACGTAGTTGCATTAACCCTGTACATTTACAGTTGAAGAGCATACTTTTAGCTACTTTTCGACGTAGTTTCCATCACTGTTGAGGCACTTGTCGTAGCGAGGCACCAGATTTCGTATTCCTGCATCGTAAAATGTCGCCTGCCCGTTGCATTTTTTTGTTCTCCAGTGAGCATCTTTGGCACCATTGGAGAACAGAACTTTCGATAATCAAGTCGATCAGACACAACTTGTGTAAAGAACTGACTGAAATTTGTGGAAAGGGCAAGGAGAGTGACGAAAAATGATGCGGTAACATCATTCAAATGTTGTTAAAATTACGTCTGCCGCTAGTCACTTCATGCAGGAAAACAACGCCCGTCACCATCCGATAAAAATAGTCTGCGTCGGCACTATTTACAAACGGAACTTACTTTCAGGGTTGTCCTCGTAATTTCAGAGTCATTGATAGTAATTTCAGACAAAGTATGAAAGTTATGTTTACCTGTTCTTGTGTAGACGAGCCCCGCAAGTCACCTGCGTCCCAGCCTCAGTCAGACAATGCTGCTGCTGCCTCAACAACGGCCAAACACAGAAGGGGTCCACGGCTGACTACACAAGTATCAGCGATACAGAAGACTTCAGGTAATATACGACACACGCTCATAACTGAAGACTTCAGGTAATATACGACACACGCTCATAACTGAAGACTTCAGGTAATATACGACACACGCTCATAACTGAAGACTTCAGGTAATATACGACACACGCTCATAACTGAAGACTTCAGGTAATATACGACACACGCTCATAACTGAAGGCTTCAGGTAATATACGACACACGCTCATAACTGAAGACTTCAGGTAATATACGACACACGCTCATAACTGAAGACTTCAGGTAATATACGACACACGCTCATAACTGAAGGCTTCAGACAGCAAAAGATTGAAGTTTATAACTGAAGACTCCAAATTGCAAACGATAGGCATTTATGACTTCAGGTTGCAAACGATAGAAGTTTATATGACAGAAGACTTCAGATAGCAAAAGATTGAAATTTATAACTGAAGACTTCAAGTTGCAAACGATAGGCATTTATGACTTCAGGTTGCAAACGATAGAAGTTTATATGACAGAAGACTTCAGATAGCAAAAGATTAAAGTTTATAACTGAAGACTTCAAGTTGCAAACGATAGGCATTTATGACTTCAGGTTGCAAACGATAGAAGTTTATATGACAGAAGACTTCAGATAGCAAAAGATTAAAGTTTATAACTGAAGACTTCAAGTTGCAAACGATAGGCATTTATGACTTCAGGTTGCAAACGCTAGACGTTTATATGACAGAAGACTTCAAGTGGCAAATTGACAGACGTTTACGACTGAAGACTTCAGGTAGCAAACGACAGAAGTTTAGTACTGAAGACTTCAGGTAGCAAAACAATTAATGTTTGCGACTGAAGACTTCAAGTTGCAAACGACAGAAGTTTAATAATGAAGACTTCAGGTAGCAAAACAATGAAAGTTTACGACTGAAGACTTCAGGTAGCAAACGATAAACGTTAGTGACTAAATACTTCAAGTAACAAGCGACTGAAGTTTTTGGCTGAAGACTTCAGATACCAAAAGATTGATGCTTATGACCGAAGAAAACCTCATATGGCAAACGACAGACATTTGTAACTGTAGACGTCGGGTAACATTAGACAGGCGACAGTGACCGAATACTTCAGATAACACGCGTCAGGATATTTGTGACTGAAAGATGAAGGAAAATTCTAAAAGTCATGTGACTGCATGCAACATATGATAAATGTCTGCGGCTGACATTTTTTTTCCTGATGTTACTGTTACATCACGTTTCGTTACTTATTTTCATCTGTTTTTATTGTAATTATTTTTGTCATTCGTTCACTGTTTCACCTGCTGATGATTACATTTAGTATTTTTGTTTATATCAAATAATATTATTAACAATTCTGCATTCTCATTACATGAGGGTCACGAAGATTTTGTTTACTTTTGTCTATGCCAGACTAACAGGAGAGACCAGGCACAGCATTTCACAGAACGGCAGCCCCAGGATACCACTGGTCAAGCAACAGCTCACCAAGGCCGATAGGGAACTACTTTCTCTACACGTCAGAGCGACCGTGACGCCGGATAAAGTGTGAACTTATCACTCAGCCAACCGAGACAACTGTTCAGAAATTAATACGCTGCTTTGACCAGTGACAACGCTTGGGGCATTTCACGCCTGGATAGAATTCTTCATGCACACTTTCTCTGTATTCATGGCGAACTACACTGTAAAAGAGGCAGAATTCTAGGACCTCACGAAAACAAGAGTGAGAAAAAGTCAACATCTGCTCCAGACATAAGAGAAATAGCCACACCACAAGAAGACTGCACACTATAATCTTACTGGTACAGATGTATGACTCTTGATGTTTTCCTTGATATTCTGAAACATGGCGATCAGATCAGTTCAGGCTGTTCTCACGCAGCGTGAACAATCATCCTGACTTGAACAGCGTTAAGTAACAACACATATTCCTCTGTTCATCTTTACAGGTGACCTGGTGCAGCAAAGTGTCAGATATTATCACTTAATTATCCACGACACAGTTCACTTCACAACTCCCTTCCCCCTCCCCGCCCCGTGAAAGATCACAGATGCAGTGTTTTACTGCAAAATTATTTCATGCCTATTTTTAGCACTTCCGGCAATATAAAATTACGAAACCCCAACTACAAAACAAAACAAAATGACCCGTTTTTGTAAGCCACAATATCACTTAGCGGCAGAACCTGTTTCATCTGCAACTACAGATGGACGGATGATGCTGACTACTTTTGTGACATCATGTAACCATTTCTACACATGCTTGGAAAATAAGAACTTTAAATGACATATCTAATTATACACAACACCATCCTATGCCGCAGGAGGCCGGCTGCAATGGTTGGCTAACTCTCTCCGTTTTTTTTTTCACTTTTACGGCACCAGGTCTTGTCCATTTTCTGATGTTGTCCACTTTTGGGCAATTAATCTTCATCCTTCAAGTAGTTGGGAGAACGGAAGTGAGTTTTCCAATTTATTCGTAAAATACGTCTGGCACAGTTTGCATTTTCATTTAAAAAAAAGTATTTTCCGCAGCACTGGCTAAGAAGAAGAAGAAGAACAACAACAACAACAACAACAAGGATAAGTAGGAGGGTAGCCGTGAACTTAGAATACAAGTATATGTAACTCCTTTGGGATACATAGCTTCAAATTACGATAGAGGCAGGATTATTTTATCTCTTCTTAATCTTTCCCGTGCCGTTAAACGTCACATAGGGCTCGCAAAGTAGTTCGCCAATTTTTCCTGTCTTCGGCGAGTCTTTCAACCTCATCAAGGGATTTTATGCCTGTTAATTTAGCCTCTCTTAACAATGTCATCTTTAGAGTTTCAAGTGGTCTGCCTCTTTTTCTTTGGCCTGTTGTGTTCCACTTTGATAGCTTGTTTTGGGATTCTCTGACTGTTTCTTCTCATCACGTGACCAACATATGTCCATCTCCTTTTCCTGATCACTCATGAGACTGGTTGTTGTTCAGTCATCTGTCTTATCTCTGCATTGTTCTTGAATTCGTTCCACTTGATGCCGAATATTTTCCTTAGGCATTTGTTTTCAAAAAAGTCTAATTTCTTGTCCATTTCTTTAGTTGTTTTCCAGCTTTCACATGCATAAATGAGGGTGAATATTACATTTGAATTAAATAGTCTTAAATTGGTTTTTATGCTTATAACTTTTGAATGTCATATGTTCTTATGTTCTCAAGATTCTTGAAGATCGATCCTGCTTTTGCAATTCTAATTCTAACTTCCTTTCTGGTGTCACCATCCTGGTCTACATAGCTACCAAGGTATGCAAATTGATTGACTTCTTCAATATCTGTCCCTTCCACGTGTATTTTTCCATTTTGATTAATGTGAAGTTTCATTATGTCTGTTTTGTCCTTGTTAATTTCAAGTCCTATTTTGCTAGCCAGTGAAGACAGGCTATCTGTTTTTCTTGCATGAAATTCACATTGTTACCGATAAGAGTTATGTCATCAGCAAAATCAAGATCTTCTAGTTGGGTCCCATGTACCCAGTCAATACCTGTGTTACCTGTGCAGTATTTTTTCATTATGAATTCTATTGTAATTCCAAAAAGCAAAGGAGACAGTATACATCCTTATTTCACGCCTGTTTCAATCTGGAACACATTCACTCATCCCTTCTTCTGTCTTGACTGCACAAACATATCCATTGTAGAAGTCCTTAATGACGTTGACAATTTTAGTTGGTATTCCATACAGACTTAAAATTCTCCACAGTGAGTCTCTGTGTATGCTATGAAATGCTTTTTTAAAGTCTATGAAGTTCAGTATTAATGGTTTCTGCTTTTCAATATGTTCTTCAAGTATTATTCTTAGAGTAAAGATCTTGTCGAGACAACTTCTCCCTTTCCGAAATCCTGCTTGTTCTTCTCTCATTGCGGTATCCACTATATCTTTGAGTCTATTCAAAATGAGTCTGCAAATACTTTTGACACAACTGATATTAAGGTTACTCCTATCCAATTATTGCAGTCTCTAAGGTTGCCCTTTTTGTTGGTATTTTAACAATGATTCCTTTTTTGTCCATTTAGAAGGGACCTTTTTTTTCTTTCCAAATCTTATTAAACATTCTCTGTAGTTGTCTCATGTTGTCACTATTGATAGCTTTTAACATTTCGGCTGTTATTTCATCTTCACCTGCAGAAAAAAAAGGACACACCTGTAATTTATTGTTTTTTTTTAACAGTAATAAAAATAATTTCATTGAGAAATTCAAAACAGTAACAAGATGAATTTGAAATAAGACTATGTGAGTTGCCAAAATGTTTAAAGGTCATCATCAATGCGTTCATGACAAATCTATACGGGGTTCAGACTTTGCGTTAAGGACAAGTCTGTATGAGCTTCAGACTTTGCGTTAAGGACAAGTCTATATGTGCTTCAGAATTTGCGTTAAGGACAAGTCCATATGTGCTTCAGAATTTGCTTTAAGGACAAGCCTATATGTGCTTCAGACTTTGCATTAAGGACAGCCTATATGTTCTTCAGACTTTGTGCTAAGGACAAGTCTGTATGTGCTTCAGACTTTGCGTTAAGGACAAGTCTACATTTTGCTTCAGAATTTGCGTTAAGGACAGGTCTATATGTGCTTCAGAATTTGTTTTAAGGACAAGCCTATATGTGCTTCAGATTTTGCGTTAAGGATAGCCTATATGTTCTTCAGACTTTGCGCTAAGGACAAGTCTGTTTGTGCTTCAGACATTGTGTTAAGGACAAGTCTATATGTGCTTCAGACTTTGCCTTCAGGACAAGTCTGCAGTGCTGTAAACTTGATCTGTGAAAGGAGGCCTCAGCGCGGATTCCACGGCGAAAGATAGACTCCTGACGAGCAGAAGTCATGTTGGTGGCATTCTCAGAACCCGCTACTTCTGTTCGATCTTGCTATCGATTATGCCATTCCCGCTCACAAAAAGAGGTCAGAGGATGATATTCAACCTGTTATTTTCTTTAGATCTTCTGTAATAATCAAATTACAATAAAGAACTAACTGAACGAATTTAACAATGCTATTGTTGCATTTTATGTGGGAGAGTGTGATTTTATCCAATACGCTGTGATTATGCTTTCAATGTTTTCCTCAATTTTCATTTCTTGCACAGGAAACGGAAATAACGCTGTCCCATAGAGCTGCATCGGCAGATTTTTAACAATGTTCAACCGGCCAATGAAACTACGAGGGTTGATTGATAAGTTCTCGGCATAAGGTACAAATACTTGAAATGCACAGTTGATATTAGGTGCATTTGTAGATCAGGTTAATGTAAGATTAAATATTAAGTTTCAAGAAATTAACTGCAACCAATTTTTCTTACAGGCTACTGAAGTGGTAAGGGGTGACAGAACTCGAGAAAATGGATAAAAATTTCTCATCGAGCAGCCATTCCCTACCTCTGCATCAAGGGCTTATCATCGAAGGAGATCCATGAGGATGTGGCAGAGACTCTAGGGGAGAGCGCCCCTTCTTACAACACAGTGAAGAAATGGGCAGCTCGGTTCAAACATGGAAGGGAGAGTCTGGAAGATGGTCCTCGTCCAGGAAGACCAAGAACGGTAACAACTGATGAAACCACCGGCAGAATCCATGACATGATAATGGGGGATAGACGACTAACTGAGCGGTACATTGCTACTTAGTTGGACATATCCCAGGAACGTGTTCATGCCATTATTCACAATGATCTTCAAATGACAAAGGTCTCTGCTCGATGGGTCCCAAAACTTCTTGGAGCTAATCACAAACAACAGCGTCTCAACATGTCAAGAGACCATCTTGCCTATTTTTTCTCCAGATCCCGAAGAGTTTCTTCAGCAATTTGTGACTATGGATGAGACTTGGGTTCATCATTTTTAACCAGAAACCAAAGAACAATCAAAGCAGTAGAAACATCATGGATCCTCACCTCCAAAGAAAGCAAGGGTGGTTCTGTCTGCAGGCAAAGTGATGGCTTCCGTCTTTTGGCGTTCAGAAAGTGTGCTATTGGTAGACTATCTTCAAAAGAACAGAACGGTCACCGGGGCCTATTACGCTAATCTTGTGAAGCAACTGCGGGTCAAACTGAAGGAAAAGCGTCGAAGGCAACTGACAAGAGGAGTCATCTTTCATCAAGACAATGCTCCAGTTCACAAGTCGGCGGTGGCAATGGCTGCCATTCATGAATGCGTCTTCCAGCTTCTTGAGTTGATTCCGTATTCCCCAGATTTGGCCCGTTCGGACTATTACCTGTTTACCAAACTCAAAAAGAAGCTCAGTGGTCGCAAATTTGCTTCAGATGATACTTCATTCATGCTGTAGACCACTTTCTACTGGCACAAGATCAGCATCTTTTACAAAGAAGGGATCCATCGCTGGACCAAGTGCATAAACTTGCAAGGGGACTATGTTGAGATATAACCCAAAAAAGTTGACCACAAATAATCCGTTGTACCTTGTGCCGAGAACTTATCAATCACCCCTCGTACAACAGATAGTAAAAGGAGATGAAGTAGATATGAGGGTATAACGTTAGAAATATGGAAAGTGACAGAATAAGATGACTTGATTTAGCGTCACACAAACTGATATTCAAGAGAAGTTCCTAGCAGCCCGCCATGAATGACCTTGAACTAAAGCAATTAATGACTCGGATAAATTCCATTAATTTCGGGAAAACAAAAACATTCAGCATTGAAACATTTTCATTTCGAGTTACAGAGAAATTACAACTGCCGGGAAGCTTAAAAAATCGGCCAGGAAGACTGCGGAATTTGACAGGAAAATTGACTTGACGGAAAAATATAAGAGAAACTTCCTCGTGATGTAATTCTGGCTGCCGTGTTCGCTCATTCTAGTTGCAAGAGAGCAGAGAGGCCATGTTGTAACTAGGTCACTCATTCTTGTACCATATACTTTTTATCTGTGGTGGCCCTTCACAGTTTGACGTAGTGTGGTGCTAACAGGAATGCACAAACGTGTTAAATGAGCAACGGTGTCGTCACTGCTTTCAAGATAGAGGTCAGGTCAGTGTGCCGAGATACTGAGCTTAGTACTACGGCACTACTGTGACCCGTGACCTTGGCGTAGACAGCATTGGTGATTCTTCGTCGTGTCTACTTGGCCAGTGGTGAAATGTGATGGTCTTTTGTGTGTCATGGTTGGGCTTGGCTCCTTAGCTACGGAGTTTGAGCTGCTGTCTGTAGCTCCTAAAATGGCTTCTGCACTGGGTGGCTCATCATCAAGAACTAACACGTGTGACCGTCGTTGAACATTCTGTACAACATTCACTGACACAGGTGATGGAGCGATTTTGGGATGTCTTGTTCTCAATGATACGGAGAACCTAGTCAAACTCGAACTCTTTATGTGTTTCAGCACCGAAGACCTGTAGTGAAGCATCTTAAGACATGCAGTGAAGCACCGAGGAAATTCAATAAAGCACCGAATACATACAGTGAAGCACTGAATACATGCAGTGAAGCACAGAAGACATCCAGTAAAGCACCGAAGGCATGGAGTGAAGCACCAAAGGCATGCAGTGAAGCACCGAAGACATGCAGTGAAGCACCGAAGACATGCAGTGAAGCACCGAAGACATGCGGTGAAGCACTGAAGACATGCAGTGAAGCACCAAAGGCATGCAGTAAAGCACCGAAGACATGCAGTGAAGCACTGAAGGCATGCAGTGAAGCACCGAAGGCATGCAGTGAAGCACCGAAGACATGCAGTGAAGCACCGAAGACATGCAGTGAAGCACCGAAGACATGCAATGAAACACCGAAGACATGCAGTGAAGCACCGAAGACATGCAGTGAAGCACCGAAGGCATGCAGTAAAGCACCGAAGACATGCAGTGAAGCACCGAAGACATGCAGTGAAGCACTGAAGACATGCAGTGAAGCACCGAAGACATGCAGTGAAGCACCGAAGACCGGAACACCGTGGACACTCACAACTGCTCTTTCTTATCGAAATTTCTAAAAAGAAAAGACCAATCGCAGATTTTAATCTCCTCGTGTCTTCATTTTCCAAATGTGCTTCATGCGGATGATACTTTTATCCATTTCCTGAATTCTGAAAATGTACTGAAACCTAAAGTAGATAATTTAGTGTATAAACTGATAATTAACCAAAATAAATTAATGCTCTTGTGTGTAATTAATAATAAAATTCCATTTTCAAATAAGCCACCAGTCAAAGAAAACTTGCACACAGAATTGCAATACCACAATCGATATTTCTGAGACATTTTTCATACAAGATAGGGGATTAAGGTGCGATGTTACAAAGTATGTCTGTTACAGTAAATATGTGCCACAATACAATGTCTGTTACAGTAAATATGTGTCACAATACAATGTCTGTTACAGTAAATATGTGTCACAATACAATGTCTGTTACAGTAAATGTTTGATGCCGTAAACTTCTGTTGCAGCAATTATGTGTCACAGTACAATGCCTATTACAGTGAATGTGTCACAATACAATGCCTGTTACCGTAAATGTTTGATGCCGTAAACTTCTGTTGCAGTAATTATGTGTCACAATACAATGTCTATTACAGTGAATGTGTCACAATATAATGTCTATTACAGTAAATATGTGCCACAATATAATGTCTATTACACTAAATATGTGTCACACTATAATGTCTGTTACAGTAAATATGTATCACAATACAATGTCTGTTACAGTAAATGTTTGATGCCGTAAACTTCTGTTGCAGTAATTATGTGTCACAGTACAATGTCTATTACAGTGAATGTGTCACAATACAATGCCTGTTACCGTAAATGTTTGATGCCGTAAACTTCTGTTGCAGTAATTATGTGTCACAATACAATGTCTATTACAGTGAATGTGTCACAATATAATGTCTATTACAGTAAATATGTGCCACAATATAATGTCTATTACACTAAATATGTGTCACAATATAATATCTATTACAGTAAATATGTGTCACAATACAATGTCTATTACACTAAATATGTGTCACACTATAATGTCTGTTACAGTAAATATGTATCACAATAAAATGTTTCTTACAGTAAATATATGTCACAATTAATATCTGATACAGCAGTTATGTGTCACAATAAATGTCTGTTACAGCAAAATTCTGTTACAGTAAATAGCAATTACGGTAAATATCTGTTACGGTATTATCTGTTACAGAATTGATGTATTACACTAAATATCCGTTCAGTAAATATCTGCTACAGTAAATACCTATTGCAGTAAATGTCTGTTGTAAAGATATTTTACAATGATTAAGTGTTTCAGTAAATATATTTTACAGAAAGTGCTTGTTACATTAAATATCCGTTGCACTAAATTTGTATTAGACTAAATAACTGTTACACTAAATATCTGTTACAGAATTTATGTATTACACCAAATATCTGTTACAGAATTGTCATTAAAAGTAAGTCTATGCCAGCGTTTTTGACTGCTTAACTTTAAGTCCTTTTTCTTTTGTCTTACACTGTGTATATAAGTTATTATCATTTATTTCAATGCAGAGCTGTAAATGAAAGCGATGATTTTTTTTTAAAAATCATGTTTCGATTCAGATAAATGTTTGATGATTTGCTGTTAACATGTTTGTGAAAATCTTTTTTAAAAAAAAAATAAAATGAATGAAACGTGTGTTTAAATCAGAAGTGCAGATTCAAGTATCTTGGAGATATGCGAGCTTCAATAACTTCAAATAGTGATACAACTCGTGTATCAAAGCTAAAATAAAACAAGCCAAGAGAAATGTAAGACACGAGAGGGTTGGAAAAGGGGGGGGGGGGGGGGAGAGAGATTTTAGTACAACTATAAGAACATGAGTAACATTCAATGAAGAATGATGATGTTAGAATGAAAGTTGAGTGATGATGTTAGAAAGAAAGTTGAAAGATGATGTTAGAATGAAAGTTGAATGATGAAGGGCAGAATGTTGAATAGGCCTACTATTCAGTTCTTCATCTTTGAAAAATAACACTTCTTTCTCTCGCTCAGTGTGTGTCGGCTGTGAGATAAACAGAACTCAGAAAGTGAAGAATAAACTGGAAGAAAGCAACAGGAAAATCGACATGACGAAGGAACGGGCTTTATTTGTAAAGGGTTAAGAATTGGGCACGCAGGCCCGTCTGACATTCTGTCCTTTATCCCACAACGTTTATTATTCCAGACATTTTACATCTGTTATTATGTACATATTGTGCATATAACATATAATCAAAATTGTAAAAACAAAATTGAAATTAAAAAAAGAAACTGTTACGTTTCACCCTCGCTCGCGCATTCAGTACAAGAAGTAACTTCTTACATGTACGAGAGTTGGTTGATAAGTTCTCGGCATAAGGTACAAATACTTGAATCACACAGTTGATATTACGTGCATTTGTAGATCAGGTTAATGTAAGATTAAATACCAAGTTTCAAGAAATTAACGTCAGCCAATTTTTTTACGGGTTCCTGAACTGGTAAGAGGTGGCAGAAATTGAGAAAATGGAGAAAAAAAATTCTCATCGAGCAGTCATTCGCTGTCTCTGCATCAAGAGCTTATCATCGAAGAAGATCCATGAGGATATGGTAGAGACTCTAGGGGAGAGTGCCCCTTCCTACAGCACAGTGAAGAAATGGGCAGGTCAGTTCAAACATGAAAGGGAGATTCTGGAAGATGATCCCCGTCCAGGAAGACCAAGAATGGTAACCACCGATAAAACCACCGGCAGAATCCATGACATGATAATGGGGGATAGACGTCTACCTAAGCGGTACATTGCTACTGAGTTGTGCATCTCCCATGAACATGTTCATGCCAATATTCACAGTGATTTTCAAATGACAAAGGTCTCTGCTCGATGAGTCAGGAGAATTCTTGGATTTGATCACAAACGACAGTGTCTCAACATAATCGTTGTCGTCCCTTTGTTCTTTTTCAACAAGTTTTATTTTGCTTTCTCTCACACTCCTCCCCACTCCCACCCAAAAAAAACCTCCCCAGTAAATACAGTAAGACATTATCCGTCCTTGTTTGGCTGGGAATAATGTCACTGTAGAAATGAACATATGGTTAGCGGGGTAGTATCCCCTATCAAAGGAGAAGTAAGATGCCTCTTTACCTCCGTTAGTCTACGGGACACCCATGAGCAAGGTGGAGTACCCATATAGCCCCCCCCCCGATCAGGGTGACGTGAAGCCATGGGAGCAGGTGGTGGATGGAATGGGAGAGCAGCCGACAGATAATGTTGGTTATGGTCACCATTCTATGATGGTAGGCAGATGACCTCAATGTAAGAACAATGGCTACGATCACTGACTAGTACAGTCACTGCCCGAAAGGAGATCATCAAATGGTAAACTACCTTCTGAAAATATACCAAGAAACCTAAACAGCAACATGGAAGGTCAGATAGGAAAAAGATCTGGTGGTGAGTCCCCCAGGCCAGATAGATCTAATTTTAACACTGGGGAAGAGTGTGAGACAGAGGTCAGTACTAGTAATTGTGATGACGGACAAAATCCTGACGGTGTTACTAAGGAAAGCCCCAGCATCAAACTAAAAAGAAAAATAAGAGTAGGAAAATGGAATGTGAGAAGTATGTATGAGGGAAAGTATCAAATAATAAGTGATGCAATGATAAGAGCGAGAATACAAATTTTTGGGAATCTGCTAACATCGATAGAAAAGATCAGGACACTTCAAGATCGAAAAAATGGTATATTTATATACTCTGTTGGAGAATTAGGAGGAAAGAATGGAGTGGCGTTTTACTTAGACAGATTAACATCAAAAGCATTACTAGGTTACAACCCAGTAAGAGATAGAATCCTCACTATCAGACTTAGAGGCACTCCTAGAAGTGTAACAATATCCAGATATATGCAACTACATAAGCAGCAGAAGAAGAGGAAGTAGAAGACTTTTACAACACACTGCAAACGACGATAGACCAGATACGAAAAAAATAATATTGTGTTAATAATGTGCGATTTTAATGCAAAGACTAGCACAGAAAGAGCAGAAGATGAAATTTAGTATATGACAATCTAATGGCGTTTTGCATGGAAAATAAGCTAATGACCGCTAACATACTTTTTAGACAATATCCAAGAAGACTTTAAACATGGACATCAGCTGATGGGAAAACGAAGAATCAAACAGATTGCATTTTAGTGCAAAGAAGGTGGAGATCAAGCAAAAACTCTACCAGGTGACGATTGTGACACGGACCATGAGTTACTAATAGCAGACATGAAGATAAAGATAAGAAAGACAGTTACGGGATCAAGACAACTCAGCTTTGATCTTACAAAAATAACAGAACAATATGGCATAGAAATGAATAACTATTTTGAGACACCGATGGCTGTACAAGAGGAAATGACATCTGACGAATTGGCTACACAGGCCAGAGCAGCTAAAGATATGGTTCCAGTAAAGTAAACACAAAAGAATGGATGGATTACAACAGGCATATTAGATCTAATAAAAACGCGTACAGAAAGGAAGACGAAATGGAAAATGACAAATAGCAACAGAGAGAAATATAAAGTTTTAACAAAAGAAATAAGAAGAAACATTAGAAGAGACAAAAATCAATCCATACATGATTGTTGTGAAAGAATATAATGACATTAGAAGTGTGGAAGAGATAGTGAAATGTTTAAAGAAATGAAGATATTGACGAAAAATGTCACACCTAAGCTAATTGTAATTTGTGATGAGATGGGGAATACCTTGACAGAGACAGAGGAAATTCTAGAAAAATGGAAGGAATATTGCAGAGGAATGAATGAAACAACCGACTGTGAAAACAGAAATCAACAGTGTGAATTATTATTGGAAGAGAAAGAACCAGAACAGAAAATTAAACAAGTTTTGTGGAGAATAAAGAATCTGAAAAATGGTAAATCACCAGGATGTGATGAGATAACAGCTGAACTTATTAAAGCAGGAGGAAAGGAATGTGCTGCAATATATCATGCAGTATGTAAAAAAAATATGGTATTCAGGTGTTTGGCCAAAAGAATGGAAAAAAACTGTATTCATACCATTGCCAAAAAGGGTAACTTGAAATTACGCACAAACTACAGAACTGTTGCCCTGATTAGTCATGCCAGTAAAATTCTGTTAAAAATCATAATTGGTAGACTTCGAACGAAAATATAACGAGAATTCAATATGGTCCAATCTGGTTTTAGACAAGGAAGAGGAACAAGAGATCATATTTTCAACATAGGATTAATAATAGAGAAATACAGAGAATTTAATGTGAATCTATGTTTATCTTTTATAAACTATTCAAAAACGTTTGATTGTGTACAATACCAGAAACTTTGGGAAATAATTGAAAAAATGGGATTTCCAACACATGTGACACATTTAATATCACTGCTGTATCTAGACCAGCAGGAACAATAATATTAAATAGTAAAACAACAACTTGGTTTGACATAAAACAAGGGGTCCGTCAGGGGTGCATATTGTCACCTTACTTATTTAACTTGTATACCGAAAATATAATGAGGAATGTTAGAGAAGATGTAGACAAAGAATATTACGATGCCATGACAATTGGAGGTTATGAAATACCAGAGATTAGATATGCTGATGACACAGTATTACGAAGAAAACTAAATTGATGACAACTGACAAAACAAATAAGGCAGATGAAATATAAATCAGTGAAGCAAAATTGGAAGAGGTGGAGAGTTTTGAATATTTTGGATCATTACTAACTAATAATGGAGATACAATGAGGGGTATTAAAAGGAGGACATCTATCGCTCTTCAAAAGATAAAAAGAACTAAAAAAGCTGTGGGGAGGAAGAGACGGAACTTCAAAAATAAGATTTTTAAGGGCATGCATCTTTCCCATCACGACATCCTGATTGCTATGCGGGAACTTCAACGCTAAGGTAGGGAAAGATAATAGTGACGTCGAAAAAGTAATGAGGAAAGAAGGACTTGACAGGGTAAATCAGAACGGAGAAAGATTAATTGAAATATGTCTAACAGAGGGCATGGTCATTGGAAGCTCAATATTTCCACACAAAGAGATACATAAAACAACATGGATATGTCCGGATGATAGAACTAGAAACCAGATAGATCATTTTTTGTATTAGAAAGCAATACAGAACATCTCTGACAGATGTAAGAGCATATAGGGGTGCAGATGTCAACAGTGATCACAGTCTGTGTATAGGGAAGATAAAACTAAAACTGAAAAGCCAACACAAAAATCAGTACACAGAAAGATAAATAGCAACAGCCTACAAGAAGAGCATACTAACAGTAATTTCAATCAGGAACTTGCCAGTCATTCCACAACACCCAGTGAAGTGGAGGAGATAGGTATAGATGATTTATGGAATTCTTACAGCACAGCCATGATCACAGCAGAAAAAGCAAGCGCTGGTCTGAAAAAACCAAATAGAAAAACATGGATATCAGAAAACATATGGAAGTACATACATGAAAGAAGAGCAGCCAAATTAGACATGTTGAATGTAAAGACAGATCTTGGAAAAGATCTGGCGAAAGCGACATACAAAGAAATAGACAAGAAAATAAAAAGTTCAGCTACAAGGGATAAAAGAGAATACATAGACAATATGTCGAAAGAGACAGAGAAAGCAGCAAAAACAGGAGACAGTAAAACTTTATGTAACATACAAAGGAAGCTGACAGATACTATTAAATGTAAAGAAAGACCAATCCTTAGCAAAACTGGAACACTATTAAAATCAAGTAAAGACCAAAAACAATGATGGGTCAAAAGCTTCCAAGAAATACTTAATCGACCACACCCAAAAGAATTGTTAAACCTTAAAACCGACTTACCAACCCCACAACTAAATGTTAACCTAGATGAAATTACACTGCATGAAATTGAAACACCAGTGAATTTAATGGCTAACAACAAAGCTGCAGGTGAAGATGAAATAACACCAGAAATGTTAAAAGCTATCAATAGTGACAACATGAGATAACTACAGAGAATGTTTAATAAGATTTGGAAAGAAGAGAAGGTCCCTTCTAAATGGAAAAAAGGAATCATTCTTAAAATACAAAAAAAAGGCAACTTTAGTGACTGTAACAATTGGAGAGGAGTAAACTTAGTCTCAGTTGTGTCAAAAGTATTTTGCAAACTCATTTTTAATAGACTTAAAGATATAGTGAATACCACAATGAGAGAAGAACAAGCAGGATTTCGAAAAGGAAGAAGTTGTCTCGACAAGATCTTTACTCTAAGAATAATACTTGAAGAACATATTGAAAAGCAGAAACCATTAATACTGAACATTATAGACTTTAAAAAGGGATTTGATAGCATACACAGAGATTCATTATGGAGAATTTTAAGTCTATATTGAATACCATCTAAAGTTGTCAACATCATTAAGGACTTCTACAATGGATATGTCTGTGCAGTCAAGACAGAAGAAGGGATGAGTGAATGGTTCCTGATTGAAACAGGTGTGAAACAAGGATGTATACTGCCTCCTTTACTTTTTGGAATTGCCATAGACTTCATAATGAAAAATTACTGCACAGGTAACACAGGTATTGGCTGGGTACATGTGACCCAACTAGAAGATCTTGATTTTGCTGATGACATAACTCTGATCAGTAACAATGTGAATTCCATGCAAGAAAAAACAGATAGCCTGTCTTCACTGGCTAGCAAAATAGGACTTGAAATTAACAAGGACAAAACAAAAATAATGAAACTTCGCATTAATCAAAATGAAAAAATACACGTAGAAGGGACAGATATTGAAGAAGTCAATCAATTTGCATACCTTGGCAGCTACATAGACCAAGATGGTGACACCAGAAAGGAAGTTTGAATTAGAATTGTATAAGCAGGATCGATCTTCAAGAATCTCGAGAACACATGACATTCAAAAGTTATAAACACAAAACCCAAGTTAAGACTATTCAGTTCAAATGTAATATCCACACTTATTTATACATGTGAAAGCTGGAAAACAACTAAAGAAATAGACAAGAAATTAGACTTTTTTAAAAACAAATGCCTAAGGAAAATATTCGGCATCAAGTGGAACGAATTCAAGAACAATGCAGAGATAACACAAATGAGTGAACAACAACCAGTCTCATGTGTGATCAGGAAAAGGAGATGGACATATGTTGGTCACTTGATGAGAAGAAACGATCAGAGAATCCCAAAACAAGCTATCAAGTGGAACACAACAGGCCGAAGAAAAATAGGCAGACCACGTGAAACTCTAATGAGGACATTATTAAGACAGGCCAAAGTAACAGGCATAAAATCCCTTGATGAGGCTGAAAGGCTCGCCGAAAACAGGATAAATTGGCGAACTACCTTGCGAGCCCTATGTGACGTTTAACGGCACGAGAAGGATATAATATATAAGATAAGATCTTTCCCGCCGCAACATATGCCCATGAGACTTGGACATTTAACAAAACAGCTTTGAATGTAAATGTGTCCTTCAAATATCATGGACACAAAAAAAAAGAACAAATATATCAATAACACAGGGTCCATCATAAAGCATAACTGACGTAGTGCGCAGAAACTGAATATGTGTGAAAAAAAAACATGACGTCAGAGATGAACCAGACAAACGGGCATTTTTAACAATGGCTTATTTTCGAACACAACATCGCGCACTCACCGTTGAAACCTATTTTAAAAGTGGAGAATCGTCTATTACTGTACAACGAAAGTTTCGTCGCCATTCTGAGCTGCATCCCCGCGATAATGTTCCCGATCGGAGGACAAAATAATTTTGAAGTGGGTAAAAAAGATTAAGGAAAAGAAGATGGACATATGTTGGTCACGTGATGAGAAGAAATGATCAGAGAATCCCAAAACAAGCTATCAAGTGGAACACAACAAGCCAAAGAAAAAGAGGCAGACCACGTGAAACTCTAAAGAGGACATTGTTAAGAGAGGCTAAATTAACAGGCATAAAATCCTTTGATGAGGTTGAAAGACTCGCTGAAGACAGGAAAAATTGGCGAACTACTTTGCGAGCCCTATGTGACGTTTAACGGCACGGGAAGGATATAAGATAAGGAAAAAAAAATTAAGGAAACCGCTAATTGCCTTAATAACAAATTTACTGGTCGTCCAAGAACTCAACAGACACCTGAACGAATTCAAGAAGTCCGCAACGCATTGCTGAGTAGCCCTCGGAGATCAGCTGTTAGGAACGTTTTGGCATCCGGCATCCTCTTACTAGTGATCGTTATGTGCAGATGTTAACTGAATACTTCATTCCAGACTTGGCCAATAAGAGACTAATATGGTTTCAACAAGATGGAGCAACTGCCCACACAGCCCGTCAGTCCATGGCCATGCTGCGACAAGCATTTCCCAATCGTCTTATTTCCAGATTTGGAGATATTCATTGGCCGGCAAGGTCACCGGATTTATTGGCCGCAGACTCCATTTTGTGGGGATATCTCAATAACACGGCATATGCTAGTCGACCACAGTCAATTGCAGACCTAAAAGATCGAATCCGACACTGCATTCAGAATATCCCTTTGAACATGTTAAATGGTGTTATGCAGGAATTTTCCAGACGCCTGGCTGAATGTATCAAATGTAATGGCGGTCATCTAACCGGCGTAATTTTCAAAACCTATATATGATTGTCAGTAATAATAAAAAATGAAAAAAACCAGATAGAAAAGCATGGATATCAGATAAAACATGGAAGTATATACATGAAAGACGAGCAGCCAAATTAGACATGTTGAATGCAAAAACAGATCTTGGAAAAGATCTGGTGAAAGCAACATACAAAGAAATAGACAAGAAAATAAAAAGTTCAGCTGGAAGGGACAAAAGAGAATACACAGACAATATGGCGAAAGAGGCAGAAAAAGCAGCAAAAAACAGGAGACAGCAAAACTTTATATAACGTACAAAAGAGCCTAACAGGTACTATTACATCTAAAGAAAGACCAATCCTTAGCAAAACTGGAACCCTATTAACATCAAATAAAGACCAAAAGCAAAGATGGGCTGAACACTTCCAAGAAATACTTGATCGACCACACCCAAAAGAATTGTTAAACTTTGAAACTGACGTACCAGCCCTACAACTAAATGTCAACCTAGATGACATTAAATTGCATGAAATTGAAACACCAGTGAATTTAATGGCTAACAACAAAGCTGCAGGTGAAGATGAAATAACACCAGAAATGCTAAAAGCTATCAATAGTGACAACATGAGATAACTACAGAGAATGTTCAACAAGATTTGGAAAGAAGAGAAGGTCCCTTCTAATTGGAAAAAAGGAATCATTCTTAAAATACAAAAAAAGGGCAACCTTAGTGACTGTAACAATTGGAAAGGAGTAACCTTAATATCAGTTGTGTCAAAAGTATTTTGCAAGGTCATTTTGAATAGACTTAAAGATATAATGGATACTGCAATGAGAGAAGAACGAGCAGGATTTCGAAAAGGGAGAAGCTGTCTCGACAAGATCTTTACTCTAAGAATAATACTTGAAGAACATACTGAAAAGCAGAAACCATTAATACTGAACTTCATAGATTTTAAAAAGGGATTTGATAGCATACACAGAGATTCATTATGGAGAATTTTAAGTCTATATGGAATACCATCTAAAATTGTCAACATCATTAAGGACCAATACAATGGATATATTTGTGCAGTCAAGACAGAAGAATGGATGAGTGAATGGTTCCAGATTGAAACAGGTGTGAAACAAGGATGTATACTGTCTCCTTTACTTTTTGGGATTACAATAGACTTCATAATGAAAAAATGCTGCACAGGTAACACAGATATTGGCTGGGTACATGGGATCCAACTAGAAGATCTTGATTTTGCTGATGACATAACTCTTATCAGTAACAATGTGAATTCCATGCAAGAAAAAACAGATAGCCTGTCTTCACTGGCTAGCAAAATAGGACTTGAAATTAACAAGGACAAAACAAAAATAATGAAAATTCCCATTAATCAAAATGGAAAAATACACACAGAAGGGACAGATATTGAAGAAGTCAACCAGTTTGCATACCTTGGCAGCTACATAGACCAGGATGGTGACACTAGAAAGGAAGTTAGGATCAGAATTGCAAAAGCAGCATCAACCTTCAAGAATCTTGAGAACATATGACATTCAAAAGTTATAAGCACAAAACCCAAGTTAAGACTATTCAATTCAAATGTAATATCCACCCTCATTTATGCATGTGAAAGCTGGAAAACAACTAAAGAAATAGACAAGAAATTAGACTCTTTTGATAACAAATGCATAAGGAAAATATTCGGCATCAAGTGGAACAAATTTAAGAACAATGCAGAGATAAGACAGATGACTGAACAACAACCAGTCTCATGGGTGATCAGGAAAAGGAGATGGACATATGTTGGTCACTTGATGAGAAGAAATGATCAGAGAATCCCAAAACAAGCTATCAAGTGGAACACAGCAGGCCAAATAAAAAGAGGCAGACCGCGTGAAACTCTAAAGAAGACATTGTTAAGAGAGGCCAAATTAACAGGCATAAAATCCTTTGATGAGGTTGAAAGACTTGCCGAAGACCGGAAAAATTGGCGAACTACTTTGCGATCCCTATGTGACGTTTAACGGCACGGGAAGGATATAATATATAAGATAAGAATAATAAAAATACCCACTTTTCTGAGTTTCATTTCACTTTTTTTTTTACCAAAAACATGTATAGCGCTTATTTATTTTCCATTTTAAAAATCCAGCTATGCTTTATGCCGGACCTTACAGGAACTTAATATTGAAGAAGGTTGGCTAGTAAGGAAGATTAAACAAAATATTAAATATTTTGGACATATAATTTTAGAGAAGACAGTCCTGGAAGGATACATAATGGGAAAAAGAATGAGAGGAAGACTACAGCGAAGATGGCTGTAAGACATCATTGATAATCTGCAAATGGATGCATCAGCAGCAGGCCATCTTGCTTACAACCTAGAGGCCTACAGGAGAGCTGTTAGGGATTCAAAGTTCCACAAGGGACATGCACATATC
This sequence comes from Achatina immaculata, assembly GCA_009760885.1. Lineage (NCBI taxonomy): Eukaryota > Metazoa > Mollusca > Gastropoda > Stylommatophora > Achatinidae > Lissachatina > Lissachatina immaculata. The sequence goes on along the minus strand of CM019713.1, from coordinate 26,761,546 downwards.
TGAGTGACTGAGATGTGAACATTATCTGAGTAGCCTCCCCTGTTCTAAACTTGACAACAAACAAAACTTGCCAACATGGCAGAGAAGTCGTGTAAGTGATACGAGTCATTGCTTAGAATTAGATTAGATTAAAAATCCAGGAACCGTTTAGTTGGTCCATTGTTTGCAATGATGTCATGCCGGATATACATATATATAATTAGAACAACGGAATTTAGCACTCCCCACCTTTTTTTTTGCACGTATAAAACTTCCCTCTTGTGGCCCGAGTGACGGAACCGCCGTCTGTTTGAGAAGTCGATCAATAAGTAAGCTTATACTTCTCGATAGTAACACTCTTTCACCGATATTTTGAGACTTGTAGCGTACGAAGATGGGCACTTCTACATCGCAATCGAAGAAAGGTAAGTCAGTCTTGAAGAAGGACAAAAGCGTACAGAGAAACACAAACTCTGCTCACAATTTTGAGTGTTTGGACTTTTGCGACAGAACTGAATGAAAGTGTTCTCATGAAAACTGTCATAAAAGTTTAACTGCCTGTGTAATCACTGTATATTTAAATTTATCCTCCCCCCTACCAAGATTTGTCCGCATTCCTGTCCCCCCCTTTTTTTTTTCTTAGATTAGCCAAATGAAATTCAAGTTCATTTATCAGAAAGATTGAAGAAGAGATCACCATATCAGAAAAATGAAATTAGAGTGATATTAGGAATACCAATACTTGTGTGTATTGTGTGAAAGATATAAAACTTAGGAATTAATTAAGTATTAAAGTATGTAACCTGACAACTTTCCTAAAATAAAACATTCATCAACAGTTACAAATAATTTTTAAAAACCTATGTGTTTGACTATCTTTCTGCCATTCATGATTCCGGTAACATCCTACAGTCATCTGTAGAACTGAGCGTGAATTCTTTGCAGCCTGTACCCAGATAAAAATCTTTAAGCACAGGTACCGAGTCACACAGCATGGGGACACTGGTAAATTTATTAAATTCCCAAAGCACACATAAGAAGTAGACTTCTTTCCTGGCTTCACCACCATGTGGAGCACATCAGTCCCTACAGTTTTAGTCATGCTGAAGTAACCAGAAGCTCAGGAAAGAGGTAGGACAGGACTATGGGTAGCTCTGAAATAAACAAAGAGGTAGGACAGGACTATGGCCAGCTCTGAAATAAACAAAGAGGTAGGACAGGACTATGGCCAGCTCTGAAATAAACAAAGAGGTAGGACAGGACTATGGCCAGCTCTGAAATAAACAAAGAGGTAGGACAGGACTATGGCCAGCTCTGAAATACCCATCCATCCAACACAGTGAACCTCATGCTGAGTCACTTGACTGATGTTGTATAAAGTAACCCTTTGTAATTCAATTACACCTTAATTGTCTTGAGTCATTTACACCCTAATTATCTAAGCCAAGTCATTTACCTGATAAGATAATTATTAATCTAACAGCAGACAGTACTAGATAAATAGAATCCATAAAATAGAAAATTGTATGGATTGGTTTACTATTTTAGATCATGTGCAGACAAACTGATACGTAGATTGTTGTAGTATTGTATGAGCACTTCTCTTGGGGGGGGGGGTTTCAGTTAATCAGTTATGTTGCTTCTCCAAACCATCTGATTTCCTGTAATGCTGTAACGTCCATGTCATACCTGCTTAGTTCATCTGCTAATTCTTTAGCTGCTCTTTGTCTGTATAAGTTTCTTATATTCCATGTTCCACATCTCACAGTATTTTTGACATCCCAAAGACGTAATCCATTTTTATCTGTTTCATAACACTAATCTTTTTTCTTGGAGATGGGATCATTGGAGGACCAGGGTGCAAGTTTCATCTGACCCCTACTCCGTTACTGTTCACTCTAGTACTAGAAAAGGTAATCATAAAAGTGAAAGAAGAAAGCGGTACAGAAGAACAAGTGAAAATACTAGGATATTATGGCAACATTGAGCTAGAGGGGAAAACTATGCAAGAAGTCACCAATACCTGCATACACCTGAGAGATATAGCACTAAAAATGGGCCTGACAGTTAACCAAGATAAGAGTATATGAAGATATCAAGAGACCAGAGGCAGAATGATCATGTAAATGTTGGAGATATGATCATTAAGAAAGCAGAAATATACAAATATCTAGGCACAACTTTCAACAGAGTGGGTGAGGAAATTGGAAGTAGAGTACAGATAGGGAATGAAATATACTTCACCTTGCAACACCTGTTAAAATCCAAAGTCTTGTCCCAAAACACCAAAATAACAATCTACAAAACTAAAAGACCAGCCGTCATGCATGGATCAGAAACATGGAGTACAACAAAGAAAATAAACTTCATCTTCATTCGCTTCTACCACCAAACTGCCCCGTGATCCTACTGAATTTACTCCTGTGGTCCTCAATAGGTCCTGTGGTCCCCAAAAGGACCACACAAGATCTACGAGAGGACCACAAGAGGTTCAGAGTATCGCAAGGCTTGATCCTGTATTCTTGGTGGGTCTCAGAAGTGGGATTGTGTGACACCGTGGTTTTCATTGTACCAGTTTAATCTAGAGTAGGACTTTCTCACCGGAAAACCTTGACGTGTTTTGGATATCAGTAAATCCCCAATGGGTGAGAGGTGGTAGCCCACCCAGGCTAGAGTTGGACTTTCTCACCGGAAAACCTCGGCGTGTTTTGAGATACCCATGTATCCCCGCCGAGTGAGAGATGGTTGCTCATCCAGTTCAGCATTGGACTTTCTCACCGGAAAACCTCAGCGTGATTAGGATATGCATACATCCCCGCCGGGTGAGAGGTGGTTGCCTGTCTAGACTGCATTGGTCCAATGTCTCCCACTTCAGCATTTTGTGGTCGTGGCTGCTACCCTTCCTAATTGTGACCAGGATGGAGCTTTTGTCCAGGAGGACTTATACCCCTGGGTTTAGCCGATTTAGGCGTATTATCCCAGTATGAGCGTGTTTATGACATGACCGACCTCTAGAGCAGAGGTACCGTGACATGAGTAGCCATCAAGTTTCACCCTTGATTTAAGCCGGTTTAGGCATATTTCACCAGTATGGGTGTATATCAGACGTGGCCGGCCTCTAGAGCAGATGTGCCGTGATATGTTTAGCTCTCATCACGAGAGTAATGGACATACCGATTAAGCTTCACTTTATCCTTTCCATCACCTTTTCACATCGGCGCCGCTCAAGAACTTTAATTGCTTTTTTGCATTTTCTTCATTTGCCGCGAGGAGTTTCACTCCACGGACGGCATCCGAAGAATCTCGCCAGCAGTGTAGAAGATGAACAACAGTTGCAGATATTTGAGAACAAGATCTTAAGAGGAATCTTTGGACCTATAAAGGATACCAACAGTGGAGAATGGAGAGCTAGAAAGAATACTGAACTTAACAGCTTATTTAAATCTTAACAAATTATAAATGGCTTGAAGCTGAACAGACTACGCTGGTTGGGCCATATGGAAAGAGTGGAAGAGACAGACAAATGAAAATGATGTATGTACAAGTGATGAAGGAAACAAGATCAAGGTATAGACCAAGACAGAGATGGAAAGACAACATAGAAGAGGATATAAAGGAAATTGGTGTCATCAACTGGAGAGAGAAGATTAGAAATAGGACTGGAGTCAAACTTTATCTGCAGCAGTGAGCCTTAATGCCTCGGAAAGCTAAAGAAAAAGAAGAATCTGTTATGTTATCTATCATTGATGTCAATGTCAAAAAGGCCATATAAAATGTGATTAGAAAAGCAAAATTCTGAAATGTGCTGATCCTGAATAGATAAGCCCCATGTACAAACAAAAAAAGTCACATACTGTATCTTGTTCATTGGTATTACTTCCCGTACCAGTATGTCATGATGAAAAAAATCTTAGTTTCTGAATGTGGCACTTTTCTAGTGGTACAGTTTATAATCTTTGTTTTCACTTTATTACATTACATTATGTGGCCTGCAAGACAGGTTTGGTGATTATGCTTTCTCCATCTTCAGTCCTTGCTGTTTCTATTCAGTTCAAATGATTTTCTTCATACATTCCACTTGCTCAGTCCACTGACATGTTGTTTCTCTTGGCCTTCTCTCTCTGTCCCTTGAAATATCCAGTTATTGATATGTTCTCTAACTTCTGTCCTCTCATGGGATGTACAAGAAATGTTGGCGTTTTTTATTATAATTTTAACTAGTTTTTGTTGTTCTGAAACTTCCTTGAGAACCTCTTTGTTCTTCTGTCTGTCCAGGTATTTGTTGCATCTTTCTCCTAAATCACATCTCTTGCTTTCAGTTTCACCTTTTTTTTTTTAAATTTGATCCATTTCTTTCTTAATATTTCATACTTCCACTACAGTCATTGATGCCTTGGTGGTGTAGTGCTTAGTGCACTTGCCTGCCAATCAGAAGGTCGCTAGTTTGATTTCACATTCAGGTGGAATTTTTTTCAGACCGACCAACAGCAGGGTCAACCCAGCCTCAAAAAATGGGTATGTAGTGTTTCCTTAGGAGAACAAAAGCAGTAAGAACAAGTGCTGGCATCCCTCCTTCAGAGGCTGTAGTGGCCTAGAAATGTGAAGGCCTTACAACATGCAAGTGCTGTGGGATATAGATGACAACCATTATTTTGGAAAATGTTTTCTTTAAGTGCTCAGTCATGAACAGATTCTCACATTCATGAAGCTGAGCTGTATTCACTGACGGCTGTGTGTGATGTGTAATCCAGTGTGTCACACAGTGCAGGCAAGTGTTTTCTATTTTCAGAAGTAATTTTCTTCATCACAGCATACTCAGCCGGAACTTTCACAGCTCATTTGACTGGACAACAGACGCAGCAGGAATGCTGCCTGCTCCCCTAGGTTCAAGAAACCTGGTCTCTAGCGATTTGGTCACTCTCACCCTCACAAGTGTTATTTAATTGTCATCATCATGTGCCCTCTCTCCATGAAAGGTTAACTTAGTCTGTCCTTTATTTTCATGATGTGCGCAAGCCAGTCTGTTTCTTTAAATTTGTCAACAAATCTTTATTGTTGTTTCCTTTTACTTGTTTCTTTAGTATAGTTTTCAGTATTGTATTATGTCTCTTGATGTGACTGAAATGTAACCCAAAGTCATTTTTTTTCTGAGTTATGATTTATGGTATTTTTTTTAAATGCTCACACACATAAAGGGACACCACTAACGTGTCTTATTATCGGTGCTGGTGCAAGAGGCTCAGGATATGCTGTGTATGCATCTTTATACCCTGAAGAGATGAAGGTACAATTGTTTAGCAGAAATGTTTTATAACAGTTGTTTTGTACTGTCATGTTAGGGATGACTTATGTACAATAGTCATATTTTCTATATAAAGTGTTATTTTGTGTACAGTAGTCCTATTTCCAAACTGGAAGAAGTGGAGAGTTTTGAATATCTTGGATCACTGCTAACTAATAATGGAGATACAATGAGGGAAATTAAAAGGAGGACATCTATTGCTCATCAGAAAGTAAAACAACTAAAGAATCTGTGGAGAGGAACAGACAGAACTACAAAAATAAGATTTTTAAGGGCATGCATCTTTCTCATCTCAACATATGCCTGTGAGACGTGGACACTTAACAAAACAGCTGAGAAACACATAAATGCCTTTCAATGTAAATGTTACATAAAAGTTCTTAAAATACCATGGACACAAAAAAGAACAAATATATCTATACTACAAGAACTTAATATTGAAGAAGGCTGGCTATTAAAGAGGATTAAAGAGAGAAAACTTAAATATTATGGAAACATTAAACGTCATGATAATCTAGAGAAGACCATCTTGGAAGGGTACATAATGGGAAAAAGAAAGAGAGGAAGACCAAGGTGAAGATGGCTACAAGATATCGTTCACAATCTGCAAATGGATGCAGCAGCAGTAGGTCATCTTGCTCACAACCGAGAGGCTTACAGGAGTGCTGTTAGATAGGCAAAGTTCTACAAGGGACATGCAAATGAATGAATGAAGTCCTATTTCCTATATAAAATGGTATTTTGTCTACTGTAGTCCTATTTCCTATGTAAAGTGTTATTTTGTGTGCAGCATTCTTATTTCCTATGCGAAGTATTATTTTGTGTACCGGCTGGCATAATGGTTAGAGCACTCAACTAGGAACCAAATGATTGAGGGTTCGAATCCCCAACTGACTGGGGAATTTCTTTTGGACCAGTGCGGCCCTGAGGTCAACCCAGCCTCATAAAATGGGTACCAGAGAAAATCTGGAAAGGAAAGGAACTGGCCACCCTACCTCATACGTCGATGGCCCAGCATAATGAAGTCTCTAACGCTTCATCCCCTACGGCATTTGCTATGGGACTACCTTTACCTAGTCCTGTTTGCTTTGGAAAGTGTTATTTTGTGTACAGCAGTACTATTTCCTATGTAAAATTTTATTTCTATACAGTAGTTCTATTTCCTATGTAAAGTGTTATTTTGTGTACAGTAATCCTTTTTCTATATAAAGTGCTATTTTGTGTACAGTAGTACAGATATTTTGTGTACAGTAGTACAGATATTTTGTGTACAGTAGTACAGGTATTTTGTGTACAGTAGTACAGGTATTTTGTGCCTGCCTTTCTTCCGATGAAGAAAATGGCTAAATATCAACACTAATCTCTTTCACAAATGTGGCAGTTCATCTCTGGTTTTCAGCATCACATCAGAGCTTCTCCTGTCTGACGCTTGAGTCTGTCCAGGTCCTTTGTCTGAGCAGGTTGTGCAGAGATGGAAACACCTGAGACAAAGGCCTGAATGCCTGGGACACGCAGCGTGAAATACCTGTGCTGCATGATGATCAGTGCGAAGCTCAGGCCTAGAACTGGGTTACGAAGTTCAAGACAGGTGTAGCCGACAGTTACATGATGCTGACAGTTCTGGGCAGTGCACAGAGATCACAATGCAGTCTCTCTCTCTCTCTCTCTCTCTCTCTCTGAACCTTAAGTGCCCAGGGCACATGGGGCTTCCGCAAGGGTTTTCCACAAATGACTGTCCTTTGCCTTTTTTTCTGCTCTTGCCCAGGTGAGCCCTCTGTTGCTCAACATCCTTTCTGTTGTTCTTCTCCATGTCTCTTTTGGTCTACCCTTACTTCTGCTCCCCTGTGGTGTCCATCTTAGTGCTATTTTTGGTAGTGAGTTGTCAGTCATTCGGAACACATGTCCAACCATCGCCAGCGTCTTTCTTCAATAATTGTTGTCAGTGGTTTCATCTGCATTTCTGCTAATAAGATGTTATTTCTTATGGTGTCTGGCCAAAATATTTTTCTAATTCTTCTTAAACATTTAGTCTGGAAAGAATTCAACTTGTTTTCTATGGTTTTGGTGATTTTCCAGCATTCACTTCCATAGAGTAGTACACTTAGAACATTACTCTTAAATATCCTGATTTTCATATTTATGCTTAGTTTTTTTTGATTTCCATATAGTCTGCACTGGTGACTGATAAGTCAGGACAAAGGGGTGTTCTGTTTTTTTTTTTTTTACTAGAATTCAAGCACAGATTGACAGGTGGCAGTGCACTGCAAAGCTAGGGAACTATATTGAAAAATAGAGGTGCTATTTTTTTCCTGTACTAAATAAAAAGTATTTCTCCCCTGTGGAGTTATTTCATACTGTAAATAACAAACTGTATGGGGTTTTTTTTTATCATTCTTTATTGTAGGTTGTTGGAGTAGCAGATCCACTGGCAGCAAGAAGAAATTCATTTTTACATATTGGGACCGTTAGCCAAGAGAACATTTTCAGTGGCAAGTAGAACGGTGGTCTAATTTTAGTGCTGGTTTCATTGTTACCTGTTTATGTGTGTTTATCATGGATTTGTTTATTTGTGTTTATCCTGGATTTGTTTATATATGTTTATCATGGATTTGTTTATATGTGTTTATCATAGATTTGTTTATATTTGTTTATCATTAATTTGTTTATATGTGTTTATCATGGATTTGTTTATACTTGTTTATCATGGAATCCAGCATGCTTTTTTCTTTTTATTTTAATATCATAAAGTGTTTTTATTTTTCAATTTAAATTGGTGATTTTTTTTTTGTTTCATAGTCTTTATGTACATACTGTTATGTTTGTTTTTTCATTTTCATGACTTCTCAGTCTTTTCCTAGACCTTTCTCCTGTGTCCTTCCATCGAATATCTGGAGGACAACTAGACTGGTTGGTGGGGCTAGGTACAGCTCTGTTCCAGATATTCATCATCCGTACATATATGTTCTGCATGTAACAAACACATGAAGAATATAGGACATTTTGAGCACCCATGAACTTAAAGATTGGCTGACCTCAAGAGCAGTCCTATATGCTCTTGGACTGTATGATACAAACTGTCCTAATGGAGGCCTGATATATACAGTAAAATCTCATTATAACAGACTTAAGGGGATTGGCAAACTAGTCCATTATATCCAAAGGCCGCTATATCCAGAATAATATATATATACTGTTAAAAAAAAAAAAGAAACACAACACTACTGTAGTCGTAATGGACACCAAATTTCAAACTTTTATCAAAATGTTATTTTATGGAATTAATTAATCAATCTTGGCATGAAGAAACTTTAAGACTTTAACAATGAAATGATGTTCTTAATAAATGCAGATGAAGCCACTGGCAGCGATTATTGAGGAAAGACGCTAGCGATGGTTGGGACATGTGCTCCGAATGATTGACAACTCATTACCAAAAATAGCACTAAGATGGACACCACAGGGGAACAGAAGTAAGGGTAGACCAAAAGAGACATGGAGAAGAACAACAGAAAGGATATTGAGCAATAGAGGGCTCACCTGGGCAAGAGCAGAAAAAAAGGCAAAGGACAGGCATTTGTGGAAAACCCTTGCGGAAGCTCCATGTGTCCTGGGCACTTAAGGTTCAGAGAGAGAGAAAGATGTTCATTAAATTTGGTTTGGACTTTTATTTTTGCAACTGAGGCCTCCATTTCAGTAAGGTGTATGGGCTTCTATGGCCTGTATCAGAGAACGACATCTCCTTGACGTGGATCCGATTAGCCATTGGATCTGTTGTTGTGGGATAGCTGCCCACTCTTCCTGCAGTGCAAGAGGCAACTGTCGGAGATTGGTTGGCGCCATGTCTCACTGGCAGACTTGTCTGTTGAATTCATCCCATAAGTGTTCTATTGGGTTCATGTCTGATGACATGGATGGCCACAGAATGGCCTGGACGTTGTTGTCCGCGAGGAACTGGGTGGTGAGTTGTGCCACATGAGGTTGAACGTTGTCCTGCTGAAAAATCGACCCAGGTGCAACCAGAAGTGGAAGGATGTGAGGATGAAGAGTTTCAATGTATCTTTGGGCATTCAGGTGTCCTTCAATTTGCACCCTGTCACTTCTTCCCATGAAGTTGATCGTCCCCCACACCAGTACACCTCCACCACGATCTGGAGGAACCTCATCCACACAGTTCTGGGTGTAACTCTCATGGACTCTGTGGTAAACTCTTCTCCATCTGTCATGTTGCTGGAGCAGAAAGAATGATTCATCACTAAACCAAACCCTTCTCCAGTCATTCACAATGGTCCATTGGTGATGCTAGTTCACCCACTGTAGTTGGTTCTGGCGATACCGGTCCGTAAGAAGAGGACCACTGTAGGGTCTTCTGGCCCAAAGACCAGCATCGTACAGCCAATTCCTGACCATTTGATCTGAAATTCAACGAGCTGGTGTCATTGACTGGACTGTTGAGGACGTAGATGCAAATCAGTTCCTGAGGTGACGCAGCCGTATGAAGCGGTCTTCGGCAGGAGTTGTGACTATGGGTCTTCCACTGCGCGGCCGATCTGCAGCTGAGCCATTTTCTTGAAATCATCTCCAAAGGTGACTAATGATGCTTTTAACCACATTAAATTGTCTGGCCACTACACTTTGTGACTGTCCAGTTTGTAAATGTCCAATGATGATGAGTTGTCATTCTGTAGTGAGATGACGTATACTTGCGCATTGAATTTTCAAATGAATTAATTCGAGGAACGTTGATCTTTTACAGGCATTCATTAACATGGTCAGTGAGTTTTGTGTTCAGTACGTTTCACAGGATTTTCATGAACCTGTCATGAGTTATTGTCACAAACTAGTGTCGCTTTTCTGTGCTTATGAATCATCTGCTGAGTATATGTTGGTTGCGGCATCTGGTTGAGAGATATTATACCATGCGGCTGAGGAGTTCTGGGGGTGTCCTGACTGTGATGAAGCCATTTCTAAACAAACAAACTTTTGAGTTATAATCTTTTTTTTCCTTGCCCATTGTTTAGATTGGAGGGAAGCCGCCAAGAGAGAGAAATTTGCAGACTTTGTGATCATAGCAACAACAGACCGTGATCATAAGGTAAAGCATTGTGGAGGAAAGAAATCATGAATGTCATCAGATGCCACTGTTGATAAATACACGGCTGATTATGACTTTGTCTGTTTCTAAGTCTTTAGTATCATTTATCAAAACTTTTGTTTTTGCACTGTTTGGTCATCTTGTCCAGATAGTTTTCTTTTCGGCTGTTGTGATTCATCGTTTTAAAATTATACAGTCTGTATTTTTTTTTTTTTAATGTTGTATTTAATCCTTTGTTGCTTGCTTTTTTTTTCTCTTTCTTGCTTCATTTTCAGTATTCACCTGCTTCATATTTGAATTTGATGTTATATACATGGGACTGAGTTTTGAGTGAGTGACCTTTTTTTTTTTTTTTTGTGCTTAATAGCCCTGGCACATATCTGTACAGTGTAGTCTGGTGTACTTTGCAACTTTCACTCTGAAGCTTTTACCATTAATCTTGAGTTAACTCCCTTTGCAGTGTCAGTTCTCACAGCAAATACAACTAATATTCAACCAAATATAGGTGTCTCTCAACTTAATGATGGTTTGACTTATGCTATTCAGTTTTACACTGATGTGAAAGTGATATGGATTCAGCAGAAACTGTACTTCAAACTTTGAAATTTGATTTTTCCCAGACTAATGATGTGCAGTACAGTACTCTCTCAAGTTTGGTGTCTTCTTGACAACCATCATTATCATTTGCATAAACAATTCATCATCTGATCATAGTTTTCTAAATTTTTATTCATATTGCTTGAATTTTGTCATTTTGAGAGATTGCAGCAATTAAGAAATAATTCCAGTACACGCATATACATGTATTTGCGTTGAGAACTTTACGTTGTTATAAAACAGGCTTCACGTTACGCTGTTTTGTCCAGCAGTAGGTTAAAGTAAGCATTCTGAACTTGTTTAAGATAGACTTGGCTATGCTATGATGTTTGGTAGGTTATGTGTATTAAATACTTTTCAGCTTATGATATTTAGCTTACTGGACATATAACCCCATTGTAAATCAAGGAGCACTTGTGATGAATTTCATAGTTCCACAGTAATACTTTTAGCTCCTAAGGAAACTTGATTTATTGATATATATGTAATACCTGACACAATCACTGCCAAGTTTCTTTATGTTTGTGGGTTTTGAATATCGGTGGATGACGTGAAAGCTCATTGAAATAAAAGAATTCTCTTGAAATAAAAGAATTCTCATCTCATTGAAATAAAAGAGTTCTCATTGGAATAAAAGAATTCTTGTTGGAATAAAAGAGTTCTCATTGGAATTAAATAATTCTCATTGAAATAAAAGAACTCTCATTAAAATAAAAGAATTCTCATTGGAGTAAAATAATTCTCATTGAAATAAAAGAACTCTCATTGAAATTAATGAATTCTCATGACCATCTAGTGTTGTCATCTCCTATTAGCAAAAAAAAAAACATCACTGAGTAGAAGTGAAGCTGTGCCAGATTCATCTGGAAGTAGGTGAATGTGTAGGATATACCTTAACTTTTAAAAAACTTGACCAAAAAATACAAAAAATAAACATTTAGTTTTTATAATCTAAAAAAAAGCCACTAACTTCTGTTTTATCCCATATGGACAGATGTGCTAATAAAAATTCAGATTTGAATAAATATTTTAACAGAAATCTGTGCCATTCTTGTACAGGGTGAATCGTCTAAGACTGGACCAGTTTTTGTACAAGTACAAAAGTTTTTCTTGTTTTTATTTGTTGTATTGTTTCTGTATGTGATCCTTGATAAAGGTGTTTGCCAAAATATTGGATTGTTGTAAATTCTTCATTTATATCTGCCCCATCTTGTTTTCTGCCAGCTTTCCTTGCTCTTCCAATATTTTTGTAAAAGTCAACCATGCACTTCTGTCTACCTTTGTTGGAGCATCTCATACACCAAAATGTCACAAAAAAAAAAACCCTCCAGGTGGCAACCAGAGAATTTGTAATCCAATAAATTATCACCAGAAAAGCACTTGGAGCAAGATATTACTGCATAATACTGCATTTTTCCCATCGGAGCATATGCCTGTGAGACCTGGACACTTAACAAAACAGCTGAGAAACACATAAATGCCTTTGAATGTAAATGCTACAGAAGAGTTCTCCAAATATCGTGGACACAAAAAAGAACAAATATATCTATACTACAAGAACTTAATATTGAAGAAGGCTGGCTAGTAAAGAGTATTAAACAGAGAAAACTTGGACACAGAGAATACTTGGACACATTAAACGTCATGATAATTTAGAGAAGACCATCTTGGAAGGGTACATAATGGGAAAAAGAAAGAAAGGAAGATCGAGGCGAAGATGGCTGTAAGACATCGTTGATGATCTGCAAATGGATGCATCAGTAGCAGGCCATCTTGCTCACAACTGAGAGGCCTACAGGAGTGCTGTTAGGGAGGCAAAGATCCACAAGGGACGTGCAAATGTATGAATGAATGAATGAATGAATACTTAGATCACCATGTATGTAAGAGGCCTCCCCTTCAGATTGTACATCTGCCCTTAAAAAAAAAATTTTTCTCATGACAGGAGCCGGCGGTAGCCTTTGCCAGACTTGGATATCACATCTTATTGGAGAAACCAATGGCTGTGAGTATAAACTGAGTCAAACTTCTAGTCAGATTTACTAAACTACAAAGATTGGAAGTCCCGTTTTTTTTTTTTTTCATAAGTTAAGTTTTTAAATAAATGCTTGTGTATCTGTTTATATCATTATAAGAAAGCATTCTGTTTCTTCATTTCCAATGGTACTTCAGCGATAACGCAAATGCTTGCTAAAAGAAGTACAATTATCTGTGTCAGTAGTTTGGGCAAGGTAATCATTTTTACAGACTGAGTCCAGAGTGTCTTTGTATTGTTGAAGCACAAGGACAGTCTGTTGATGACCAGCAGTCACGTTCTGACATGCTTTTGGCTTTGATCTTCTATGCAAGTGTCTTTACTTGGCAGTTGCCATCGCTCAGGCAGAATCCTGTTACAAGATCTGTACTGAGAGAGAAGTGGTACATGTTGACTTTTTTTGGACAGAAATCTATGAGCATTTTTTTGCAGTTGGCGACCAAGATTACTCCAAGAACTTTAATTCTTTGCATAATAAAAGATCCTTTCTTATACTGTGATTGTTTTTGTCATATTGTGATCACTAGGAAAATATATGTACAGAAGTCATAGCCTAACCACTTACAGTGGTACAGAAAAGAATTATAACCTTCTTTTTCTATAACAATTGCAGAAATGCAGCAGAATGAAATTAATTGTCATCATGTACTTGTTTCTTTGTTTCTTTCATTTCTTTTCACTTTTTTTTGTTTTTGTTTGAAAGTTAGCAGTCCATTCTCGTATCTTACTTCAGCCTAGTCTGAATCTTGTTTACAGTTTATACCATGCAATTATTGTTTTTGTTATGAGGTGGTGTTTGTTGGGAAAAGTATCATTTCTGATAAGTACGTACTGAAAAAAGTAATGAGCAGGATCTTGTCTGTGTGGTATTAAAAATCTTGTATTTAACTCTTCCTCTGCCAGAGGGAAAAACGCGGATGTTTCTGTCTGTGCCAGACAAAAAGCGTGGGTCTTGATATGCGTTAGGGATAATTTTAACTAATTTAACTAATTATTTCCATGTTAAAAGTATGCATATTATGCCTCCAAATAGCTATAAATGTAAGATTTCATAAATGAAGAGTTTTTTTTTAGGAAAAAAGATGTAGTGTGATGATTTTAGCAGATAATTGTGTACTACTGTCCATCGAATAGGTCTAGGACAGGCATCGATCACCTGGCGATGTGTAGATCGACTTTGTTTTATCCGATCTTATCATGTGTTGCATGTTGAGTTGCATGTTCACTACAATAACACCTGAAATAAGCTTCTAACTACTTCTCCAGTCCGTCTAATAGTCTAAATCTACTTGGGGGTACATTCACCAACAGTGGTCTAGTTAAAGGGGGTCATGTTTGCCTTCAAAGTCACACAAAAATTGCTTTTTTTTTTTTTTTACTGAAATGCTGTATTTTGACCACCGTTGTTATGACACTTTCAAAATGGTGACAAGCTTTGCCACTAGACATGCGTACTAAACTGTTTACAATAAAAAATTACACCGGGTTTTGAATGAAACGAAGCTAGTTCCTTATAGGGACATTGGCCAAAACTTGACAAAGCAGAAGCGTCCACGGGAAGAGTTAATCTCAAGACATGATGTCATTAGATTTTTAGGTTAAAAAAAAAATCACTTTCTGCCTGTTTTTGTGATTTGACACAGTATTGAGACTGCTTGAAATAAAAAAAAATATCAAAAATGATTTCAGCTCATATCGATGACTATAGAATGTAGCAGTTTTCCTAATTGTTGAAAAAAAAAAATTGCTAATTTAGCTCCATTTTCTAGGTCACAGAGGCAGACTGCCGAGAGATTGTGGCCGTGTGCAAGGAGAGTAACGTGAAACTTGCCGTTTGCCATGTTCTCCGTTACACAGCTTGGGTGAATAAGATTAAGGAGATTATTGATTCTGGAAAGATTGGAGATGTTGTCAGCATCCGACACACAGAACCTGTACGTATTTGTAGACTTTGTGTAGGATTTGAGTTGATGTATTATTTGATTTTACATTATCAGCAGCAAGACCACCAAGTCAGAAGTTATAAATTTGCTTAAACCATATTTGAGTGATGTAACAAGAAAATAACATAAAACAAAAATTACCTTAACAAATTTATTAAAACATACATTTTAACTTAATGTCTTGATTGCATGGCACAGAGACTTCATGCGCATCATGTGGCCGGTGGACTTGCCAGTTGGGCACCATAGCACCAAAAAGTATAATTCTTTATCTGTTTTTCAAACACACAAAAGGTAAAACCGCAGTTCACATGAAATTTGTTCACCGGGGTCTTCATGTATTTTTCTTTTATCAAATTTAGGGGGGGTGAGAAAGCCTGTTCTGTGGTTCTAGTAGCTAAAATTTTAAAAAATGAAAAAGTGAGGCCTCTACTAGTGGTCAACCATGTTGTATGTCAATGATTCTGCTTTCAAAAATGGGGATTTTCTGCATGAGGTTTCTTCACATTTCAACCAGTAGCCTTCACTGCTTTAGTGATCCAGCAAAAGTGGGCATGTCAAATAATTCATCTGTGTTTTGAGGGTGATTTGAGAGAGCTCTTTTGTTGAATTAGTTGTACAGGTAGTGGTCTCAGCATAGATCTGACCCAGTCCCATAGCTCTACACTCCAAAAGAGGCCGCGCTTGACCTCCCAACGTGTGCTGAAAGGTGGGAATGTATGCAGTTAGAAATGGGTCAGAGTTTGACCTACTGTAGCTTGTGTGCAACAGGCATCATAAACTACCCACCAGAAGTGTGGTTGCTTATTGTGTGCCCTTCTTAGCATGCTTGCTTATTGTCTCCCTTCGTTTCAGTGGTTGTTTATTGTTTCCCCTGTGTTAGTATGGCTGCTTCGTCAGCAGGTTGGCTTCTAGCATTTTGCACATTCCTGTGTGTGAGGAAACTGGTGGAATTAGAGCACCAGCACCTTCAGCCTCATGGCAAAGTTATGTCATGACATTGACCTCATTAATTATTGGATATTGCCAAGAAAGTGTGTCAGTGTGTCATCATTTGGGAAGTTAACACATTTCACAAAGAAGGACAAGGTACCCTTACTTGAACCAGATATCTTTAACCAACACATTTCACAAAGAAGGGCAAGGGACCCTTACTTGAACTAGATATCTTTAACTGTCTTCTTTGTTTCAGGTTGGTTTCTGGCATTTTGCCCATTCATTTGTCAGAGGGACCTGGCGAAATGAGGCCACTAGTACATTCAGTTTGATGTCAAAGTCATGTCATGACATTGACCTCATCCATTACTGGATGTCACCAAGGAAATGTGTGAGTGTGTCATCATTTGGGAAGCTGACACACTTCACAAAGAAAGACAAGGTAATTTTTGTTGTTGTTGTCAAGACATAAAAATGCTGAGACAAAAATCAGCTGTTTCGGTTTTCTTGCTAAGAAATTAATGTGCTACCAGTGCCAAACATGGCACTAACCAAGAAACAACAAAATAAAATATCTACATGTGAAATGAGGTGCCTAAGAAAAGCAGCAAATGTCACTAGGAGGGACAAGATAAGAAATGATGACATAAGACAACTAGTGGGAACTACACCTTGCCTGCAGCATATAGAGAAACTGTTAAGTGGTTTGGCCACCTAATATCACTAGGAGGGACAAGATAAGAAATGATGACATAAGACAACTAGTAGGAACTACACCTTGCCTGCAGCATATAGAGAAACCATTAAGTGGTTTGGCCACCTAATATCACTAGGAGGGACAAGATAAGAAATGATGACATAAGACAACTAGTAGGAACTACACCTTGCCTGCAGCATATAGAGAAACCATTAAGTGGTTTGGCCACCTAATGAGAATGACACGACGTACACAGCCTGTCATGAGGCCCTTCAGCTGAAGAACTACAGGACACAGACCAAGAGGAAAACCATGGAAAAAAGATGGATAGATGGAGCTACAGAAGCACTCAAAGCACAGCCTAAGCATCACCAAGGCCACTCATATGGCCCCAGAGGACATCAGCTGCTTTCCCCCCCCCCATGCCTCATGGTACATTTAGAAGGGTAAAGTAAAGTAAAAAAAGAAATGGCTAAAAAGTTAAGAAAACATAGAAAGAATGGATGGTTCATGGAGGAAATTTGTGTGTACGTGACTTAAAGGAAACAGAAACAAATGTTGTGATGAGAAGTGCAGCAAAACTGTGGTTGACCAAAGAAGAGACTATCTAGAGCTTCCTGACAGTAAACTGTGTCACAACAGCCTGTGAGTTTAAGAAGATATAGTTCTAGTCATGAGGGAGCATATACTTAAAAGCCAGGCATTTATAGTTCATGAGATCATTTCATGCCATATTCTTGAGTATGCCATGAGGAGAGTTATAAGAGTGAGCCATCATAATCATCTGTTGTAACTGTCAGTGAGTAGAGAAGCCGCTGTTCAGTCCCATGACTTGTGTAGCAGCATTGAGATGTTCTGCTAGGAGGAAGAGACACAGTGGAAGTGCTGAAGATCTTGTTGTGCAGTTTTCTTCTTCATCTTCTTATCAGGTTAGACTTTGTTCATAAGACTGCCATACATGAATAATTTTATGAGCCAGAGTGTAACAGTTTGTATGGAACATAGATATACACATGATTATCAATGTGATCTCATGTGTTGTTTGTGTGATCTCATGTGTTGTTTGTGTGATCTCACATGTTATGTTTGTGTGATCTCATGTGTTATGTTTGTGTGATCTCACATGTTATGTTTGTGTGATCTCATATGGTATGTTTGTTCATCATTTCAGCCTCCCAAGGCCACTGCCAGGTGCTTAGACTGCCCTGAGGAGCCAAATTGCCCATATTCTGCCAAAAAAATTTATCTAGATAAAGTCAAAGAGGTAAGAGAGCTTGACTTTATATAATTTGATAAATTTAACAGATCTTTGATGATCAGAAAGTCTTCAAAATAAAGATTATGCATATTTATATAGTGATGTGTTAGCATGATAACAAAGGGGTAAGGGGTCGAGAATATAACATTGTAGAGAAGTGGTTCTAAACTTTTTTCAAGCTGCAGACCCCTGAAGCCAGTAATACTTCTTAGCTGCTTCTTACATCTGCCAGCTGGTGATAAGTTACCTTCGGAGTATTAATATTTTGAGAACCTATGGGGCTGGACGCTTGTGATGTACAAAATAAAAATAATTTATAGTCCAGACTTTAGACATTTGCTGCAATTAGGGTAACAAATGTTGTAGAGCAGGGGCTGTTATCCCTATATGATAGTTTCATCAGTCTGGTGAAGGGGATATGGGGACATATTGAGCATGGTGCTGGGGTCTGTAATCAGAGTGAAGAATCCCCTTTCTAAAAGCTGAAATTCTCATGAAAATATTGATAATATCAACAGCATGGATCTCTGATGCAACACTTGGAACAGTGTGAGAATCTCTCATGCAACACTTGGAACAGTGTGTGAATCTCTCATGCAACACTTGGAACAGTGTGAGAATCTCTCATGCAACACTTGGAACAGTGTGAGAATCTCTCATGCAACACTTGGAACAGTGTGAGAATCTCTCATGCAACACTTGGAACAGTGCGAGAATCTCTCATGTAACACTTGGAACAGTGCGAGAATCTCTCATGCAACACTTGGAACAGTGTGTGAATCTCTCATGCAACACTTGGAACAGTGCGTGAATCTCTCATGCAACACTTGGAACAGTGTGTGAATCTCTGATGCAACACTTGGAACAGTATGTGAATCTCTCATGCAACACTTGGAACAGTGTGTGAATCTCTCATGCAACACTTGAAACAGTGTGTGAATCTCTCATGCAACACTTGAAACAGTGTGTGAATCTCTCATGCAACACTTGAAACAGTGTGTGAATCTCTCATGCAACACTTGGAACAGTGTGTGAATCTCTCATGCAACACTTGGAACAGTGTGTGAATCTCTCATGCAACACTTGAAACAGTGTGTGAATCTCTCATGCAACACTTGGAACAGTGTGTGAATCTCTGATGCAACACTTGGAACAGTGTGTGAATCTCTCATGCAACACTTGGAACAGTGTGTGAATCTCTGATGCAACACTTGGAACAGTGTGTGAATCTCTCATGCAACACTTGGAACAGTGTGTGAATCTCTCATGCAACACTTGGGACAGTGTGTGAATCTCTCATGCAACACTTGAAACAGTGTGTGAATCTCTCATGCAACACTTGGAACAGTGTGTGAATCTCTGATGCAACACTTGGAACAGTGTGTGAATCTCTCATGCAACACTTGGAACAGTGTGTGAATCTCTCATGCAACACTTGGAACAGTGTGTGAATCTCTCATGCAACACTTGAAACAGTGTGTGAATCTCTGATGCAACACTTGGAACAGTGTGTGAATCTCTGATGCAACACTTGGAACAGTGTGTGAATCTCTCATGCAACACTTGGAACAGTGCGAGAATCTCTCATGCAACACTTGGAACAGTGCGAGAATCTCTCATGCAACACTTGGAACAGTGCGAGAATCTCTCATGCAACACTTGGAACAGTGCGAGAATCTCTCATGCAACACTTGGAACAGTGCGAGAATCTCTCATGCAACACTTGGAACAGTGTGTGAATCTCTGATGCAACACTTGGAACAGTGTGTGAATCTCTCATGCAACACTTGGAACAGTATGTGAATCTCTCATGCAACACTTGGAACAGTGTGTGAATCTCTCATGCAACACTTGAAACAGTGTGTGAATCTCTCATGCAACACTTGGAACAGTGTGTGAATCTCTGATGCAACACTTGGAACAGTGTGTGAATCTCTCATGCAACACTTGGAACAGTGTGTGAATCTCTCAAGCAACACTTGGAACAGTATGTGAATCTCTCATGCAACACTTGAAAAATCACGTGAGATAAGAGAAGTGATAATGGCAGTGAAACTGGTTCTAGTAAATTCTAGCAGGCAGAAACAAGAATGGCAGAAAGTAAGATGCGATGATCATGTATAAATGAAGAACAAACAACAGTCCAATATTTCAGTAACATACAAAAACAAAACAACAGATAAAAACACAAGAAGTACATGAAAAATTAAACATTTAAGCTTTTTAGCTTTTTTGTATTCTCCTCGTAAGAAAGATACACAAAATGCAGTGTGTACAAGAGTTGTCAGAGGAATCAGCTTTTTGGCATATTTGTCTGCCCCTGTGACAAAGAAGGTGAATTTTAGTAAAAATTACTGTGCGTGTAAATGGACTCTTCCAAACTTCCATGGCACACTAGTTGGAAATAACTGCTCTGTTTGCTTTGTCATAATTTTGTTACAGGGTATAGAATGTTTCAGGCATTCACATGTGTGTTGTCGTGCAGTGATCTCATGTGCAAGAAGACACACGATGTTAACCACAAATGACACAAAAACTGATTCAAGTTAGAAATTTCAACAGTTTTCAGATCTGTTCTAATACTTAAAAAAAAAATACTTGAAAGTCAAGGGAAGACCAGTAGCCGCTTAATTCTTCCATCTCTCTTTCTGTCTCTCTTTCTCCCTTATCCCCAAATCTTTCTATATTTATTCCTCTTTCTTTACCTCTGTCTCTCTCTCTCTCTCTCTCTCTCTCTCATGGATTTCATATCAACTTTCTGTTTATTAAACCTACTCAGTCATTTGCATGTCCCTTGTGGAACTTTGCCTCCTTAACAGTTCTCCTGTAGGCCTTTCTGTTGTGAGCAAGATGGCCTGCTGCTGATGCATCCATTTGCAGATCATCAACGATGTGTTGCCGCCATCTTCGCCTTGGTCTTCCTCTCTTTCTTTTTTCCCATTATGTACCCTCCCAAGTCACTCTTCTCTAGATTATCATGACCCTCCCAAGTCAGTCTTCTCTAGATTATCATGACATTTAATGTGTCCAAAATATTTAAGTTTTCTTTGTTTAACACTTTCCGTGCGGCTGGTCATTATAGTGACACTTTGGACGTGCTCTGGAGTGCGGGAGTAAAAACGCGGGTCTTGGTCTGTAAGTGGGTCTAGTTGTAAAATGGAATGGAAAACAGTATTTCTATGTACTTCCGTATACTTAATATGTTTCAAAGTATAGCTAAATGAATTAAAATTTCATAAATGCAGAGTTTTTTAGGAAAAAAGAAGTAATGTGATGTTTTTAGACACTGATTGTGGCCAGCTCACCATCGGCGAGGTCTAGATCTGCACTATTTACCATCTGAGATGTGTAGATCTACTTGTCAATCTCGTATTGTGATTCTGTGTTGCATTCTCACTGAATGAATGTCTGAACTAACCTCCTAACTACTTCTCCAGTCATCTAAATATGTCTAGATCTACTTAGAAAACATTCAAGAGCAGTGGGGTGGCCATAGGCTATGTCCATACCCCTATCTACATCGTCAAAAATTGAACAATTTCCATGCTTCTCGTCCTTTTTCTCGCTCGGCATCGCTCGTAACTAGGCACTCTTTCGCCATTTTGAAAGTGTCACCAGAATCGCGGACGAAATTTGTACAATCTGAATGTTACACCGGTTGTTTTTATTGAAACAAACAATTGTCACTATAATGACCATACGGTAGCTTCGGGATACCGGAAGTGTCACTATATCGACCAAACGCATGGAAAGTGTTAATCCTCTTTATTAGCCAGCCTTCTTCAATATTAAGTTCTTGTAGTATGGATATTTTTTTTTTGTGTCCATGATATTTGAAGAACTCTTCTGTAGCATATACATTCAAAGGCATTTGTGTGTTTCTCAGCTGTTTTGTTAAGTGTCCAGGTCTCACAGGCATATGTTGTGATGGGAAATCTTGTTTTTGTAGTTCTATATGTTCCTCTCCACAGCTTCTTTAGTTGTTTCTACTTTTTTTTTTTCTTTTTTTTTTTAGTTGTTTTACTGTTTTTTTACTTTAACCTACTACATTGACAAATACAGGGCAGAAGAGGATGGCCTATCAGTGTGATCACAGATATTGTGGACATTGAAAATGTGACGGAAGCCTTGCGGACTGGTCCATATGGCAAGTGCGTGTATGACACAGACAATGATGTTGTGTCTCATCAGGTATTACAATGTCATCACGTTATGGCATAATGTGAGAGATTGAGGGGAAAAAGACCATATTTAATAACATAATGTCATAGACTGCCTGTATTTAGTAACATCATAATTTTTTACTGTGTTTAGTGACATCGTTTTGTTAACTTTCTGTACTTAGTAACATCATATTGTTTACTGTGTTTTGTAACATCATATTTTGTACTGTGTTTTGTAGCATCATATTTTTTACAGTGTTTTGTAGCATCATATTGTTAACTTTTTGTGTTTAGTAAGCATCATATTATATGTCGTATTTAGTAACATCATATTTTTTACTGTGTTTAGTAGCATCATATTGTTAACTTTCTGTGTTTAGTAAGCATCATTTTGTATATTGTATTTAGTAACATCATATTGTTAACTTTCTCTGTTTAGTAAGCATCATATTGTATATCATATTTGGTAACATCATATTTTTTACTGTGTTTAGTAACTTCATATTGATAAATTTCTGTGTTTAGTAACATATTGTGAACTGCATTTAATTAGAATTGTAGATATATTTAATAACATGATATTGTTGACTTACTGTGTTAAGTAACATCATCTTATGGGTTACTTATGTTTGCCCTCTCACATGTTGATTTTTTCCTAGATGTGGAGTAATTTTTTGTATAAATAGGAAACAATGAGGCTTTCGTATGGTAAAGTAAGAGAACACAGTTTTGTAGGATTAGACCTTGAAAAAATCATAGACAAAGAACTTTAGTGAGACGTGAGAGAAAGAAAAATCACAAGAGAATTACCTGGGATTTCGAATCCCAAGTAGTTCTCTTGTGATTTTTCTTTCAGTTTATCTGTGGACTAAAACCATCATGATCGTGGAAGAAGTATTTTTGAATCGAGCAGTACGAGTGTTTCGTTCCATATTTTCTTTTCAGACTTCAGACTGACACTCTGTGGACAGAATGGGTTTGTGTTAGCGGTCCTGAAGATGTGACAAAACCGTCTGTTTAAAGAGAGAGTGAAGAAGTTGATGACTTTTTACTGACCGCATTTCACTAATGGAGATAACTTACTGAAACCAGACGCAGAGCTGATTGCTAAATTGGTCTGAGATGACAGGAAAGATATACCTGTAAAAATTTTGCACTAAACCTTTTCTCAAATGAGCACGTCTTGGATGACACAGCAGACAACTCATTGAACAAACTCAAAAACTGTGCCGGTGCTGAAGAACATAATGACCAAACTGGCAATAGTATCTGTACCAAAAGTCAACTGTCTTGATTTTGAAACTGTTCAGAATTATAATAATAAAATTGTAGATTTTGCTGGATTTTGGTAATTTTTTGCAGGATTTGGGTAACTTTGTAACAAAAAAGCAGTAAAATCAAGTTGCGTTGCTTTTCTGTTTTGTTTGTTTTTAGCATCAAACCTGGGCTAATGTGGAGATTTATCATTTTGTATAAAAAATTCATTGCTTAGTTTAGTTATAAGCAACAGAATTGAGATAAAAGTATGTTGTATATTTACCATATTCTGGTTTTTTCCCTTGTTATGATGAGATTTTCTATCTTCTTTTTCCTCATTCTGTTGTTCCAAGAGTGCCAGTATGAAGATGGGTGGGGTCTTAAGTAGATTTCATATACTTCTCATGATGATGGTGGTCTGAGATCTCCCTCTAGCACAGTATAACACTATAATGAAATTTTCTAGTAGTTTCTAATTGCTCATTTTCAAATCATCCTCAGGTTGTCAACTTCCAGTTTGATGATGGGGCCACAGCTTGCTTCAACATGGTGGCCTTCACGAAGCGTTTATGTGCCAGGGAGGTTAAGATTTATGGCACCAAAGGAGAAATTTCTTTCGAGGATGGGTGGAATGATGTAGCAGTTTTTGATTTTCTGACAGAGACAACGTGTAAGTTGTGTAGAGATCTGCTGATTTTCAGAAAGTTTTTTTTTTTTTTGTCTGTAGTAAATGGTTAATAGAAAATCCTTGAAATCAAAGAAAGTGTTAATTCTTAGACTACCATGTGCAGTTGCAACATTTTTTGAGCAATTTAAAAAAAATAATAATAATTACTTCATTCATATAGTTTTATTCCATCATTGAGATTTTGTGATTTTAAATTGCTGTAAATGCTAAAAATAGGCATCACATTACTTTCGAGTAGAACAAGGTGCCTGTGATTAATGAGAACAAATGTTTATGTGTTGTTCTTTATTCTAAGAGTTAGTTCTGTGTGAACAAAATAAAGTTTGTTCTGAAATGCACTCTTTATCTGTCAGTCTCAATCTCTCTCTTTCTCTCCTCTCCCCTCTTTCTCCTCTCTTTCTCTTTCCTCTCAGTTCGACACTTTAAGTCTCTTTGGTGCAGATTTTCATTCCATCACCATTTAAGTCTGCTCTTGGCTTTCTCTTTTCAGTTACTTCAGATTCTCTTAGAGCTTCTGGTCTGGCTCTTGATCTTGTCCCAGCCATCTCTTGTAAATATATACACAAGTTTGATCTGATGACTCTCTTATATTCTTTCTGCATGCCCAAGTCATCACAATCTTCAGCTTCCATAGCGGAGGTGATTAGTTGTTCTTTGTATAAACATTTTGATTTCTCTGTCACTTCAGACACTTCAGACACTTCAGACACTACAGACACTACAGACACTTCAGACACTTCAGACACTACAGACACTACAGACACTTCAGACACTACAGACACTTCAGACACTACAGACTCCATTGTGATATTGTCTGAGAGGGCTAGATATGCTTCTTGAGATTATGTTCTAAAAACACAGCAGTTTTTCTTCTTGCTAAGTTTTTCAAATCTGACTCATGCAGGACAAATGGTCTTGTGGTTTTGTATTTGATTAACTTGGCTTTCCAGAAGTGCATGTTGGACATCAGTAAGTGTTTTAGGGCACAGTATTCTGAAAGTTCTAGAGATAAGTTTTATCACTGAACACTGTTGTGACTCGTATTGGCTTGATGGGGCATATGTAGGTTGTGCTTTTCACTGTCTTCCTCATATCAGACTAAATACATCACCTCAGAACTTCTTTTGCAAGGTTCTGTCTTCTGCCAGCAGCAGACTTTGAGCTCATTTGTTATAATCATATGTTTGTACTTGTACGAACTCCTTGTAACTGCAAGGTACTTGTACAAACTCCCTGTAACTGCAAGGTACTTGTATGAACTCCTTGTAACTGCGAGCTGTTCTTCTTTTGCAGCCGATGTTGTAGAGGTATTGGGGCACAGCATTGTATCAGCGTGGGAGCGGGTTATGGCGGCTACTTTTTCAGTCCCTGAGTACAGCTAAAAAGCAGGGGTTGCGCAGTGCTTCTTTAGCAGACTCCACCACCATGGGGACTATGGCGATCCCTGCCCCATTAGCCAGGCTAGGCCTGTTATTGGTGGTACCACGGAGAGGAGGGACAGGGTCTTGGTCAGCTGTGGTTTGCTAACCCTGATGCAGGCATATCAGCTATGGGTTGCTGGATACCTCATCGGACAGCATCTTCACCCCCATAGTCATATGTTAACTTACAGTGCATTTGGGGCCATCCTGTCAGTTTGGCTGTATTTCAACCCTTTGGGGGGGGGGTCAGAACACTAAGTATGGTTGTTTACTATAAAAATGTTACAAGATGAATACCATCATTTTAAATTGCTAACATATTGCAGATTTGGACAGTAACTGTGTGAAAATTAATCACAAAATATGAATCACAGCGCAAATCATACAGTAATAACTTTTCAGTGAAGCACGGAAGTGTACACACACGTACTGTATATACACCCACATGTATATATTCTGTGCTCATCAAATGAGTGTGTTTATAGAAGCCATGATATGCAGATCTGATTGAAAAATAAAATATGACTTCACTAGTTAAAAGTCCCAAGGTAGTAAGAAGATGGAAAATAGGAAGCAGACAAATAAAAGACTCAGTTCCAGAAAGAAAATGTTTTACTGCACAGTTACTATACTGCACAGTTACTATACTGCAGTTACTATACATTGTATTATTTATATAATAAAGTAAACCCATGGGATCTCAGTCATAAGTACGTAACTTGGTCCACCGTGACTCAGTGCATGACTTATTCAGTTGTCTAAAATATTAGTAAATAGATATCTTCTTTGTTGTTGCTTCTTGTTGCCAGTAACAAAGACTCTTTACAAGTGAGATGAAATGCCTTCAGACAGCTTGCTGAACACATGGTCCTTCACTCTGTTGTATTCTCTAAAAAATACAGAGTTTATCATTTCATCTCTTTTTTTTTTAAGGAGTTTTGTGTGTAAACAACAACCTGTCTCATGGGTGATCAGAAAAAAGAAGATTGACATATGTCAGTCATGTGATGAGAAGAAACAATCAGATAATCCCAAAATAATCTATCAAATGGAACACAGCAGGCTGAAGAAAAAGAGGTTGACCACATGAAACTCTAAAGAGGACATTGTTAAGAGAGGCCAGTTTAGTGGACGTAATATCCCTTGATGAGGTTGAAAAGCTCGCTGAAAACAGGAAAACTTGGCAAACTACCTTGTGAGCCCTATGTGACATTTAATGGCATGGGAAGGATGTAGGATAAGATTGTGTGTTTGCCCACTGTAGGTTACAGTAGATTAGCTGAAGCTCACAGCTTTTCCAAGCTGGTATGGCTTGGTCATGATAATTTAGAGAAGACCGTATTGGAAGGATACATAATGGGAAAAAGAAAAAGAGGAAGACCAAGACGAAGATGGCTGCAAGACATCGTTGACGATCTGGAAATGGATGCAACAGCAGCAGGCCATCTTGCTCACAACCGAGAGGCCTACAGGAGTGCTGTTTGGGAGGCAAAGTTCCGCAAGGGACATGCAAATGAATGAATGAATGGCTTGGTCACATCCTTCATCTCATCTCCTGACAATCTTTGTTCACCGCTAAGGTGAATGTAGACATTTGTTTCTGTGGTCACAGAGATGCTCTTCTCCAAACTTCTCTAAGATATGTCTCACTAAGAAATGTCCTGAAACATACAAGAAAATGTGTAGATAAGCCATATTGTGATATCTGTCAACAGCGTACCATGATATCAAGAGCAATCATCCTCATGCTATGGGTGGACACGGTGGAGCAGACTTTTATTTGATGAAGTCCTTCATTCAGACACTGAAAGTAAGCATCAGAACAAAACTTTATCATAAATCAGACACATGTGGACTAGAGACTAGAGACTGGAGGTTTTGGTTATCATTTCATGTTGTTAATTTAGTTCTTGTTTAGAAAAATAAAAGATCAGTTTGCAGGAGTGCCAGTTCTAGAAAGATTTGTGTCAGCAGACCTGGCATGAAGCAGGCACCACTGGGCTTGCTGCTGGTGACATTCTAGGAGTGTGGCAGACACCACTTAGCTTGCTGCTGTGACATTCTAGGAGTGTGGCAGACACCACTGGGCTTGCTGCTGCAACATTCTAGGAGTGTGGCAGACACCACTGGGCTTGCTGCTGCAACATTCTAGGAGTGTGGCAGACACCACTGGGCTTGCTGCTGGTGATATTCTAGGAGTACGGCAGACACCACTGGGCTTGCTGTGACAGTTCTCCTTCCCCCCTCCAAAAAAAAAAAAATAGATTGCAGTGCCAGGCTTCTCAGCATGCTTCACCATATTGCCCCTCCCCCACCTCAGACACTAGACTTAGTAGCTGAGATTTGTTTCCAAAGATTACTTCAAGAACAGTAGTGTATGGTCTTAGTCAATACTAGAGTGTCTGCTCTGACATTAGACACACTGGTCTGATATTAGAGTGTCTGTTCTGACATTAGACAGCCTGGTCTGATATTAGAGTGTCTGCTCTGACATTATATTGACTGCTTTGATAGAGTGTCTTCTCTGACATTATATTGACTGCTTTGATACTAGAGTGTCTTCTCTGACATTATATTGACTGCTTTGATACTAGAGTGTCTTCTCTGACATTATATTGACTGCTTTGATACTAGAGTGTCTTCTCTGACATTATATTGACTGCTTTGATACTAGAGTGTCTGTTCTGACATTAGACAGCCTGGTCTGATATTAGAGTGTCTTCTCTGACATTATATTGACTGCTTTGATACTAGAGTGTCTTCTCTGACATTATATTGACTGCTTTGATACTAGAGTGTCTTCTCTGACATTATATTGACTGCTTTGATACTAGAGTGTCTTCTCTGACATTATATTGACTGCTTTGATACTAGAGTGTCTTCTCTGACATTATATTGACTGCTTTGATACTAGAGTGTCTGTTCTGACATTAGACAGCCTGGTCTGATATTAGAGTGTCTGCTCTGACATTATATTGACTGCTTTGATAGAGTGTCTTCTCTGACATTATATTGACTGCTTTGATAGAGTGTCTTCTCTGACATTATATTGACTGCTTTGATAGAGTGTCTTCTCTGACATTATATTGACTGCTTTGATACTAGAGTGTCTTCTCTGACATTATATTGACTGCTTTGATACTAGAGTGTCTTCTCTGACATTATATTGACTGCTTTGATACTAGAGTGTCTGTTCTGACATTAGACAGCCTGGTCTGATATTAGAGTGTCTGCTCTGACATTATATTTACTGCTTTGATACTAGAGTGTCTGCTCTGACATTAGACAGTCTGGTCTGATACTAGAGTGGTCTGACATTAGACAGCCAGGTCTGATACTGGAGTGTCTGTTCTGACTTTAGACAGCCTAGTCTAATATTAGAGTGGTCTGACATTAGACAGCCTGGTCTAATATTAGAGTGGTCTGACATTAGGCAGCCTGGTCTAATATTAGAGTGCTCTGACATTAGACAGCCAGGTCTAATATTAGAGTGGTCTGACATTAGACAGCCAAGTCTGATACTGGAGTGTCTGCTCTGACTTTAGACAGTCTGGTCTAATATTAGAGTGCTCTGACATTAGACAGCCAGGTCTGATACTAAACCATCTGGTCTGACAATAGACTGACTGCTTCTGGTACTTCTTAATCACCATGAACATATAATAATGACTCCCCATATCCTAGAAAACAAAGTCCTGAAGCTGGCAATTATTTGTGTCAGTTGTCCAGCAATATCTTGCTCAGCCCATTTCCTTCCTCATTCTGACAATCAGTATAGAGAAGTGAAAGTACCTTGAACATAATGCATTAACCTGACCCTGCTGGTCTGATTTGGAGGGGGGGGGGGGGGGGAACTGATGAGGTCTTTGTGACTGGAAGTCTAACAGAACTGTAGCTGATGCCAAAAGATGGGTAAGAAAGAACCTTGCCATCAACTGCCTTAAGGCTTTGATCTTTCTCTTCCTATTTTTTCTGTCAGAGTTATTCTTTGACTGTCCTGAGCTACCCATAATGCAGTGGGTTTAACAGGCGCAGGAAGTACTGTATGTGGACATAGAGAAAGAGGTGAACTTGAACTGTCTCATGGACAGACATACAACTGCATTTTTCTCATTTGAAAGTAGTTCTTGGCTTGTGAACAAGCAATCAGCACACCGGACTCTGTGAGTTAGTTTATGTTCTAGAATCGCTGTAGTTTTAGAGTTTCTTATAAGGTTTGTTTTAAGCTTAAGTGAGTTAAGTCAAAATTCTTGTGAATGTAGCGAAATGTTTCTTGTATTTCAGGGGGCAGAGGAGCAGGTTGTGACAGGGCCAGAGCAGACGCTGAACAGCCACTTGCTGGCTTTTGCTGCGGAGAAAGCACGGGTGGAGAACCGGGTGGTTACAATTAAACCAGATGGTACATTTTAGAACCAGTTGATCTTCACACCTATACTATGTTAACAGAATTGTTTAAGCTTTTGAACTTTTCATCCTTGCTTCACATTTGCTGATGTTGAACATGACCTTATGTCAGACTGTGGAAATGAACTTTTCACCTTTGGTTCACATTTGCTGATGTTGAATAAGACCTTATGTCAAACAATACAAATGAATTTAGCAATTTCTGATTGAAAAAAAAAAAAGAAGAAAGCAGTAATGAGCTTTATCAGTAGGTAAGTGACAATGTGTATGGTTTGAGGCAGAAAATGCCTGTTGTAGTGTAGCAAGGAGAAAACTCTTTTCATGACTGACACTATTTTTAGATCTCCTGATTGGTTGTTTAATCTGCATGGGGACAGGCAAGGTGAGGTTTTTTACTGAACTTACTGAATCATTTCAGTGACTCATCTGATGTATTTGTTTTGATCAAACAGAAGTAACAAAGTAAGCTATATACTATGCTTATAGTATGTAACTCAATATATCTTCAGGATTTGATGCACTCATGACCATTGTGTACCCTCTAGCTATCTGTTTGATTGCTCTTGCATAGGTTTGGTGTAAGCAGTTCTTTGGCCTTTCCCCATCCTGAATGATTTTAGCATATTTGCAGCTTTGTATAGCATAGTCCAGTGTAACCTAGAATTATGATTATAATTATGAACATATTTTAGTTCTAAGGTTAATATTAAATAATAAAAGAAAAGTTAGTTCTGAAATTTAGGGAACAAGGTAGAAAACCAATTCCCATGACACTAGTGAAAGACCGTTACAACTGGATGCTGATAAGTATAAACAGATGAATAGAAAGGACAGACACAATGACGCCAAGGAAGAGATAGGCTAAAGAAAGACAGTCATAAGTACAGTAGGTTGGCAATGCCATCTGGCAGTACTATCCTGCAAGTGAAATAACAGGAGGTGACAAACAATTGGCGCACTGAACACTAAAAATAATAAGAAAAAAAAGTTAATTGCCTGACAGACTCGAAGCGCTCACGAAGAACTTGCCCGAGATGTAATAACTGGATAGGAACGCCAAAAGTCTTGTTGGCAACTGATAGTCTGCAAAATAGACAAGAAATAAAGGAACCAGACTAGTAATCGGTCAATAGCTACAGGAGCAAGGGGTGGACATTCAACACCACTAAACTGGCAGGTTATGACTCAGGAACCAATTGGTTTGCTTATCAAAACCAGTGGACAGTTAGAAGAGGAGCAGAAATACTGACTGGTTAGTTCATCAAACCGGACTCCAAGATAAAACAAGGGATCGATAGAGACGGGAGAGATAACCACACAGAGGTACGCACAGACGTAACGCACACAGACTCGGGGACAGAACTAAAACTCCAACACCAAGATACTCAGATAGGTAGATCAAGACCAGGAGAGATGTGCAGATAGGAACAGACAGCTACAGACAGATATAGTAGGAGATTTAGAGAGACAGATTTAGTTGAAGTGCACCTTGCGAAATAGACAGAGAGATCTAGAATCAGATGGTCATGCTAATGTGTTGAAACTACAAGCTAGATTGATATGCAGATACTTAGGAGAGCTAGTGAATAGATAGATTGATATACAGATACTTAGGAGAGCTAGTGAATAGATAGATTGATATGCAGATACTTATATGCAGATACTTAGGAGAGCTAGTGAATAGCTAGATTGATATACAGATACTTAGGAGAGCTAGTGAATAGCTAGATTGATATGCAGATACTTAGGAGAGCTAGTGAATAGATTGATTGATATGCAGATACTTAGGAGAGCTAGTGAATAGCTAGATTGATATACAGATACTTAGGAGAGCTAGTGAATAGCTAGATTGATATGCAGATACTTAGGAGAGCTAGTGAATAGATAGATTGATATGCAGATACCTAGGAGAGCTAGTGAATAGATAGATTGATATGCAGATACTTAGGAGAGCTAGTGAATAGATAGATTGATATGCAGATACTTAGGAGAGCTAGTGAATAGCTAGATTGATATGCAGATACTTAGGAGAGCTAGTGAATAGATAGATTGATATGCAGATACTTAGGAGAGCTAGTGAATAGCTAGATTGATATGCAGATACTTAGGAGAGCTAGTGAATAGATAGATTGATATGCAGATACTTAGGAGAGCTAGTGAATAGATAGATTGATATGCAGATACTTAGGAGAGCTAGTGAATAGATATCAAGATTGTGTATAGTGAACAGGAAGAACTCAACTTACATCAAAAAGGTTCATGAGAGAGAGAGAGAGAGAGACAAAAACAGATTATCTACAAATGCTCATGCACTTTAAGAATGAGTTTATGCCTGTTGTATTGAACTGTTGGAAATTCTACACCCATTTTTACAAGAGTCAACTAGTCACGGACGAATGGGGTCACAGTACTTGTGCAAGAAGTTTTTGTGTGACAGTATTTAAAATCCAACACAAACAACTTAATAATATTATTAATAATATCATCTTTGTTTGCCTATTAAACTGGCTGTAAAACTTCACACTTTCTGATGTCAAATTTATGAAAGAAGTTTATTCTTGAACATGTCAACTGGCATGAATAAATTATGCCTTATGTGTTTAGGCAGTAATAAAATTTGTAACAGATGGCGGAGGCTTATCTAATAAATCTTTTACGAAGGATAAGGAAAGGGTTTATACAATTTAGGAGTATCTATCATGGTAAAGATTAAATAAACAAAGAGACAGCATGCAGCCACTGACTGTCCTCACCATGTATCAGTGGATGTTGTGTCTAAACTGAATATTGCTTGTTGCTCTTTCCTACCAAAGTAATATAATATGTTTGATCTTATAACTGTCTTTCTGCTGTTCACGAATTTGTTCATGTCAGATTTTTGTCCCAGAGATTTGATGTAATTTAGAAAAGCAGTAGGAGTCACATAAGCACGGTGGATTAGACGCAGACTTACTGACCAGGTGACCCAGTTTCCATTTCCACTCACCTTGGTGGGGGTCAGACAGCGGCTCACAGAAAATTCCCAGGGTTCATCCAACCTCAAGAAAAAATGGGTACCAGGGTTAACACTCTGGGAAGAAAAGCGTCTCTAGCTACAGAGTTCATGCTGATGGTGACACTAGTATAGTAGATTTAGTGACAGTATGTGCCAATTAAAATAGAATGGTATAGCATGGTATGTGCCAAGACACGGCACTAATTTTAAGTACTTCGCAGTTGTGTAACGCTGCCACCCAAGTGATAAACTGTACTACTTTTTCTTACTCTATCTACTGATTACATCTGAGGAATTTTAATGTGTAACTGAGAATGAACACATCTCAACAGTTTGAGAACCACTAACTCTCAAATTGATAATAGCAATCACACATATTTATTAAGGGAAAAATGAGTGGTGAATAAATGAGGATGTAGCAATAAATTGAGGAAATAGATGAATAATCCAACTCCTCTCCCGACGAGAACTAGTTCGCCATGCAGGGAGGGAGAGGCAACAATCACTCTCAGCTAGGAAAAACAGGCATTCAACACGATGGAATAAGAGCCAACTTACTGAAAATTCCATGGATCCTTACATACAACTTCACATCACCAAAAATATCGGACTTAAAGTCCTCAAAAATCTCAGTAGAACTAATTCACATTTCTTCAGTTACAAACTATTTCTAACAAATCGTAGCTGCATCAAAAATTTACACATTGGATCCATGAGGAAAAAAAAAACTTAACAGATGACATCCTAGCATCCTATCTGAAACATACTTCTCAGTCAAACTCTGCATAATGAATTTACAATCATAATGAATCTCAAACTACTAATCAACCTAATCCTTATAATAATCCTATGTAAGAGTTTGGTCCTTAAATTCCTATTCCTAAATCTTCCTGAAAATTCTATCTCGTAGAAGATAAAAATCGTGATTAAAACATGCCTGCCTAGAATCTCGGCCCTGCAAAAATTACCTGTTTATGACCTTGGACAGTAAACTAAAAACAACAATCCTATTTTATGCTTTTCTGTAACTAAAAATAATGAATTAAACAAACAAGTCATAAATAACTTTAGTTAACTGTAAAAAAAAAAAATCCTGTGTCTGGATATGACAAGAAATGGCCTTCAAGCTCTAACTTGACCTATATTTGACCTGTACTTTTGTTTTTAAAAATAACTAAGGGGCTAACCACTATGTCAGTCTACCAAATAAATCCCTGGTTAACTCCTCCTCCTATAATGTTGAATACAAGAACAGAATTCCAGAAATAAGGAATTCTGTTAGGCTAGTGGGGCAGTTTCTGGTCAGCTAGACAGCAGAGCACTTATGGTTTGACTGCATGCAAGGAGGCTGGTTCACAACTCATAGCTTTACCTTTATAAAAGCAGTATTGTCATGGGTACTCCTAAAATTGCTTTCTCCTTCTTGCACTAGTCTTTATTTTATAGTCATTTGTATTTAATGCTTTGTTATTTTGTTATTCAGACCATATTTATGATTAAACTTTGTGCTGATGAAATGTATGTATGAATATTTCAGATTTACAGATATATATTTTGAAGAAAATAAAATATTTGGGCTGTATCATTTTTATATATTATAGACTTTTATTTGCATGTAATTTTAAAACATTTTTTGTGATTAAATTGATAAAATTTAAACTCACCTGCAGCTATGTCCAGAATATAACAGAAAAGACATACACATCCCTCTAATGATCTGCCCTTCTACTTTAAACTGAGAAAGTAGTTCTGATACATATTTTTGAGGCACAGAAGATATTTGGTCTAAGGACACTAACTCTGCATGCCGTTGACAACCATCGAAAATTCCTCGGCCCCAAATGCTTAACAAAAATCGGATTTTGGAATGTAAGAACGATGGCCGCGACAAGAAAAACTGCTCAGGTAATAAATCTTCTTCTTCTTCTTCTTCCTTCGCTTCTACCACCAAGACCGCCCCGTGATCCTCATGAATTTACTCCTATGGTCCTCGATAGGTCCCATGGCCCCCCTGTGGTCCCAGAAAGGACCACACGAGATGAACACAAGAGGTTCAGAGTATCGCAGGGCTTGAGGCTGTATTCTTGGTGGGTCTCAGAAGCGGGATTGCGTGACACCGTGGTTTTCGTTGCACCAGTTTAATCCAGAGTTGGACTTTCTCATCGGAAAACCTCCAGACCAGAGTCAAGAACGCGGCAACCCCATTCGTACCTTTCTTCACTGGCCGGGAGGAGCCCCACACCACGCACGGCAGCTGAAGACTCTCGCCAGCAGCGGTAGATGAGCTACCAAACATGACTGTCGTCTACCCGAAACGTCTGGTTTACAGGCGCCAGATATTCGCCTTTGCCCCTTCTTCTGTCAGTTTAAACAGTTCTGCCACGAGAAGGCCAGGAGCTGGACTTGACTGTCAGAGGCAATTTTAGACGCACTCCATTGGAGTGGAGAGCACATCCCCCATCACACCTCTAGCTATAACAGTCCTTAGAACTAGGTAATAAATGAAATGGATAGATATCACCCGGATGTGTTGGGCATCAGTGAAATGCGATGGCCAGAAGCAGGGAAAAGAACAGTGGAAAACCGTAAGTTAATAATATATTCTGGCAGAGACGATGGGAAATACCAAAAAGGAGTGGGTTTAATTATGTCATCTGCGGCACCAAAGAGCCTTACAGAATGTGAACTAGTGAACAGTCGTATGATAAGAGCACGGAAGAATGACAATCATACAATGCTATGCACACACGAACGATACAGATGATGAAATAAAAGGTGATTTCTATTACCAACTACAACAACTCATCAACAAAGTCCCTAAGCACGACATCCTAATTGTGGGAGACTTTAACGCCAAGGTATGAAAAGATAACACCGATGTCGAAAAAGTGATGGGGAAAGAAGGAATTGATACAATAAATCAGAACGGAGAAAGATTAATTGAAATATGTCTAACAGAGGGCATGGTCGTTGTAGGAACAATATTTCCACACAAAGAAATACATAAAACAACCTGGATATCTCCAGATGATAGATCCAGAAATCAGATCATTTTTGTATTAGAAAACAATTCAGAACATCTCTGATAGATGTAAGAGCACATAGGGGTGCAGATGTCAACAGCGATCACAACCTGTGTATAGGGAAGATAAGACTTAAACTGAAAAGCCAACACAAGAAATCAATGCTCAGAAAGATAAACAGTCATAGCCTGCAAGAAGAAAATACCAACAGTGATTTCAATCTGGAACTTACCAAACATTTCGCAGCACTCAAAAAGGTAGACAGGATAGATATAGATGAATTACACAGCCATAATCACGGCAGCAAAAGCAAGTGCTGAACTGCAGTCAACAAGTAGAAAAGCATGGATATCAGATAACACATGGAAATACATACATGAAAGACGAGCAGCCAAATTAGACATGTTGAATGTAAAGACGGATCTTGGAAAAGTTTTGGCAAAAGTAACATACAAAGAACTAGACAATAAAGAAAAAAGTTCAGCTAGAAGAGACAAAAGAGAATATATGAACAATATGGCAAAAGAAACAGAAAATGCAGCAAAAACAGGAGACAGCAAAACTCTGTATAACATACAGAAGAAGCTAACAGGTGCTATTACCTCCAGAGAAAGACCAGTCTTTAGCAAAACAGGCAACCATTAACATCAAGTAAAGACCAAAAGCAAAGATGGGCCGAACACTTCCAAGAAATACTTAATCGACCACACCCAAATGAATTAATTAATCTTGAAACCAATTTACCAGTCTCACAAATAAATGTCAACTTAGATGAAGTTACACTGAATGAAATTGAAACATCAGCGAATCTAATGACCTGGTCAAGCAACTGAGGCAGGGGGCAGGAGTCAGGGCAAAAGTGATAGCTGTAGAAGTGGGAGCAAGAGGATTCGTAGCAACATCAGCATACGACCTATGTAAGCAACTGGGCATAAAGGGACAAGCAAGAGCAAGGGCATTGAAAAGCCTTTCAGAAACAGTAGAAAAGGCCTCATGCTGGCTGTGGAGTATGCGAAACAAGCATTGAGAACATAAATGTCGTTTGCCACAACCAATACCAGTCCTCCGTAGCTAAATCCCTAAAGACGCACTTCAAAGTGCAGTGCCAACTCAATCCCGAGACGAAAAAAAGCAACAACTCACAAGACCTCTGGGAGTCATGACCCAGAGGTGCCCACCCCCACCCCCTTAGAGTGTCAGGAGTTTAATAGGGCCGAAACACCTGTATGAAGGGGGGTAACTTCATCTGATGATCTGAAAGAGTTGTGTTGTTGTTGTTCTACTCTCTACAGTAGCAGTGAATCTAATGGCTAACAACAAAGCTGCAGGTGAGGATGAAATAACAGTCGAGATGTTAAAAGCTATTAACAGTGACAACATGAGCCAACTACAAAGAATTTTTAATAAAATTTGGAAAGAAGAAAAAGTCCCTTCTAAATGGAAAAAGGGAATCATTGTTAAAATACCAAAAAAAAAAAAAAAAGGCAACCTGATTGACTGCTATAACTGGAGGGGTGTAACCTTACTATCAGCTGTGTCAAAGGTGTTTTGTAAAGTGATTCTGAATATAATTAAGGATGTAGTGGATACTGCAATGAGAGAAGAACTGGCAGGATTTCGAAAAGGGAGAAACTGTCTCGACCTGATCTTTAAGAATAATACTTGAAGAACATACTGAAAAGCAGAAACCATTAATCCTAAACTTCATAGACTTTAAAAACCATTTGATAGCATACACAGAGATTCATTGTGGAGAATTTTAAGACTATGTGGAATACCATCTAAAATTGAATACCATCTAAAATTGTCAACATCATTAGAGATCTCTACAGCGGATATGATTGGGTACATGGGACCCAAACAGAAGATCTTGATTTAGCAGATGACATAACTCTTATCAGTGACAATGTGAAAGATAGCCTGCTGTATGCTTTGGAGACCAGATAGCCTGCTGTATGCTTTGGAGATCAGATAGCCTGCTGTATGCTTGCGAGATCAGATAGCCTGCTATATGCTTGGGAGACCAGATAGCTTGCTGTATGGTTGGGAGACCAAATGGCCTGCTGTATTCTTGTGAGACCCGACAGCCTGCTATATGCTTGTGAGATCAGATAGCCTGCTATATGCTTGTGAGACCAGATAGCCTGCTATATGCTTGTGAGACCAGATAGCCTGCCGTATGCTTGCGAGACCAGATAGCCTGCTGTATTCTTGTGAGATCAGATAGCCTGGAAGACAACTGTACATATTCTTTTGGAAAGTTGCAGGCAATCGTAAACTTACTAAAGCCTTTAGAATAAGAAATAAAAATTATTAGAAGTCGTGAGAAGAAACCAGTTAGGTAGTCTGACCACCACTGGAAATCTGATAGGGGAAAGAGAGCAAAGAAGACATGCTGGTACAGTTGTCACAGTCTAGCACAGAAAGCGAAGATCACAAAGCAATAATTAATCCAACATAAAACGAAAGCCATTTGATGCTAACTCAATAATAAAATTGTAAGACAAAATTCCAGATACAGCTTATGGAAACC
Source organism: Achatina immaculata (assembly GCA_009760885.1). NCBI lineage: Eukaryota > Metazoa > Mollusca > Gastropoda > Stylommatophora > Achatinidae > Lissachatina > Lissachatina immaculata. Next base: position 26,723,223 of record CM019713.1, on the reverse strand, counting down.
CCCATTGAAAGAAGCCACGACCTCAGATATCTAGTAATCAATCTGGACAGAACTTTAGCATTTACCAAACACAGAAGAAACATTTAAGGCAAGGCAGGGACTTGCATCTTACATCCTTCCCGTGGCGTTAAACGTCACATAGGGCTCGTATGGTGGTTCACTAAGTTTTCCTGTTTTCGGTGAGCTTTTCAATCTTATAAGGGGATTTTATGCTTACTAAATTGGCTTCTTAAGCAAGAATTCTTAAGCAAGAATTTAGCTAAACTATGACTATATACTAAAAGGCACAAAAACAAAGATAATGAAAAGTAATAATGCAAGCAATAGCCTCATGGTAATTGAGAGAGTGCCAATTGAGGAAGTAGAGTATTTCACATATTTAGGCAGCATAGTGGATAAATACAGGGGATCAGAAAAGGATATTAAAGCTAGAATAACCAAGGCCAGGACAGCATTTATCCAACTTAACAAAATATGGTCATCTAAGAACATCAAAACAAGAACCAAACTTAGGCTTTTCAATACAAACATAAAGACTGTCCTGCTATATGGTTCAGAGACATGGGTTAGGACCAAGATAATACAACAGAGGATACAAACATTCATGAACTACTGCTTGAAGAGGATTTTAAACATTAAATGGCAGGACAAGATCAGGAACGAGGAGGTCTGGGAAAGGGCAGGACAAAACCTATGAACCTACAAATCATGTCTAGAAAATGGAGGTGGATTGGCCACACTCTGAGGAAACCCGACACCAACATAGCAAGACAGGCACTGGATGGAATCCTCAAGGAAATAGAAAATGAGGAAGACCTGGACTTACTTGGAGAAGAGAAATTACGACAGTGCTCAGAGACAAGGGATACACATGGAAGGAAGCAGAGAATAATTCCAAGAACAGGGATGACTGGAGAGCCTTTGTCCGTGGCCTATGCTCTCAAGGGAGTGAAAGGCGATGATGATGATGATGATGATGATGATGATGATGATGATGATGATTAACTTGTTTTTTTTTTGTGGTTATAACTTTTGAGTGCCATATATTCTCAAGATTCTTGAAGATCAATGCTGTTTTTGCAATTCTAACTTCCTTTCTAGTGTCATCATCCTGGTCTGTCTAGCTGCAGAGGTAAGCAAACAGGTTGACTTCTTCAACAGCTCCTCCTTCTAACGGTAGGGACTAGGCACCATTAAAGCCATATAAGAGAGAAATGTTTTGATGAACTGATCAAGTGGCACAAGAGGCATAAGAGATACCCGTGAAAGCGTTAGTTTCTTACATATTAACTGAACAACTAACATAAGTTAGCAGGTAACAAACATTTGACAGACGTTTGGAAATCAGAGTGGCATATCTATGACATGGTCAAACAATGAAAACTGACATCATCTATCTAAAATGCCGTGTTCTGCAGTAGGTAGCTACATCAGTTATACACAACATGGCGCATGAGTTGTGAACTGGCTACCTCATGTTTTTGAAACTCGTCAAAAGATATGAATATGTCATCTTTCCTGAACGTGATGCTAAAAAAGTGATTTTTTTTTTACATTTTAGACAGGCTACCAAAAATGTCTCTGACGGTCTTGAAGCAATATTATTTGCCTGATGAAGATTTCTAGATATGATAAGTTTATCACTAAACAGTGTAACTAACAAGCTGGAGAAATGTTTCACAGACAACGCTAACAAATGTGCTAACAGTTTCACAGACAACGCTAACAAATGTGCTAACAGTTTCACAGACAACACTAACAAATGTGCTAACAGTTTCACAGACAACACTAACAAATGTGCTAACAGTTTCACAGACAACACTAACAAATGTACTAACAGTTGCACAGACAACACTAACAAATGTGCTAACAGTTGCACAGACAACACTAACAAATGTACTAACAGTTGCACAGACAACACTAACAAATGTACTAACAGTTTCACAGACATTAACAAATGTACTAATGTAACACAGCCCCTTGTAATTAAGGTATCATTATTGCTACTACTATCATTCATTTAGTCATTTGTATGTCCTTAACTTTGCCTCCCTAACAGCACTCCTGTAGGCCACTCAGTTGTAAGCAGGGTGCCATGCTGCTGATGCATCCATGTCTGGCAGCCATCTTCGCCTTGGTCTTCCTCTCTTTCTTTTTCCCATCATGTACCCTTCCAAGACTGTCTTCTCTGATTTCTAAAATGTATAAACTAGGAGAAAAAATAGAACAGTTTTATCATTTAAGGAGTGTACTCGTTAAGTAATAAAGCTGTTCCTATTTTTTCCCTAGTTTATACATTTTGGTAACACAGCTTTACTGCAGTGGCTCCGTGTATAATTATATACTCATACACTAATTATTGTGTGTTGTCTAAATTCTATTATCATTATTATTACTGATAATTTAGTCGAAATTTAAGACAGTGCTGTAAGACAGAATAAGAAACACGCAAGATTTCATAATGTAGAGAGAAGGTTGGCATTAGGGTGAAGCTGACGAAGACATTCCCACGGTAATGGTACATAATAACATGACAGCAAAGATTTCGATGGCACCGAAAAAAATAAAACGTAGACAGTCGGTGTCAGAAGAATGGAAATATTAGATCCCAAAGGCCGTAATCATTCCCTGCGAGCATAGATTGACAAGGCAAAATGGACAACAAAGCCAAGTCAAAACAGTAGATAGGAAAAGAAATGCCGCCTGCCAAGCGTTCGAATAGATCCAATTACAATTAACACCTAGCGCTTGAGAACGGCTACATTCAGGAATATGGGACCCTGGAACCACATGGTTTAAACTTGTTATTCAGCTACACCTAACAGTCTCCTTTTGCACAGTCATAATCCCTCTCCTCTTAATTCCACTCCCTTCTCACTTGCTACACATAATTCAGAACTTCCTCACAGCATCATATTAAAACTCCTCTACCCTAACTATAATCACATATTTTACCTTCTCCCGGTTAGATTACTATTGTATCACTCTCTCTCTCTCTCCCTCTCCTTCACGGTTTCCCCACCCACCACCCTCAATTACGATCCATCTATCACACATCTCAAGTCTCCACTTAAATACTCTCTACACTCCACCATGCGCATTTCTGACACACAGCGTCGGACAAGCCACATCGTCTTACAAGTTATAGCTAAGTGCTCTATTCATTTTATTTAATTTTATTATTATTATTATTATTATTATTATTATTATTATTTAACATAGCATTAATGTGAATTTATATTTTATTTCCTCTCTCTATTCCTTCGTCCTGTATGTTTTTGTATGATTCAGGCTCGCGCCGAAACATCACAACTGTGTACTCATTAAGTAATAAAGCTGTTCCTACTTTTTTTCCTAGTTTATACAATTAAACGTAAGAGCGACTAAACCATGACCCCACAGACGACAGTGGCCAGAGTCAGTGGGGGTAAACCTCCATGACAGGTGAATACACAGTGACGCCTCACATACGTGCCTCCAGAATGGACAACTGTCATATCCAGATATCAGACGTGACGCAGAAAGATCAGATGATCAATGGACAACCTAGAGTAGGAGGGGCTTAAAATAACAGCTGAAAGACTGAGGGGATGGATATATAAGGAGGTGACCAGGGATAGCATGAGAGAGAGAGAGAGAGAGAGAGAGAAGTATGTAGAGAATAATCTGCGTAGCCCCATCATTATGAGATTTTAAAAATGGGTATGACTACCCCGAGTTTTATTTTGATTTGTCGTGGTGTAGTTAGCATCTTTAGCCAATTATTATTATTGAACGTAGTGTACAGTAAGTGTATTAGGGCCTATGGAGTGAAAAATCACAGAAAATCAAACTACTTCTCGTTTTGCTTGTGGATACTGAGAACCATAAATATGTTTCGTGGAGTCACGTGCATGAGAAGTGTATCATGTGGTACTTTTTAATCTCATAAATGATAACTAAGAATAGTGCCCCCCTCCCCACGAGGATCATAAGACGAGATCACACGACGGTCGAAGAGGTTTCACGAGTACTGCAGACAGAATAAACCTTCAAGTACCGAGAGCTTTGTGTGAAATCAGGTAAACGTCGATGTTACAGTCATTAAATATTCCAGTCATTAAATATTCCAGTCATTAAAACTACCAACACAAACGATGAGAACCACGAAGGAGTTTATGTAGCATATTACGATACGTAATCTCAGTAATCTCTCAAAGAGAAATGATACTGGACAGTCTGACGGGATGGTGTGAGAGGAGATCACCAACTGAGCTGATGGCCTGCATGAAGGATCGGGTACTCTGGAGAAGCATAATAGCCATCGCCAGTCGGCACGGCACCTGATGATGATGATGATGATGATGATGATGATGATGATGATGATGATGATGATGATGATGATGATGAATTTCAGTTGTTTGATATTTGTTTTGACGGAAGGATCTTCTTCATTTCTGTTGAAGATGTCTTTTGCCATTCTTGTACATTTTCCATTTCACATTTTCCATTCTCTGTTATCACGTGTTCAAAATACCCCAAGCTTTTTACATGTTCAAGTAGTTCTACATTTATTTTTATATTTACGGCTATTTTTATTTCTTCTTTACTGATTACCACAATATTTATCTTTGCAATATTTGTTTCCAGTCCGTATTTTGATTTTGGTCGTTTATTCGCGTCGCTGGATTCACTTCTCAATAATTTCTCTTAATACTTTCTCTTTTTAAAGAGACATGGAGAAGTGATACACCTTGAGTGACCCCCTACTTTACAGGTGTTGAGTAGCTTGTGTTGGACGGCACAACCGCTGTCTGCTTCGAGTACAGACTGCTTATTATTCTAATGTCTTTTCCATCAACATTAACCTCTTTCAGACATTCTGTCAGCTTTTCGTGCCTGACTCTATCGAAGGCCTTTGTGTAATCTATAAAACACATGCATACAGGGTCATTAAGTAATGAGACTGATTTTATTATGGCCAAGACAAAATGCAATCGATGAAGCAAATCATGGAATCCAAAGAGGCAACCTTCATCTATGATCTGGCAACTTTTCGTCGCCGCCAGTTAAGCAGACGACAAGCAAACCGCCATTTTGTTTTTACCTTGTTAGAGGTGCACTGTCACGTAATCAGCATGAAGCAAAAAGCTGACATTAAATTCTGTTTAAAACTCGGAAAAACTGCCATTGGGACAGTTGAATTGATGTGACAAATTTATGAGGATAATTGCTTATCTCGTGTACATATATTCAGGTGGTATTCACGATTCAATAGTGGTGTAGAAACGATTACCAATGCAACTAGACATGGACGCCCAATTTCTGTTCGTAATGAGGAAATCATTGCAAAAGTCAGAGAACGGATACAAGAAGATCGTTGTTTGACTGTGAGGATGATGCCAGATGAATCTGATGTTAACCGAGAGACCATTCGTAAAACTTTAGTGGAAGAATTGTGCAAGAAAAAAGTTGCTTGCCGGTTTGTACCACATTCGTTATCTGATTATCAAAAACATCAGCTTGTTGAGTACGCAAAAGATATCATCAAAATGTGTCGCAGAAATAAACATTTTTTTTTAAATTTGAATGTTGCAGAGGATGAAACATGGATTTTCCGCTATGATCCCACAACTAAACGCCAAAGTGCTCAGTGGAAGTCATCATCATCATCACCAAAAGGCAAAACATTTCGTCTTCAAAAGTCGAAAGTGAAGACAATGTTGAGGTGCTTCTACGATAGCAAAGGAGTTATTCACAAAGAATTTATTCCAGAGGGACAGACTGTCACTGCCAAAGTTTATTTAATTATTTGAAACGCCTATTGAGAAGGATTCTCCGAGTCCGACCCGAGTATTCAACACCTGGCAGTTTTTTCCCGTCCTCATGATAATGCACTGGCTCACCTGGCGATAGTTGTATAGGAATTTTTTACCCCAAAACAAGTGTGTGTTCTCATCCATCCACTCTATTCTCCAGATTTGTCTCCCAGCGATTATTTTTTATCCCCAGAATTAAAGTTACCATTGAAAGGACGCTTCTTTGACTATACTGATGACATTCAAAGGGCTGTAACATCGAGTTTAAGGACCATACCAACAGAAGAACTCTAGAAATCATATGAAGAGATAATAACAAAGAAATTAGAACCAACGCCCACTCCATGCTAACTGAGGGGGGGGGGGGAGGGGGGAAAGGGAGAAAGAGAGAGAGAGAAAGAGAGAGAGAGAGAACGAAAAGATGATGGTTTGAGAAATTAATAAATTATTTTTAACACTACAACTCGCAGTGACACTACAGTGATGAATTATATTCACAGCACATATAAGAACCATCAACAACCCATTTTTGAAAAGAAAAAAGAAATAAAACAAAAATGGCCTCCTTTCTTGTCTGATTAAAATCTCCTTTCCAAGCTGAATTCCCGCCAAAAACGTCATCACCAAACAAGAAGAAAATCGAGATGATAAAGTTTATACTTATATAAGCGAAGAGTGGAGATACCAAACAAGAAGAAAATCGAGATGATAAAAGTTTATACTTATATAAGCGAAGAGTGGAGATATCAAACAAGAAGAAAATCAAGATGATAAAAGTTTATACTTATATAAGCGAAGAGTGGAGATATCAAACAAGAAGAAAATCAAGATGACAAAAGTTTATACTTATATAAGCGAAGAGTGGAGATATCAAACAAGAAGAAAATCAAGATGATAAAAGTTTATACTTATATAAGCGAAGAGTGGAGATATCAAACAAGAAGAAAATCAAGATGACAAAAGTTTATACTTATATAAGCGAAGAGTGGAGATATCAAACAAGAAGAAAATCAAGATGATAAAAGTTTATACTTATAAGCGAAGAATGGAGATATCAAACAAGAAGAAAATCAAGATGATAAAAGTTTATACTTATATAAGCGAAGAGTGGAGATATCAAACAAGAAGAAAATCAAGATGACAAAAGTTTATACTTATATAAGCGAAGAGTGGAGATATCAAACAAGAAGAAAATCAAGATGATAAAAGTTTATACTTATATAAGCGAAGAGTGGAGATATCAAACAAGAAGAAAATCAAGATGACAAAAGTTTATACTTATATAAGCGAAGAGTGGAGATATCAAACAAGAAGAAAATCAAGATGATAAAAGTTTATACTTATATAAGCGAAGAGTGGAGATATCAAACAAGAAGAAAATCAAGATGATAAAGTTTATACTTATATAAGCGAAGAGTGGAGATATCAAACAAGAAGAAAATCAAGATGATAAAGTTTATACTTATATAAGCGAAGAGTGGAGAATTAAAAATATAAAACATGAAATATTTTTATCCTCTATAGCCTCCAGCTACAAAAGTTAATTTAAAAGGAGTAAAAAATGCTTCTGTCCATTGAAAGCAAGAACTGTACACACAAAAAAAAAAAAGATATGAATGGCTTGAACAAAAGGTATTGAGAAAATAAATTGTTTCCTTCACACTTTTAAAATAACAAAAACAAAAAAAAAATTAACTTTGATTTCAGATGTTGACCCTTTTGTGATTTGTTCTATCTTATCTGCCACGCACTACACAGCTGTTCTATCTTGTGTAGTTCCTCCCCTGCAAGCAGTTAGATAGCTGCCGTTATAACAAAACTACGCACACTAAATAAGTGAACTTTTTTTTATTTTTTTTTTTTTTAGAAAAATAGGAACAGCTTTGTTTATTAACTGAAATGTTTTGACTGAAGACAGATACTGTAGAAAGCTGTTCAAATAAACGTCAATGCTAGAAAATTCACAGTAGCTTAGAGCACGGAAAACGAGCGTTAGATGTTTCTGTTTGTGCAATTCGTTTCAAAACATGATTGTCACCTTCAGTTCTGACTACTTTGCATAAAGGTGGGTATTTTATTTTTTTTCCTCCGTTTTGACACATAATTTCTGCAGATTTTTTCTCTGTATTTGCGTTTTCTGCGTCTTTGCACTCCCTTTAAACGTTTCTGTACTCGCGTATAAACACTCTCTACCTGCGTTTTTCTGTAGATTTATATACAATCTACTATATATATATATATATATATATATATATATATATACAAAGTATGTAAATGATTTTTTTAAACAGATTTACATCCTCTAAACAAGCAAGTATGTAGATTTTATTTCCTTTCACTGATTTTTCCTACAGATTTACGGTCTTTCAGTCTATATTTTTAATAGGCTCTATTCTATCCACTCATGTTTACAAATTTACTGCCTCTTTGTCCTCATTTATTGATAGATTTACTACCTTATTTACCTATAGATTTACTTCTTCTGTGTCTGTGCTTATTGATAGATTTACTACCTTATTTACCTATAGATTTACTTCTTCTGTGTCTGTGCTTATTGATAGATTTACTACCTTATTTACCTATAGATTTACTTCTTCTGTGTCTGCGTTTATTGATAGATTTACTACCTTATTTATAGATTTACTTCTTCTGTGTTTGCGTTTATTGATAGATTTACTACCTTATTTATAGATTTACTTCCTATGTGTTTGCGTTTATTGATAGATTTACTACCTTATTTACCTATAGCTTTACTTCTACTGTGTCTGTATTGGTAGATTTACTACCTTATTTACCTATAGATTTACTTCTTCTGTATCTCCGTTTATTGATAGATTTACTACCTTATTTAGATTTACTTCTTCTGTGTCTGCGCTTATATATAGATTTACCTTATTTACCTTTAGATTTACTTTCTCTCAGTCTTATTTATGTATATATTCATTTTACCTAATTCAGAAATGTACCTTCTTTTTTTTTCTTTATATCATTTCCCATTATGTCAAGTTAATACTTAAATCTCATTTACAATTCTTAACCAGTTTTCTTTTAATTCATCTTTTTTTATATACGTCATATATCAGATTATAGAACCCCATCATACTGTTAGCTGTTGATTCTAGTTTTCCTTTTTCTCATACAGTTTTTTTTTTCTTTTTAAATATTAAAATATTTGTTTTCCTGCGCATCAGTGGTACACACTGTGTATCCTTATTTCTATGGCTTCGTTTCGGTTTTCTGTTCAATGTTTGCTTTTGTATGGCGTCCAAATTTAGAACACGGTTAATCTGCAGAAATGTTAAAAGTGCGGACTTTTTCTGTAACCTGAGTCCCAAAATGAAGGTTATGGTTCTTTCAGGCTCGCTATTCATGGAATGAACAAGTTAAAAAGAGTCAGTGATCTTATAACTTCTTATGATACTATATTTACATCCAGCCAAGCAAGATTTACTTTATATAGAAGTAATAAGGGTTAGGTTTCTTAAAATTCATATCCATTCATGTACATAGAATAATTTAAAGAATTTGTACAAATGAAATGGTAACTGATTCAGAGATTATTAGATGCTGTCATACTTCTAACTCGATCCCAGGCATTTACTGACTGACATTAGCAGTATCTGGAGCGGAAAATATGGCGGTCATTAGTGCAAGAAAGTGCAAGGAGTGGCACAGCGAATGTATTTGAAAGTACTCTTTCGCTTAAGACGTATTCAGTGGCCTAGCCATGGACTTGGAATACAGCGTAATTCATAATTTTCATCTTTAGCTTAATCTGAGTGCACATAAACTATTTTTATAGCAATGAATAAGCTGCATCATATATGAACAGTTAAAGAGAAGTGAAACATATCCATTTTTTTTCACTTGAATACGCATATTTTTTTGTTCAATTCATCGCTGGCTCAGAAATCGATGTCAAGATCTCTGACAAGTACAGCAGTTTGTCTACAGTTCCCAGTATCGCCAAACAGCTTCTCTGAGGTCCTGCTAAGTCCTTGACATGAATGGATTACATAAAATCTACTAGCATATTTATATTATAAATATTAAGTAGGCAGCGCTTATTTTTTTATAACTTTTTTTTTAATCTGACATTTACTCTTAGACTTTCTGTCCACTTATAATATACTTTGCAAGCAACCAAAATTGTTAGGGCAAAAAAGTGCTTTCCTTCCAGGGAATTAATATAAAAAGGGGGGGGGGGCGCAAACAAGATGTCCCTGTCTTCTGACTGGAAGGTTGCGGGTTCGAGACCTGACATTTTTCATTTGACAGTCCTGCAAAATGGGCAGCTAGGTAATTAATGATGAAGAAAGCAATCATCGAAAACAAAGAGAACATCCTTGCATGGCGAGGCACACTGTCTGTGTGCGAAGTGAAAAATGGAACATCGTGTGAAAGTCATCTGCAGCAAATAAGAGACAACGTCGACCAGAAGTCTTCAGTGGGAGAATAAAAATATATGCATTAAATGTTATTAATTAGTATGCGATGTTTCATACTTTGTTACATATGTGGAGAGACTAACCATCATTATGCGTTACGTCGTAACATGCAAGCTATCATGCCGTTTCGAAGATCTCGAACTTTAGTACTGCCTCTACTGATAACTAATGGTTGCACAGTTATCTAACGCAAGTAAGTAAACTCGGTAAGGATCATTTCGAACGTTGTGGTTATCGAATAATTTCACCGCAGAATACTTTTGGCAAAGTCATGGAAAAGATTGTTGCACAACCATTATCTCATGATCTGGAGGTCCAAGATAACTAACGGAGACCGCCTTGGCAGAGACGCTGAACCTAATGCTTTGGTCCTCGCATATGATATTTATGAAGGTTTTCAAAGAAAAGGATGAGACGGTGGTGGCTGCCAGTGCCTTAGAGGACGAATACAGTGGGGTGTGCTACGACAGACTAATCCACCTCCTCATAGAGATGGACATAAATTCTTGACTGACTAGCTCAGCGGTTCTCATACCCTTTTGCTGCACGGCCCACAATTAAAAGTAAAATATTTTTGCGGCCCACTAATAAAGTGCTTTATAATTGCAAGGTATAAATCTAATTTTTAAAGTATTATTTAATATTTTCTCTACATGTTTAACTGCATATTTATTGCTACACAAAAAGTTTTTTCATTTACCTTAAAATGGCACTGTTTCCGGTTGGATAGCATGTCTGTTTTGGCTGGAATTTGTGACAAACACACTCGAAGATCATCCTCCACGTTCATTCTCAAACGATATTTGCTTTTCATGGCAGTCAATGCGGAAAATGAAACGTCGCATAAATAATTTGTTGAAAAAGGTAGAAGAACTTTTATCGCCAAGGTAGATGAACTTTCATCGCCAGGGCTGACAACAACGGATATTCCAGCGAAACAGTGAACCAAAAGGAAGAGATATCCACAGCAGGGTCGTTAAATTTGATTTATAATGTGCGATCGCTAGACAGTTCCCCTAATTCTTCTTGTGCACGACTGGTTAATTCAGATAATGTTCTCTGAAAAGGGGTACGAATCCAGTCGTACACTTTAATGTCTTCGGGCGTGAAGTATGCATTGTGTGAAAAATGCGGAATAATTTTTATTGAATCTACCTTTTTCTCTCTCTCTTTTATTTTTCTGCTTTGAGACTTCAGCGCGCCCAACAATACTCCCTGCCACGGCCCACCTTTGGGCCGCGGCCCATGGGTTGAGAACCACTGGACCAGCTAGACTGCTGCCATGTTGGTATCCCAGCTTTACGGTTTGGTTCTTGGATCTTGGATCCGATACAAATAGCACCAAGCCTTCTACAAACATCTCCACTATCATCACATTTGTTTAATATCTATACTGCCAGTGTTACCGGTTACTAAGTCTGGGCGTAGACAAAAGTCTCACCTACTCTGATGACATACTGATCTACAAACACGGGTGAACTTGGATGGCCTGGGACATGCAAACATCCCTGGGTCACTTGTCCAATTGGCGTGATAATTAAGGCATAGTTGTTGTGGCATTCTACGAACAAGAGAGTTGTTAAAGAGGAGATGCCAGCAATCCGCTGCAGTGTGATGCAGATCAAAAGAGTCTACGACCTTAAAGTACCTGAGTATAACGTTTGATCGATCGTTGTCTCACGGCCGGCACACTGACCATGTTACACAGCGAGCACAAAAATGACTTAGTGCTACTCGCATTAAGACGGTGGCCAGGTGGGATATGCAGCGATGGATACTTGTGCTGGTTGATGCAGACACTGCTAGTAGTGACCACGGGTTCGGACTGATGACTTTATCCAAAATCCAAACTGACAGACTGAGCAGAAATCAAAATGAAGCTATGCAGACTGTCCAGAACTGCACTAAAGATACCCCGAGTGTGACCATGCGTTATATTCTGTGTCTACCCGGCATGGGGATCAGACACAAAGTGCACAGGTCAAGGCTGATCTCACCGTGTTCGGTAACACCGCTCACCCCCAGCATAAATCACCGGCGGTAATACCGCTCACCCCCAGCATAAATCACCGGCGGTAACACCGCTCACCCCCAGCATAAATCACCGGCGGTAATACCGCTCACCCCCAGCATAAATCACCGGCGGTAATACCGCTCACCCCCAGCATAAATCACCGGCGGTAATACCGCTCACCCCCAGCATAAATCACCGGCGGTAATACCGCTCACCCCCAGCATAAATCACCGGCGGTAATACCGCTCACCCCCAGCATAAATCACCGGCGGTAATACCGCTCACCCCCAGCATAAATCACCGGCGGTAATACCGCTCACCCCCAGCATAAATCACCGGCGGTAATACCGCTCACCCCCAGCATAAATCACCGGCGGTAACACCGCTCACCCCCAGCATAAATCACCGGCGGTAATACCGCTCACCCCCAGCATAAATCACCGGCGGTAATACCGCTCACCCCCATAAATCACCGGCGGTAATACCGCTCACCCCCATAAATCACCGGCGGTAATACCGCTCACCCCCAGCATAAATCACCGGCGGTAACACCGCTCACCCCCAGCATAAATCACCGGCGGTAATACCGCTCACCCCCAGCATAAATCACCGGCGGTAACACCGCTCACCCCCAGCATAAATCACCGGCGGTAATACCGCTCACCCCCAGCATAAATCACCGGCGGTAGTGAAAGGTTGTCGTTGTAAACCTGGCAGTTCATGGCTGCCTGAGGCTGAAACATCCATTAGTGTTGTGTGTGTGCTGTGTGTGTGCTGTGTGTGTGCTGTGTGTGTGCTGTGTGTGTGCTGTGTGTGTTCTGTGTGTGTGCTGTGTGTGTTCTGTGTGTGTGCTGTGTGTGTGCTGTGTGTGTGCTGTGTGTGCTGTGTGTGTGCTGTGTGTGTGCTGTGTGTGCTGTGTGTGTGTTGTGTGTGTGCTGTGTGTGTGCTGTGTGTGTGCTGTGTGTGTGCTGTGTGTGTGCAGTGGAGGATATATAGCACACGGAGCGGAGTGCATAGAGGTAAATGGATGATACCAATAGACTATTCATCATCGCGCTTGGCAGATAATGTAGAGAATGTACGGGAGGCAGAGAATGTACGGGAGGCAGAGAATGTACGGGAGGCAGAGAATGTGGAGAATGTACGGGAGGCAGAGAATGTAGAGAATGTACGGGAGGCAGAGAATGTACGGGAGGCAGAGAATGTGGAGAATGTACGGGAGGCAGAGAATGTAGAGAATGTACGGGAGGCAGAGAATGTACGGGAGGCAGAGAATGTGGAGAATGTACGGGAGGCAGAGAATGTAGAGAATGTACGGGAGGCAGAGAATGTAGAGAATGTACGAGAGGCAGAGAATATAGAGAATGTACGGGAGGCAGAGAATGTGGAGAATGTACGGGAGGCAGAGAATGTACGGGAGGCAGAGAATGTAGAGGAGGCAGGACTGAGTCTGCAAATCAGGAGCTCGCGCTCACGCTCAACCACGTGACTGAGTCATCTTTACGGACGGCTCCGCAAGGCAAAAAAAAAAAGTGGATGGGGCTTCGTTGTCTGCAGGCGAGGCAGACTGGTGGCCCAGAAAGCAGGGGCCTCCTGCACGACGACATCGAGCATGGGGATGGAAACTGAGGCAGTGACCACGGCCCTGTCCTGGCTAGTTCAACTGGATGATACACGCTGTGTGGTGGTGACAGATAGGATGATACACGCTGTGTGGTGGTGACAGATAGGATGATACACGCTGTGTGGTGGTGACAGATAGGATGATACACGCTGTGTGGTGGTGACAGATAGGATGATACACGCTGTGTGGTGGTGACAGATAGGATGATACACTCTGTGTGGTGGTGACAGGTAGGATGATACACTCTGTGTGGTGGTGACAGGTAGGATGATACACTCTGTGTGGTGGTGACAGATAGGATGATACACTCTGTGTGGTGGTGACAGGTAGGATGATACACTCTGTGTGGTGGTGACAGATAGGATGATACACGCTGTGTGGTGGTGACAGATAGGATGATACACGCTGTGTGGTGGTGACAGATAGGATGATACACGCTGTGTGTGGTGACAGATAGGATGATACACTCTGTGTGGTGGTGACAGGTAGGATGATACACTCTGTGTGGTGGTGACAGGTAGGATGATACACTCTGTGTGGTGGTGACAGATAGGATGATACACTCTGTGTGGTGGTGACAGGTAGGATGATACACTCTGTGTGGTGGTGACAGATAGGATGATACACGCTGTGTGGTGGTGACAGATAGGATGATACACGCTGTGTGGTGGTGACAGATAGGATGATACACGCTGTGTGTTGGTGACAGATAGGATGATACACTCTGTGTGGTGGTGACAGATAGGATGATACACGCTGTGTGGTGGTGACAGATAGGATGATACACGATGTGTGGTGGTGACAGATAGGATGATACACGATGTGTGGTGGTGACAGATAGGATGATACACGATGTGTGGTGGTGACAGATAGGATGATACACACGGTGTGGTGGTGGTGACAGGTAGGATGATACACGATGTGTGATGATAATAGACTCTAAGAACATACTTCCCAAGACAGAGTGGAGTTTGCTAAGTCAAGAATGGGTTCAGCTCTTAGGAAAATCCTGTGTTACCCAGGCTGACGTGCAAGGGATGCCGGTATGGGAGGCACTAACAACCCTTCATAACTTTAGGGTTTGGTTATCAGTTCTGCATTTTCTGTTATTTTAGTATAAGGATCTGTGAGAGATAGTTGATACTGTACAAACAACATGTAGGCTACACTGACCTGAATATTTTTTATTACTTTTTAAATGAAGTTCTTAAAATATGAAATTAGAGCATTAAAACTTTGTTAAAATTTCGTTATAGTTTACTCCCTCGGCTATCTCTAACACTACAGTCATGATCCAATCTTTACTACAGGTTTAACTTGTCGTTTATATATATATATATATCTATCTGAACCTTAAGTGCCCAGGGCACATGGGGCTTCCGCAAGGGTTTTCCACAAATGCCTGTCCTTCGCCTTTTTTTCTGCTCATGCCCAGGTGAGCCCTCTATTGCTCAACATTCTTTCTGTTGTTCTTCTCCATGTCTCTTTTGGTCTACCCTTACTTCTGTTCCCCTGTGGTGTCCATCTTAGTGCTGTTTTTGGTAGTGAGTTGTCAGTCATTCGGAGCACATGTCCCAACCATCGCCAGCGTCTTTCCTCAATAATTGTTGTCAGTGGTTTCATCTTATATATATATATATATCGAGGTCTGTTTAAAAAGAACGAAAATTTGATAGCGCACCAACCCGCACATAGGACACATTGCGGCTGCTGAACGCGCCTAGGGAAAGGTCTTGACAACAAGTTGTCCTTTGCCCTGTTCTGCTAAAAGCATTAGTCGTCGAGCTACATACGCTGAAGTTAGCGCGTGCAAAAGCTGTTCGTCGGATTAGTGATAAAGAGACAATGAAGGAGCTTGAAGAACAACATGTGAGTGTGTGCGTGTGTGAAATTTTGCTGCAGACTTAGTAAAAACATTTATGGAGACATGGCAGTTGCTTTAACCACTCATACAGGAAAGACTTAAGAGCAGTTCTTATAAGTGGTTCAAACATTTTAAAGAGACCAGAACGTCGGTAGGTGAAGATCCCAGGTCCGGACGACCTTACGCATCAACAGATGACTATGTCGAGAGTTGGTGCTGTGATTTGTGAAAATCGTTGTTTTATTGTCCGAGAAGTTTGTGACGAAGTTGGCGCCAGCACAGGGCTTTACCATGAAATTTTGACTGAAAAAACTCAGATGCGTCACGTTTGTGCAAAATTCATGCCGCATTTGCTGAACTGCGACCAGAAAGAGAACTGTGTTGAAATATGTCAGGAACTTCCTGCCAGTGCAAATAGTTCTTTCTTAAAAACATCATAACAGGAGATGAAACGTGGTTTTATGGCTATGGTGTTGAGAACAAGATGCAATCTTCTTCGTGGGGGAGGAAAGGGTCTTCTCGACCAAAGAAAAGCACTGATGTGTCAGTGAAAGATCAAGGTTTTGTTGAATGTGTTGTTTATTGCAAAGGCATTGTCCGCCATGAATTTGTAGCACGTGGTCAGATGGTAAAGAGACAGTTTTACTAGGAAGTTTCAGGGCGCCTGAGAGATGCTGTGCACAGGAAGATGATGTGCACAGGAAGATGCTGTGCACAGGAAGAGGACTGAGTTGTGGGAAAATCAGGCTCGGATGCTGTACCACGACAATGCTCCGTCTCATGGCGTCGCTTCTCATCTGCAGTTATCTGGTACAACATCAGACATCCGTTATGCCTTATCCATCCTATTCTCCGGGCTTAACTCCAGCAGACTGTTTCCCAAACTTAAAACCACGTTGAAATGACAGTATTTCCAAACCACAGAAGTGATTCAGGAAAATGAGATAAGAGAACTGCGCGCTATCACAGAAAGTGCGTTCCAGAAAGCATTCCAACAATTGGGAACGGTGTATCTATCACCAATGGAGGGGATTACTTTGAAGGGACCAGTGCTTGAGATGCTCTCTTCTTCCTGTTTAAATGGCACAGTCTCTCCGTTTAATTCACATATTCCCCTTGTTTAATTGACACTCTGTTTAAATGACATACTCTCCCTATCACTGATTAAGTGACGCATTCTCCCTAATGAACTGACACATTCTTCCTTCTAAATGTACCATCTGTCCGGAACAGATCTCACACTTTACCGTATTACGCTTCAACAATTTAAAACTTTCACTGTCGCCAGCTTCTGTGAGTAATTACCAGCTGTTTATGCGAGACGTCAAAGACTGCAGATAAGTTTATCAACCTACGCGTGACAACACACAGTGCTACAGTTGACACTATTTCAGATTTTGTAAAGGAACAAGGTGACATTTCTGCACAGACTACAGCAAACATAAATGAAGGCAAACAAGCGAGGCCTTGTAACTGCATTTTAACAAGGAATTTAAATGCATCGTACACTTAATGCTGATTGTAAATGTCGATATAGTTCAGAATGATTCTGATTATCTTGAATATTTTTTTTTCCGTTTTAAAGATATGCGCAGATAAAGATATCCCACTGTCATGAGCATTTAAAAGATATGGTGTTTGTGCGCATATTATCCTGACCTTTCTGCGCCCCATAGTCAATGTCACACTTGGTTGTCTTTCCTGCAGCAGTTCCCAAGAGGAGCACGGTATCCATTTCTGCGATTAGACTGACCTGGCGACCACCTCGTTTCTGTGCTATATTTTTGTTTCTTATCTCATGCAGCATTTGACTTTGTGGAACTTTATAAGGGAAAAAAATTACTCCGCATGCAATAGTTGCACTTGTAGACTGACCGATTTTTGAAACCAAATCAGTGTACTATACATGCTATCTTGTCATGACGAAAGTGTAAGCAGTGGCTTGTCGTTTGGGTCACCCAGTCTTAGACCTATCCGGTAGATACTGACAATCGCCAGCCCAGATACGCTGAGGGAAAAAAAATGGTGCTAGTTTTAAAAGCTACCACTGTTTTACACTTCCCATAGCGTAAAATATAAGAAATGAAAAAAAAAGGGAGTACCAGGGTCATTCATTCATTCATTCATTTGCATGTCCCTTGCGGAACTTTGCCTCTCCAACAACACTCCTGTAGGTCTCTCGGTTGTGAGCAAGATGGCCTGCTGCTGATGCATCCATATGCAGATCATCAACGATGTCTTGCAGCCATCTTCGCCTTGGTCTTCCTCTCTTTCTTTTTCCATTATGTACCCTTCCAAGACGGTCTTCTCTAGATTATCATGACGTTTAATACCAGGGTTGGGCACAAAAATAACTAAAATTTTAAAGTGAAAAAACAAATGCATTGATGATATATACCATGCAACGTAAACTGTAAAATACTATACATTTGCAGCTACATAAAGGAAAGTTGAGTATTTCATACGCAGGTTTGCTGTGACAGAAATTTGCTTTGCCAAGTGCATGGCAATCTGAAAAAAAAAAAGTTTTAAAACCACTGCTCTAGATTCTATAGATGCAGCTCGAGAAATGACTAGAAACAAAATGGTCTTCGAAGAAAAGAGCAAAAATATTTGAAAACAAAGAGCAGACAGCAGAATCCCATTATAAAGCTAAATAAATCATAGCAAATCACAGTTGTCAAGCTACGGCTAGGACATTTCAGACTACAGACTTTTTTTTTAGCATAAATTACAGGCCATTCAGCCTCTGAGAGTGTCAGAAATGTTTACAAGACACATTCTGAAAGTCTGCACTTTTAACTGAGATTGTCCCCTCCCTTCCCCCCCCCCCCAAAGCTCAAGGACCCCCCCCCCCCAGGGAAGCGTGGATAGAAAACCGGGGCATACATAAAGAACTGTTAAAGATGGGACTCGAAGAAGAAGAAGAAGAAGGCAGCTAGTGGTAGTTAGCTGACAGTTATTTTATAATATCGCATGTGTAGATGTTTTTTTATATGAAGTGGCAGTTTTGTGGTACCCACTGGTACAGTATCACAAGACAAGGGACAGACAACAATATCTTGACAAGTAATTTCCAGACGCTCCCAGCAGCATTTAGTGCCATGTCGAATGTGGTCATACTGCTTATTTAACTCGGGCGTTTGAGTAGCGCAGCGATTAGTGCACTATGTCATAGTGACTGTTGCTAAGTCGATCTTGGCCGAAGGTTCTTAAAGCACATTTACTGTTAAAATAGACACATGACCTAATTCTGGAGTTGTTAAATCAAAGACGGCTCGGCCACATTCTCTAGAGTCTCGACATGTCAAGGAAAAAGTAGACACTAGCATCATATCCCCGATATGCCTCGATAACTTGATACAGGGCTTTATCAAATTTGCCTCGATAACATGAAGCAGAGCTGTCCCACGTATGTCTCAGTGGCATGAAACAAGGCTCTCGCAGATATAGCTAGATGACATGAAACAGGGCTATCCCAGATATAGCTAGATGACATGAAACAGGGCTATCCCAGATATAGCTAGATGACATGAAACAGGGCTCTCTCAGACATAGCTAGATGACATGAAATAGGGCTCTCTCAGATATAGCTAGATGACATGAAACAGGGCTCTCCCAGATATAGCTAGATGACATGAAACAGGGCTATCCCAGATATAGCTAGATGACATGAAACAGGGCTCTCCTAGATATAGCTAGATGACATGAAACAGGGCTCTCCCAGATATAGCTAGATGACATGAAACAGGGCTCTCTCAGATATAGCTAGATGACATGAAACAGGGCTCGCCTACATCTTGCCTTCATGAAAGTACAGTACTAGCAACAGCAAAAATTTCTTTGACATAACATAATTTACATACACTGAATAGTCGTAATATCATATAAGCAGCAGACTCTTGCGTGACATGTGATAAAATGACAGAGCACGGAGTTGTATGGTTAGTTTTGAAAAATGCCAAGGGCTTTAGACTTCAGAGAAAGAAAAACTAGCCCTACTTGTTTTTAACTATTTATCTATCTCTCGGGTATTAAGTCCTCTTGCTATTTTTATTCTCTCATGTATAAATAGGCTAGTGTTTTTCGAGATTAACCATACGATATTGTTCTCTATCACTTTATAATCTCTCTCTCTCTCTCTCTCTCTCTCTCTCTCTCTCTCTCTCTGAACCTTAAGTGCCCAGGGCACATGGGGCTTCCGCAAGGGTTTTCCACAAATGCCTGTCCTTCGCCTTCTTTTCTGCTCTTGCCCAGGTGAGCCCTCTATTGCTCAACATCCTTTCTGTTGTTCTTCTCCATGTCTCTTTTGGTCTACCCTTACTTCTGCTCCCCTGTGGTGTCCATCTTAGTGCTATTTTTGGTAGTGAGTTGTCAGTCATTCGGAGCACATGTCCCAACCATCGCCAGCGTCTTTATCACTTTATAATGCATAAGCCTTATTGTTTGCTATTTATTAGTTTTAAGAATGCAGTCGATCTGTCTTCATCCTTATCGACTAAGTCGAAAGTGACTTTCTATGCTAGGAACTGGTTCACGGGTTGTTTACTCCCAAATGCTCATCCGGCTTCCTTGTCTGATAGAAAGGGGATGGTGGGAGTGTAAAATAGCGAACCCGGATATTAAATATTTAAATCACCTTAAAATAGAGATGCGACTCTGGTCTGATCTTAACGCGACCTGTATAGCCTGTCACCACCGGGTCAAGTCTCCAACGCTGGGAGGAAAATTCGGTTTCCCACTTTGCTTGCTGTTCTTACTGCATGGCTAGAAAGATGTCTGTTCTGTGGACTGAGTGAGTGTTTATCTAATTATATTTCTTTATATTAGAGCATCTGTGACTCTTTCTTGTGATCTGTTGTAGCAATATGGGTAAGTTGTACTTAGTGCTGGTACCTCTATCAGGCCAATGATGCAGACGCATAGGTGCAGACTTGACAGGGGCGTATTATTAAGAGGCACACATTTCATATAGGTTTATTAGCTTTGCCTAAGGCACAGAACAAGTAAGCAGCGCCGATGTTTTTAAAGTACCTGGTCTGCTACACTTGATGTGATTTGTTGCACGCATTCTTCGATTTTTGACATTTGATCTACTGCGCCCAACTCTATTTAATTAATGCACTTTTCAGATTCTTACATCTCACATCCTTCCCGTGCCGTTAAACGTCACATAGGGCTCGCGTGGTAGTTCGCCAGGTTTTCCTATTCTCGGCGAGCTTTTCAACCTCGTCAATGGATTTTTATGCCAACTAAACTGGCCTCTCTTAACAATGTCCTCTTTAGAGTTTCATGTCGTCGATCTCTTTTTCTTCGGCCTGTTGTGTTCCATTTTATAGCTTGTTTTGGGATTATCTGACTGTTTCTTCTTATCATGTGACCGGCATATGTCCATCTTATTCTGATCACCAGTGAGACAGGTTTGCTCATCTGCTTTATCTCTGCGTTGTTCTGGAATTCGTTCTACTTTATACCGAGTATTTTCCTTTGGCATTTGTTTTCAAAAGAGTCTAATTTTCAAATTACCGAAGTCTAATTCACATATTTTTGAAGAATAACTTTTTTTTAGTGTATAGATTGTTTTTTCCATTATTTCCAATGTCTCTCGTTGCCTGTCACTGTCTGTCGTTGTCTCTCATTGTCTCTGGTTGTCTCTCATTGTCTCTGGTTGTCTCTCATTGTCTCTGGTTGTCTATCATTGTCTCTGGTTGTCTATCATTGTCTCTGGTTGTCTCTCATTGTCTCTGGTTGTCTCTCATTGTCTTTGGTTGTCTATCATTGTCTCTGGTTGTCTATCATTGTCTCTGGTTGTCTATCATTGTCTCTGGTTGTCTATCATTGTCTCTGGTTGTCTATCATTGTCTCTGGTTGTCTCTCATTGTCTTTGGTTGTCTATCATTGTCTCTGGTTGTCTATCATTGTCTCCCATTATCTCCAGCTGTATCATCTTCCCATACTGGTGTTGTCTGTGTGAGATTTGTCGTATTTATATCTTCCAGATTTTATTACTGTAGCAACTTTTTATTTGTTAGCTGACTCATTTTTTAAAAATCATAATTTTGGCCAAATCAGTGTGCTATACAAGCTGTCTGTACATTATGAAAATGTACGCACTTTCAAACTATTTCAGAACAGACAACCAGACAGAGAACGCTTCAGCCGATTTTCTAAACAACAAACAAACAAATATTGTTAAAACAAGCCGATCGTTCTACCACAGCTAAAGCTTGTCTGTTTCAAACTTCTTGCACTTAGATTCTTAAAAATAGATTTGTCTTTAAAACTAGCCCATAGACTGTAACCTACATGTACATGGGCGCACATTAAAACATATTTTACGCATCAAGTAAACAGATAACGTTTGGGGTTTTTTTTTTCCTGTTTTGGTCGTTTTCTATTTGATGGAAAATCACCGACTCCACAAACAAGTCATCATCGACGCCGTGGTAAGATTATCTTCTTTTTGTTTGGCATGAGACGAGTCTATGGCGACGAACTATGTCATGATAGCTGATGTATCTGAGATCAGAACATGTATGTAATGTGATTTAGGATGTTCTCAAAATATTTTCTCTTGTTCCAAAGTTTCCAAATCATTCTTTTATTTATTCGGTCGTTAGTTGTTGTTGTTGTTGCTCTTCTTCTTCTTCTTCTTCTTCTCTTTTCTGTTTGGAACTATGAGCTGTTATCATATGCAGCCAGTGCGGTGAAGATGTTGAGCCATGTCACGTGTCGGACTGGGAGCAGGTTATGGCAGTTTTTGTTTTTTTTTTAGCCTCCCAGTGGAACTAATAACCAGGGAATGTGCACTGCTTCTTTAGCAGATCCACCACCTTGGGGACTATGAAGATTTCTGTCCCATTAGCCAGGCTAAACTTGTTACTAGGGGCCATCAACGGTGAGGCGGGACAGGGTCTTGGCCCGCTAAAGACTCGCCAACCCTGACTACAGCATGTCAGATGTGGGTCGCTGGTTGCCAAAGAAGGGCAGTGCCCTCGTTCTCGTGTCTTAGTTCCGGTGTAGAATAAACTGGCAGTAAATCTTTCACTAAATATGTGCCCCCCCCCCTTTCCTCTCCTACTAGAGGCGGGGCCAGCGTCCAGTTTGTGCATTGCTCCGGGGTCTGAGGGGGTTTCTGTTTTAAAGATGAGTCCAGGGGGGGGGGGGAGAAGGGTTAAGTGGGGCCCACAGTGAGTGAAAACAAATAAGCCCGGGGGGGGGGGGGTCGATGCTGCACCAGCTTACAAAATTTCTCTCGGAGACCTTATGTGTAAATGTATGTGAGAGAGTGAGTGTGTGTGTATGTGTGTGAGAGAGTGAGTTTGTGTGCATGTGTATGAGAGAGTGAGTTTGTGTGCATGTGTATGAGAGAGTGAGTTTTTGTGCATGTGTGTGAGAGAGAGTGAGTGTCTGTGCATGTGTGTGAGAGAGAGTGAGTGTGTATGAGCATGTGTGTGAGAAAGTGAGTGCGTGTGCATGTGTGTGAGAGAGAGTGAGTGTGTGTGCATGTGTGTGTGAGAGAGAGTGAGTGTGTATGAGCATGTGTGTGTGAGAGAGAGTGAGTGTGTGTGCATGTGTGTGAGTGTGTATGAGCATGTGTGTGAGAAAGTGAGTGCGTGTGCATGTGTGAGAGAGAGAGTGAGAGAGTGAGTGTGTTTGCATATGTATGAGAGAGAGAGAGTGGTTGTGTGTGCATGTGAGAGAGAGTGAGTGTGTGTGCATGTGTGTGAGAGAGTGAGTGTGTATGCATGTGTGTGAGAAAGATTGTGTGTATGAGAGTGTGTGTGTGTGTATGAGAGAGAATGAGAAAGAGAAAAAGTGAGAACGAGACAGTGTAGGAGAAAGAAAAGAGTGTGGGAGAGAGAGAGAACGAGAGTGAGAGAGAGTGTGTGTGTGTGAGAGAGACAGAGAGAGTGAGGGAGAGCGAGAGAAAGAGAGAGAGAATGAATGAATGAATGAGGTTCTGTTTTCCGCTTAATTTCACATAGATGAAAACGATAGCTCTTCAATTTAAAATGAGGTAACAAATGTCTTTTCGAAGAAGTATTTTAAATCATTCATGTTTTTGTTTTGTGTTGATCTCTGTGACGTGGTCAACAATGCTTTAAAAACCAGGGCTGTTTGAAAGGGGCGGGGGGAGGGTGTAACATTGGCAGATGCGAGAGAAAGGGACAAGAATGCAATAAGCTAGGAGTGACCGAACGATAGTGCAGCGGTATCAAGGACTGAAGTAAGTTGACCTATGCCGTCGCCCTCCAGTCAAACCCAGCTGTAAAAATAGCTGCGCACAGTGTAGTAATGAGAACAGCCGTGTTTAGAGACTAAGAATATCTGCCTGCAGTTCGGGGTGCACTGAATCATACGCCTGGCAGAGCATGAAGGAGAGAGTGAGAAACGAAATACAACTCAGTTCCATAAATTTGAGGCCCCTCGTGCCTGCAGCTGACCATTGTAGAAAGTGAAGTGAATATCTGTAGACGGGGCCCTTCGTGCCTGCAGCTGATCACTGTAGAAAGTGAAGTGAATATCTGTAGACGGGGCCCTTCGTGCCTACAGCTGATCACTGTAGAAAGTGAAGTGAATATCTGTAGACGGGGCCCTTCGTGCCTACAGCTGATCACTGTAGAAAGTGAAGTGAATATCTGTAGACGGGGCCCTTCGTGCCTACAGCTGATCACTGTAGAAAGTGAAGTGAATATCTGTAGACGGGGCCCTTCGTGCCTACAGCTGATCACTGTAGAAAGTGAAGTGAATATCTGTGGACTGGCAAAAGAAAAAAAAAAGTTAACATTTGTGTTTTGAACGAAGTAAAAAAAAAAAATTAGCACCTGTTATTTATGTTACGTTTGATATGTCTTGTTACAGTTACGTTTAATGGTATCTTCTTATTCTGAAAGTCGCATATGGTGTATCTTTTTTACTTTGCGTGACTCATGTATTATGTTTGTGGAGTCTTTGTTTTGCAGTTACAAACAGCAGTAAACATTTTAGAACGTGATCTTGTAACGGACACGGCAGCTTTAGGTAGACCAGACAAACAGGTATACTCCGCAGCAGCAAACATCCGTCAAGGGATATCTGTCATGTGATGTTTACCTCTGCTACCTTGGGCTACTTTATTGATGATCTCCCCATGAAACTCCAAACTTCTTTTCTTTGTAGTCAGAGGTGAAGAGCTTGAACATCAGAGGCAGAGTTGGATAGGGAATGCGCTGTGGTGAACTTATTTTCATTTCCGGAGTGTATCCAAGAAGCAGCTACATAGACCAGGTTGGGGACACTAGAAAGGAAGTTAGAATTAGAATTGCAAAAGCAGCATCGATCTTCAAGAATCTTGAGAACGTAAGAACATATGGCATTCAAAAGTTATAAGCACAAAAACCAAGTTAAGACTATTCAATTCAAATGTAATATCCACCCTCATTTATGCATGCGAAAGCTGGAAAACAACTAAAGAAATAGACAAGAAATTAGACTCTTTTGAAAACAAATGCCTAAGGAAAATACTCGGCATCAAGTGGAACGAATTCAAGAACAATGCAGAGATAAGACAGATGACTGAACAACAACCAGTCTCATGGGTGATCAGCAAAAGGAGATGAACGTATGTTGGTCATTTGACTTGATGAGAAGAAACAGTCAGAGAATCCCAAAACAGGCTATAAAATGGAACACAACAGGCCAAAGAAAAAGAGGCAGACCGCGTGAAACTCT
Source organism: Achatina immaculata (assembly GCA_009760885.1). Classification (NCBI taxonomy): domain Eukaryota; kingdom Metazoa; phylum Mollusca; class Gastropoda; order Stylommatophora; family Achatinidae; genus Lissachatina; species Lissachatina immaculata. Next base: position 26,697,761 of record CM019713.1, on the reverse strand, counting down.
GAAGAGGACATTGTTAAGAGAGGCCAAATTAATAGGCATAACATCCCTTGATGAGTTTAAAAGACTCGCCGAAGACAGAAATAATTGGCGAACTACCTTGCGAGCCCTATGTGACGTTTAACGGCACGGGAAGGATATAAGATATAAGATAAGATCCAAGAAGCACACTCTTCGGTAGGCCTCACCAACATGTTTGATTCTTACCCCCCTTGATCAGGCTAAACAACATGACCTGTTGAAGGGAAATCCCCCATGAGACAAGATCCTGCCCAGTTATGGTTCACTGAACACAGCAACTGCAGAAAGCTTACACACCTTCAACCTTCACCTTTGCCTTAAATATATTCTCATATTTCACCTTTCTCCTCTTGAATGACTCCTTACATAAAATTCGGTCAATTTTTATGACTACCAGGCACTTCGTTGTTGCACTGTAAATAGTGTCTGCTGTTCGCATAAGAACTGTGTGGAGAGTTATCGGTACAGAAACACCAACTGGTAGAGGAGAAAATGGCACTAAAATATGACCCATCTGGCAGAACCTGCGTGGAACAGTGACCTTGCTTCGATGGAACATCATCTCCTAGACATTATTTGCACTTGCACTAATTCCCTGTAACTGCGAGCTGGTGTTCTTTGCAGCCGATGCTGTGGAGGTGTTGGGATACAGCATCGGGAACGGGTTATGGCAGGTACTTTTTCAACCGGAGTACAGTTAAAAAGCAGGTGGTATACAAAGCTTCTTTAACAGACTCCACCACCATGAGGACTATGGCGATTTTCGCCCCATTAGCCAGGCTATTCCTGTTACTGGGGGTACCAACGGAGAGGTGGGACAAGGTCTTGGTCAGCTATAGTTTGCTAACCCTGACGCTAGCATATCAGCTATGGGTCACTGAATACCTAATCGGACACGTCATCACCTCCAAAGACCACTGGTAGACCATACTTGCACCTGCATCTCACATAATACCCTACAGTACAAATGTGGAATATCCTTTATAATTTTAAATCATACAAAAAGCGTTGTCTTGCAACAGAGCAATTGTGTAATATTTCGGCTTTCACCTTCGTCTGACGAAACATAAGAAAGGGTAGATCAGATGATATTTGTAAAATTCATGACACACTCGTGCAAAGTTTGAAAAGAATACAGATGAGAGACTACGCCATGCCATCAGAAGGGACGGTATCGCTTCCCAGAGCACGCTTTAGGGAGCACAATTCACCGAGTTAATCTAACGACTTTTTGACCTTTTTTTTTGGGGGGGGGGGGGATTGTTTCCTTTTCACTCTGTAAAAGCCCGTTCCTTATCTCAGTAATTACACTGTATTACAATTTACGTCATCGGGTTCTTGGGGTTGCAAATTTATTGCATAACAAAGCTATTCATTCTTTAAAAAAAACTTTTTTTCAAAGATGGTATTGTATGTTGTCGAGCCGCCTTCAGTACCCCTCCATGTTGCTTATGCAACGCCTGAACCGGGGTGAAATGGATTAGTTCAGGTCAGAGTGATGTAGTAAATCGGGATATCGACGTTTTAAGAAAAGGGGCACGCCGAAGTTGTCCCAACACCCGGTTTCCCAGAAGGTGGCTTTACAGTAATTTTGATAGTGTGTGTTTTATGATTGTGTTGGTGTGTGTTTTATTACTGTGTTGGTGAATGGCTGTTAGGGCTACAAACCCGTGTTGGACTACATAAAACTAATTCACTATATCCTAGCTGAATGTGTGGACTCAACTGGGTCGTGTTCATGCAAAAATCGGTTAAACATTGATCGTTGAATCTTAAGAACAGCTTTCGGTGTGTAGAGCTGAATATATGCGCTTTTGTATATCTAGGACTTCATATGCGCGTGTGTGTGTTGGAGATCTATTCTAGGATTTTATTTTCAAAGAGGATAGTTTATGGAATCTTGCTAAACAGAAAGTGTTGCATTTCCAGTCTGTCAGATAGGATGTTGGATAAGTTAGTATTTATTTGTGAAATCATCTAAGCGAAGTTGTTCGATGATAAATAACGTCAGGTAGCTACATACACACATAACTGACTGTTGGTTGGGTGGATCCATAGATGCACTGATGAATGGATGGAAAGATGGACGGAGATAAAGATTGTTATGTAAAGATGTGTGCCATCTTCGATCGGAAGACTGGTGGTAATGAATTTTCACTTTCGTCTCTCGCTCGCTTTGATGGTGCACTCGCTCGCTTTGATGGTGCACTCGCTCGCTTTGATGGTGCACTCGGTCAGGTTGCATTCAGCCCTCTCTCTCTCACACATATTATTTTATATATGTTTATTTTTCAATCTATATTTCCGTCTATCTCTCGCTTTTTTTTCTTCCAGCTTTCCTTCAAGTATGGTCTTCAGTATATTATTATGTCTTTTGACATGGCCAAAGTATTTTGTTTACTTGAACTTCACTTCTTTGAGAAGTTAACGTTGCACTTGTAATTGTTCTAACACTCGTGCATTTATTCTTTTCATTTTCCATGGTGTATTTTCTTACTTTCCCGCTGTTGTTCCTTTTAAAGTTCAGCGGCAGTTATCACTCTCTCTGACTTTATGAGTCCAGTCTTCTACTTCGTACAGTAGGACAGAACAGATATAGCAATTTTATAAATCTCATTTTTGTTTTTATGGACGTATTCCTAGTATTGACTTCAATGTGTTGAATGCATGTCTTTCAGTTTCTATTGTTTTCTTTATCTCCATCTTGAATGTATGTATGTATACAAAAAAGTAAGTAAAGGTAACCCTGTCATGCCTTAGAGGCACATAGGGATATATATATATATATATATATATATATATATATATATATATATATATATATATATTCCTTATGAATGAACTTACAGTTCCTTCCACATCAATGAAACGACAAAATAAAAGCATACTAAAAACGTTCTTATTTCTCTCACTAGGCTCGACTTATAACAAAAAAATCGTCTCTGACTTCATCATCCTCGGCAGATGACACCAAACAACATAAACGAACCCAACAAACAGACAATGTGCCCAAACTTACAGGGCAGGGAAGACATTTTCAAAATGGCTTCAGACCCAAAATACTTCGCGGAATTCCAGAAAATGTTGCAGGTTAGAATAATAATTTTATAGCAACAGAGTTATTATTGTTACATATCAGATATATAATTCTTTTAAATTTGTTATATAAAATGTTTGTTACTTTCTTGTTGCATATAGATAACGTAAGCAAAAGAAAAATTGAACGAACTTATCAAAGTATCTTTCTGTTTTACCTGTTTCAAAGATTCTCAGACATCACGCTGGATGTTCTTGAAGAGGACAGAGATCCTCCTTAGGTCGTGTGCAGCGACAGACAGCTTGGTCTAGATTGTTAGGGTGATGGCCACATGTGGGTTCTTTGCGTCTTACGTGAAGGGCACCTACAGCGGATTCTCAGTGCCGCAGGCGCTCCCATCATTTGTGCCTATCTTCAGGTTGTTACGCACGTGATCTCTCAGTCTGCTGTAGACTGTGTGCAGTTTGAAGATTGTAAGATTGAGCAAAGAGGGGAAATGCGAAGGCCTGTTCTTCTCTTACTACGGAAGTCATTCCTTTAATAACATGGATGCTCTCTTTCCCATTTAACACTGGCAAAATATGGAAACTACAAACTACTTCTTCTTCTTCTTCTTCTTCTGCGTTCGAGGTTGTTGGTCACATCAGATCATGATCCCTGTCGACATAGCAAAGTCCGCAGTCCTATCCAGATCCTGATAGAAGCCTCAAAGATTTTGCCCCAAGCTTGTATCCTCTGGCCATGTCTCTCGTCTCAAGTCGGCATGGTTTGGGCACTCTTGAAGGATATGTTCTGGAGCCTGGACTCCACTACCACATGGACATATAGGCTAGTGATTCAAGTAATGGCATGGACTGTATAAAAACAACATCCAAAATAAAAAAGAGAACAAATATTTTTAAAATATGTTTCTTCTTCTGACTATGCTCAGAATAGGTACACTGTTTTCTTTCCAATTTTATTATATGGTCAGTGCCATAAAGAATATTGATGATGATGTCATGGTTTTCATTTGTAATAGAGGAGATTATGCTAATACTTGGAATGTTGTAGCTGATATTGAAAATGCAGAAAAATACGGCATTTTGTTATATGTTATGTTATGAAAGCTTCGTGACACACAAATGTTTTTCACAGCTTCACAACATTGATGTCGTGTATACTTACAGATAGTCTAAACATGTTAGCCAAGATATAAACAAATATATTCAGTACTTCACCAACATTCCTAATATGTTTACATTAATATTTTACAATATCCTTTTCTACGCAGACACTGGATTTTGATGTGAACACGGAGCACGACAGAAAGGGCAACTTCCTAGTACACGTCGTTGTGCAAAAAGGTAATCCATTAACAATGTCAACTTTGCGTTAAGCCGTACGCTTGTGTTAGCTACGCATATCATGTGTTAATTAAACTTTGTGGGGAACTAAGGAAAAAAAAAATCTAGAAGTGTATGTATCTTATTTCATGCACACATGCACAAATAACATAAAGAAGCACAGATATATGATTAAGATTCAAATCTGCGCACAGAAAAAAAATGATACTGATACTAATATAGTTGCAAGGAAGTTATTGGCATGAGTTTTCGTTGTAAATTCTATTACCTCCCTCTAATAAATATCCTAGATGTGAATTATCTCCCCCTGTTGATGGCTCTGGTGAAGACCTGTGGTGCAGATATTGAACTAGGCAATGCAGACGGAATGACACCCCTGATGCTAGCAGCTAAGGCAGGGGATTGTGTTCTCTGTGATGTAAGTGTGCCTAACTTTCTGTCTGCAAGTGAATGTCCACCCATGTAAGATTTAATTTTCTGTCCCATGTCTTTTGTTCGGTGTATATCTGTGTGTCTGTGTACAGTCTTCTCTCTCCCTCTCTCTCTCTCTCTCTTACTCTCTCTTCTCTCTCTACCTCTCTCTCTCTCTCACTCTCTTTTCCTCTCTCTCTCTCTCACTCTCTCTCCTTTCACTCTCTCTCCTCTCTGTTACTCTCACTCTCACTCTCTTTTCCTCTCTCTCTCTCACTCTCTCTCTCCTTTCACTCTCTCTCTCTTACTCTCTCTCCTCTCTCCCTCTCATTCACTCTCTCTCCTCTCTCTCACTCCCTCTTTCTCTCCCCCACTCTCCTTCTCTGTCTCACTCTCTCTCCCTCTCTCGTCCCCTCTGTCTCTCTTACTCTCACTCTCTCTCCCTTTCTCTCCCTCTCTCACTCTCCCCTCTCTCTCACTCTCTTTCACTCTCCCTCTCTCTCTGCCTCTCTCCTGCTCTCTTTCTATCCCTCTCTCCCTCCCCCTCTCTCTCTATATATATGTGAAACATGTATGAATTACATAGTCTATGACAATACCATTTTTAATTTCAGCGTAGGCTGACCTCACTCTTCCACAGAATACACGCAAACATATGTAATTATATGAAGAAATTATTATTACTTCAAATAAACTAACTTAATAATAGATCATTACTTTATAACAATTAATTTTATTAATCCAAGAATGTACTGGTTCATAAATGACATAACCCTCTATGTGAAACATGGACTGGACATGCCTTGTGCAGAATAAAGGAACAGCTGGTCAAGACAACCAATAGACTGGACTCCATGAGGAGAAAGAGTACGGGGTAGACTTGTAGGGAAGTGGAGATGACACATTTCAAGAGTACAAAAAAAAAAAGACAATCTGAAATGGAAATGGAGTTTCAGGAACATGTCTATAAGTATGCTAATCTCTGTTGTATGGACATGATGAGGATTAATGGTAATAAACAAACTGTTAACATTTATAATAAAATCATGTAATAACAATTTCCTTTTTGTTTGAACATCAATTTTGTTAAGAAAAATTAGTACTTTTATAACAGGAACATTAATTTTATTAAGAAAAATTAATACTTTCATAACTACAACATTAATTTTGTTAAGGGAAAAAAATTACTACTTTCATAACTGCACAATAGCTTGCATTTTCTAAATGGTAAGTCAGAGAGCAAATATGAAGTTTTCCTTATCTAGTTTGGATGAAGTTTTACAAAATGCAGTAATATGTTATTTATAGTAAATATTTTTTCTTTCTTTTATATTATTTTTTACATTGAATTGTTTTATACATTATGTATAATGAAGCTTTTTTTTTTTTAAACCAGGTTTTGATTTGTCTCCTTGAGGCCAATGTAAACAAACCTAACTCTCAAAATGGAAGAACTCCCCTTCATTACGCCGTTGAAGGAAATCATAGAAAGACTGTCGAGTAAGATACTTTTGAAATTTTAAAATCAAAACTGAATTTTCAGTATTCACTTAATATTTAGTTTTAAATTTATAATTTTTAAAAAAAAAAGATGAGAGTGTAGCAGGTGCAGGAGACTTCTGTTTCTGCATTTATTCACAAATATGAGAATTAATCTAAAGATATAGAAGATAAATGTGAATATCTGAGTATTCAGCAGCAGACCAAAACTTACTTCTTGTGTTGGATTGTGGGTTAACCTCTATAACCTAAGTTAAAGCAATCAGAAACTGATAGAAGGCAAAAGGAAATGCACTGCCTTACTTTCTCTAGTAAAATTATGCAGGATTGATTCTGCACTATAATAATATACCATACGTCCTTGAGCATTGTCTGATTACTAATGTACAGTGCTATCACCTAGAAAATGTTAAATTTTTTTGTTTTATTTTTTGATTTTTTAAAAAATTCATTTAGAACAATTTTTTTTTTGTGTGTGTGTCCAGAACACAACTAAGTCTACGAATGTATAATTTGTGTGTAAATGCAGTTTCTTAACTCTGAACAATATCTGTGGCAAACAGACATTTTTTTTTTGCCTGTTTTTAGTATTCATGGCAGTTTAAAATTATGATCTCCTGGCTACAGAACAAAGGAACATGTTTCTAGTTAAGTTACTTTTAATTTTTTGAAAGGCTGTTTAAATGGCTCAAGATAAGTTAAAAAGTTAATTCTATAAAATTGAAGATAAATTAAAAGTTAATTCTATCTCTGTTCTAAATTCTTCAACAAATTAAACTGATACATGAACATTTTGCCAGGTATCTCATCCAGAGAGGTGCAAATGTAAACCTGGAGGACCATGATGGACTGAGAGCGGACGATGTTCCCACTTGTGCACCAACAAAAAGTGAATGCAGAGAGATTATAGAATTTAACAGAATGAGGAGACTTGAGATCTTGAGTGATTCTATCAAAAGTGTTGGTATATGTTCTTTTTTGTAGTTACAAAATTATTCTGTCATTCTAATATTTATCCAGACATACTGGAGGGAAAATTTGATCAGAAATAAACTAGAGAATGGCAGTTGTACCAAAGGATGAACAGGAAGGAACTTGGCCAGGTGCACCATGGGAGTTAGAGATAAATGCAAAGTGATAATCTTGTGCTATCTCAACTATTTCTTGGGGTTGAACTAATTAGGATGATGATTTTTATAAGATATCTAATGGATCAGTTATACAGTTGCAGTATCACTGTAAAAGATAGGGAGAAGTTATGTTTGCAGCAAAATTTCTTTATCAGATGAATCTATTTTTTTCCCCATTTTATTTCAGGGTGAGATCTCCAGCCATCTTCAGCCCTTTGATCTGTGTGTTGTAGATTCTGATGGGAATACACTTATCATGATTGCTGCTTCACATAACCAGTGAGAAGTGTACCTTATAACTTTGAACTCTTTCTCCATTTTTAAAAAATATTTTTAATATATTTTGATTTCCCATCATTGCAGTCTACAACTTGCTATATTTGTTAGCTTACAATAGCAAGCACAATGTATGATATTAAAAGAACTGTACTTTATTCATGGACTACATCAGTGTAGTTGACACTAAGTGAAACCACACATCAAGAAAAATTTACTGTGGTACATTCCAATAGTAACTATGTCATGCTTGGCAAAAACCCACAAATCAAATAGTAACTATGTCATGCTTGGCAAAAACCCACAAATCAAATAGTAACTATATCATGCGTGACAAAAACCCACAAATCAAATAGTAACTATGTCATGCTTGTCAAAAAACCACAAATCAAATAGTAACTATGTCATGCTTGACAAAAACCCACAAATCAGATAGTAACTATGTCATGCTTGACAAAAAACCACAAATCAAATAGTAACTTTGTCATGCTTGTCAAAAACCCACAAATCAAATAGTAACTATGTCATGCTTGACAAAAACCCACAAATCAGATAGTAACTATGTCATGCTTGGCAAAAACCCACAAATCAAATAGTAACTTTGTCATGCTTGACAAGCAAAATGCTTAATACCATAGCTTTCAGAGCAACAATATCACACAAAAACAGATGGCTACTGGTTATAATCCATCAAGCTATCAAAATGATGAGATAAGAAAATAAAATATGAATAAAAAAACTTAAATTCTTTAATTCATTATGTTTTTCAGTAAAATCCTACAACCACTAATCCCTTCTCTCCTTGCCTAAAAGCTGTTGAAGTAGTTTTGTTATTTGAATTTTTTATCCTTGCTTGTTATATTCTTAATACTCTGGTACTAATATTGACTGTCCTCAAGTGTGAAAGTTGAGAAATAATCAATCAATCAATCAAGTGCCATGTGGCGTAGGTGATCATTTCTCTCCACAATTCCCTGTCTTTAGACTTGATTATGAGATCCGCCAGTGACTTTCTTCCTAGCCACACTGACAGCCCATACAGTAACTTCTCTCTCTGTCTTTCTCTGTCTCTTCTTCTTTCAATTTTTCCAGTTGCCACAATTTGTTCCAATTTTCCTTTTCTCACAAAATGTCCTACAAATCTTGCTTGTCTGCCTGTGATCTTTGCTGTAATTTGCCTTTTAACTCCAGCCTCTCTTAAGACTTCTTCATTGGTTTTCTTAGCTGTCTATGATACCTTCAATAAAGGACAGAATATCAGACAGGCCAGCTTGCTGAATTCTTCAGAATATCAGACAGGCTAGCTTGCTGAATTCTTCAATCTTTGTGAATAAAGTTTGTTCCCTCACTCTTCAAGAGTAGCCACAGCATCCAAAATTTTACCCTACCTTAGAGAATGCTGCTTGAAACATGACAGAGAAATATCTTTAATATCATAAATCAGTGCTTAGTTCTTTGAACTTAATTGTAAAAATTCATTTGTGCCAGACATCATTGTGAATGTACACAAGCATGCACTTTTGCAAAAATTTTATTGCAATTAAAGATTTTGATTATTATTTTAAAGAATATACAAGTATATCAATTTTTTTCTTGTCTTTCATTCTTCACATCATATCAGGTACACAAGTCTACAGCACCTTCTTGACATCAGCAAGTCAACAATTGATGCACAAAATACTAGGACAGGTATGACAGCCTTAGCAATGTCAGCCAGGATGGGTGCCGTGGAGACTGCGTTGATTCTGCTGAGGTTAGGATTTGACTAACAAACTATTAGTAGGCATAAATTAGTAGGCATAAATTCCTTTGAAGAGGTTGAAAAGCTCACTAAAAACAGGAAAACTTAAAATGTCTCACATAGACGAGTGTCCATGTGGCAGTGGAGTCCAGATCAGTGGAGTGCCCAAACCATGCAGACCTGAGGCGTGAGACATGGCCAGAGGACACAAGCTTGGGACAAAAGCTTTGGGGGCTCCTATCAGGATGTGGAGAGGACTATGGGGTTTGCCATGTCAACAGAGACCAGGATCTAATGTGACCAACAACCTCAAACACAGAAGATGAAGAAGACTAACAATTAACAAACTCCACATAGTAATGGTGATGCCTTGGGGTTTGTATTTAGAGGGATGTCTTTAATACTTAATTAATTTTTTTTTATAAAAAATAAAGAACTACAGTTACAATACCTCTATATTTTGTTTAAAAAAAGTTATTACTTACATTAGTATTTAAATAAACACATGAATTTAATTTAATTTACCCATGCATCTTTACAGATAATGAAAAGATGTCTTTATTCCACTTCATGCTCTGTTGCAGGATTTCTTAATATTTTTGTGGATTAAAATTTCCTCTAATGTTCCTCTCCTATCCCATTATACTGAAGACTAATTTTATACATATCTCTTAGTCATGGCCCACAGAAATTCAGTATGGACTATATGACTCCCCCTTGAGAAACCTCAAGTAGAACTTTTGTTGCTGCTGCATCTGTGAACCTGAATCTTTGTAGCCAGTGTTGTGCTGAGAATCTTGATCAAGATGGATTAGGAATAGGCTACAGTATTTTTGTTGAATTCCAAAAGTAAATCTAAGAAATGAATTTCATAACAGGCTCCACCACAGCCTTATCCTTTTAGCCACTCTGAGATTGTGTGTGCAGTGCATGTTGGCAAGATAGGGGTCTTGGCCATTTCTGTTTTACTGGCATTAATAATTGCACCACACCTCTAGCCTCACAGCCTTTATACTCAGTCAATCCAACTATCTGTGTTCTTGGTCAGTTGTCAGCTCAGCAGTCACCACTCAGTACATCATGTATGTCTTGCAGTCATTCATAGGCTTAAATATGTGAATTATGTAGGAGATGTTTGCTAAATGCAGATTTATACAAAAAACTTTCACTACGGTGGAGGAGGAATTTCCCTGCCATGATTGTGTCAGGTACTATATAACTAAAACTTGATGGATGGAACAGAACAATTTGCTCTGTGCAAGTTAGCAAAAGCATTATTTTAAAATATCATGTGCCAAATTTTTTTTTATCGTGCTTTTTTTTTTTTTTACAGACACGGATCATGTCTTGCTATTGCAGACATGAAGGGTTATCTTCCCCTTCATCATGCAGTGATAAACAATCATGAGGATGTTGTTAGTGTCTTTCTGGACCATTTTCCCAATACTTATCTGGTAGGTCTGCCCAAAGTATGAAAACTGTATGTCTGCTCGATTTCAAAATATTATAAATTTAAATATTTATGAAATACTTTGTGTTGTATACATTTATAGTTTATATCCTTAACAGCTGTCTTCTTGATCTTCTTCATCTTCTTCGTTCACTTCTATCACCAAGATCACCCCGTGCTGCTACTGAATTTACTCCTGTGATCCTTGAGATAGATCTCATCAGGGGGCTGTGGACTATATTCCTGGTGGGTCACTGAAGTGGGATTGCGTGACACTGTGGTTTTCATTGCACTAGAGAGCTTCAAGTCAGACTTTCCTCAACGGAACCTCAACATAGTTTGGATATGAAATCCACCAGGTGCAAGAAGGTTGCCTAATCTAGGCTCTCTGGTCCAGTGTCTCCAATTTCAGCATTTGAATGTCTCTTTGATAAACTGGACTTCTTTTATAGTTCGCTGTAGAATCATAGAGCTAGACTTCTTGAATCATTTAATACATACAATATATATATATATAATAAAGTTATATAATAAAGTTATTTATAATAATATAAAAATAAGTAATTCTGGCCTGTTAGTGGTCATTTGATATTCATATACTACAAGAGCTTGATGCTGGGGAGGGCTGGCTAGTGGAGAGGATTAAACAAAGAAAACTTTTGGACACATTAAATGTCACGATAGTCTAGAGAAGACTGTCTTGGAAGAATAGATCATGGGAAAAGGAAGGAGAGGAGGACCAAGGGAAAGATGGCTGCAAGACATCGTTGATAATCTGCAAATGGATGCATCAGCGGCAAGGCATCTTGCTTACAACCTAGAGGCCTACAGGAGAGCCGTTAGGGAGGCAAAGTTCCGCAAGGGACTGACTGACTGACTGTGATATTCTGTTTGATGATAACAAGAAATGATAAACTGATTCATGATGTGCTTATTTCACAATTTATATTTCACATATTAATATTTTTTTTTTAATCTAAATTGTCAGGGTTTACACAAAGCAGTTCATCTGTGTAAGAAAAAATCCATCCTTGCTAAATTGAAACTGGCCTGTAAGAGGTATGTAAAGTTTTTAATACGAAAATATTCACTTCTTGTGATATCTGTTTGTATAGACAAGTTATGTCTATTTTAAATTAAGTTAAAGCAAGTTAAAACCTTACTTTTCTTTTGCAGAGGAAAAGCAGAATATTTGAGCTGGTTTGGAGCAGTAATATCTTTAGGAAAAGACAAGTCTTGAAATAGCAAACAGTTATTCATATTCATTGTTCCAGTTTGACCTAACAAGCTTAGACTGTGATTTCAATAATTAAGCCATTAACAGTGTCAAAAAATGAAATATTTTGATACATTGTTCTGGTTTGCTGGTTGGCCAGCTGGCCAATTGGTTGGTTATTTATCTCCTAACATCACAATCTGCCTAAGGTATTGAAACACAGGGAAGTTGTCAGAAGATGGCTTTAATTCCAGAGCAGAAAAGTGTCTGATGGTGGCTTCCTTCCCAGATATTTTATTAGATGATATCCTTCAAATTCCCAGAGTTTATTCTAGGAACAGAGTTTCTGTAGACTTGACTATTGTGGGGGCATGTTGATTTTTAGCCTATTTTCCAGACTAAAGTAAGATATTAGCCTGCTTGTGGGAACACTTCCAGGATACAATCTTGAACAAGTTTCTGGATTGTTGACAATGACCTTATATACTACGTAGAATACAGCAAGTCATTGCCTGCATATTGTATACATCAAGTCTGTCTAAAATTATGTATCATATGAATAATCAGTCTGTAAGCATATAAAACTAAATAAAAGGAGAACTAGACACAATTGTTAAGAGAGACCAAATTAATAGGCATAAAATCCCTTGATGAGGTTGAAAGGCTCGCTGAAGACAGGAAAAATTGGTGAACTACCTTGCGAGCCCTATATGATGTTTAACGGCACGGAAGGATATAAGATATAAGATACACAATTTAAAATTATGTATATATACATGCAGACGTCAAGAGAAAATCGTTACGCCAAAATTACTGGAATGTTCCATAAGTGGAGATGCTCGAGAGCTATTTGCTGTACTGGATGAAGCAGACATGATTTACCAGAAGGTAAAAAAACTGTTAGTTGCCACAAATCTCTAGGAGCAGTTTCATTTCAGTAAAACTATGGCTTAATACTGCTGTCATTTTAGAAATATACATTTTTAAAATTATGAATATTCTCTGCATCATAAATGACTTCTCTTAGTACATGTAAGATCAGCATCTTTTGTGACAGCATTTTTATCTTACATCTTACATTCTTCCCATGCTACTAAATGTCACATCGGCCCCACATGATAGTTCACCAAGATTTCCTGTCTTCTGCGAGTTTTTCAATCTCATCAAGGGATGTTATGCCCACTGAACTGGCCTCTTTTAACAATGTCCTCTTTAGTGTTTCACATGGTTAACCTCTTTTTCTTTGGCCTGTTGTTTTCCACTTGATAGTTTGTTTTGGATCTTCTGATTGTTCCTTCTCATCACATGGCTGACATATGTCCATCTGGAGATATCCATATTATTTTATGTATCTTTGTGTGGAAATACTGTTGCTCCAATGACCATGCCCTCTGTTAGCATAATTCAGTTCATCTTTCTCCGTTCTGATTTATCGTATCAATCCCTTCTTTCCCCATTACTTTTTTTACATCAGTGTTCTCTTTTCCTACCATAGCATTGAAGTCTCCCATGACAACTAAGATGGCATTTTTTACAGTAATGTAAATATATTGAATTCAATTTATTCAATTAATAGTCATATGTTTTATATTTATTCCTTTTTATATATATAAAGTGACTGAGATTATCACAAATAAAGAAAGATATGCTCATCTTCTGTAATATTTTAAACTTGAGACTTTTTGTTGCAGTTAACTGTATCTGTGGTCTCAGAATCTATTCATGCCCTTGGTCAATAATCAGCTAAGCAATCACCACCAAGTATGCCCTGTGTTGTCTTGAAGGGAAACAACAAATTCTCTCCATCTCTAACAGTCAGTGGCCACCCTTTGTACTGTGCTCCAGCTGTCATGCATGCTATTCATTTCTGCTTCTACAGTTTTCCTTGAGATAGCCTTTGGTCGGCAGCTCTTTCCTTTTCCCTTAGATGTCCCATTGCATGGCTGTTTTAGCAAATGCTGCTGGGGTCTGTTCTAAGAACATGTTCAATCCATTTTAGTGTTTTTTTTTGCTATTATGGCATGCATATCTTATAGTTCACATTGGGCAAGTAGGTCTCTATTATTTATTGTTTGTGATCAGTAAATATTCAGATATTTTGGTCTCAGTATATAACAACATATTTCCTGTTCTGTTATTCGAATGGTTTTTTTTTTTTTTACTTTTGGTTTAAGTATATTTGTTATTTCTTACAAAATCCTGCATAAATTACTATTCTCAGTCCTGTGAATTGCTGCTATTTTATCTGGAACAGTAATATTTATTTTTAGTTCAATGGCAGTCACTCAGTATCATGACACCTTTCTTTCAGGGTGGACCTGGCATTTGGCCATTGTACCTTGCAGTTGAGAATGGCCACCTAGAAGTGTTGAAGCTTATAAATGAGGTTGGTGTTGGGAAGTTTGTTTTTTTTTTGGTAGGCTGATAAGCTCATAATCAAAATGAGGTAGATGAAAATAACAGATTCAAGGATACAAAAAAGTGGCTAAAAGAATGCAAATGAAAGCAACGTAGGCAGTGAGGTTAAAATCTTCAAGATTTGTTTGTAACTGTGTAGCTCATTCTCTGCAACAGGTGTCATGATGATCAGATACTGAGTTGGATGAGGAGTGGGCTTCTTGAATTCCCAAAAGAATGGGTCTGAAGTATGAGCTCATAGACAGACTCAAGTACTATAAGCAACATGTTAGTCAGATTTGTCCCCGGCTGTTCAGACAGAAGAATACACACTTGGTTATTAGAAGCACAGATAATAAAGTCTTAACCAGTTGATTTGCTTGCACTGATATTTGTTTCATTCCTCTAGCACAGTCATATTTGATATTAATAAGCAATGAAGATTGCAAAACATGTAAACCAAATGTCATAGAACATCATGTACATATCAGATTTTGAAAGGTCACTTGGTTTTACATATAATAAAAAATATGAGCTATAGCAGGAGAATAGATTAATATCCTTATTTGATTCTACATCATCAGAGGCAACATGTCTGTTTCTTTGTGCATATGATTTTTACATTTATCTGTTGTGAACTCAAGTGTAGTGCCATTAACTGATGCTAGTTTTATCTGAGCACTTTTTTGTTTGTCATTCTGAAGTGTGGCCTCTACAGCACATTATATCATACCTCATCTTGAGTAGTTCAGTATAGAGGAATTTTTCCTGTCATGAGTGTGTCAGGTACTAACTCACTAAAACTTCATGGATGGAACAGAATAATTTGCTTTGTACAAGTTAGCACGAGCATGAATGTAGCAAAATTAAAAGGTAATGGCAGTCCTATCATACCATAAAAGCACTTAGGGGATATGGTGTTTGTGTCCACATTTTTCTTTGACCATCTGGCATACTGGAGCCTGGCCACTTGTACTTTCCTTACTCCATGAAGGGCCAGGTACTCATTTCTCCAGCTGAGTGACACCTCTGGTTGGACTTGAACCACCAACCTTCACTTTGAGTAATTAGACCACAGACCACATCACTACTCAGAGACTCAGGAATACTGTGGTCAGGGAACATATGGCCTTTCAGAAATGAATTGTATGTTTCAAAATGCACATTTACAACCAGGTTGACTGATGCAGTAGGGATTCTCCAACCTACAACCTCTTCATGAGAAGTCAGGTCACTACAACTGTGCTACTTGACATTCATGTTCTTATCTAATCAAGATCATGATTTGGGGACATTTTTATTTTAAATAACACATGACTGGAAAGCATAACTTGTTTTTGTTGATAAAATGTGTTACAAATTTAAACTCAACAGTTTGGAGGTGACATAACACAAGTACACCCTGTCACAGGAAGTACTGTATTACATGTGGCTGCAAAAATGAGACATCACTCCATTGTCTCCTACTTGCTGCAGTTTTGCAGGGGTTCTCAGAAAGGCTGTCTGCTCAAAGATGTTGGAACTGCCTCCAGATTATGTCAGTGTCACACTAAGCAGAAGAGCTTACTGGACATAAATGCTGTTGACAAAAGCAATAAAACAGCTTTACAACTTGCAGCAGAAAATGGTAAATTAATTATTTCTTTACATTTGCAGTGGATACAAATATAAGAACAAAGAAAAAAATATAATGTTTCAGTTTGTGCCATCATGAGGCAATGGCAATGAAAAAATAATAAGCACTAGAAAGAAGATAATCTACTATAAGTGAAAAATAAACTGAATGTGTAAAAATTCCTTTCTTCATTTGTGGTCTGTTTTTCCTTCTGTTTTTTTTTTCTTGCTGCTATTGTCTGATTCATCTTCTTCTTCTTATGCATTTAGCAATAATGCGCAGTATCCTGATTTTTGTGATGCATCTTCTGACTGGGTACCTCCAACTTCAGCACCTTTCCTTGCTAGGGCAGACTGTGGTCTTGTTCTGACTGCCATGAAGACAGTGGTATAGGCTGGCCTGACCAAAACTTTGTTTTCCAGCCTCTGGTGGAGGCTAACTAATAAAGAAAATTCTCTATTATCTAATAATGGAGATACAATGAGGAAAATTAAAAGGAGAACAACTGTCGCTCTTCAGAAAATAAAACAACTAAAGAAGCTGTGGAGAGGAGTAGACAGAACTACAAAAATAAAATTTGTAAGGGCATGCATCTTTTCCATCGCAACATATGCCTTTGAGACCTGGACACTTAATAAAACAGCTGAGAAACTCATAAATGCCTTTGAATGTAAATGCTACAGAAGAATTCTTCAAATATCATGGACACAAAAAAGAACAAATATATCCATACTACAAGAACTTAATATTGAAGAAGGATGGTTAGTAAAGAGGATTAAAGAGAGAAAACTTAAATATTTTGGACACATTAAACATCATGATAATCTAGAGAAAACCATCTTGGAAGGGTAAATAATGGGAAAAAGAAAGAGAGGAAGACCAAGGTGAAGATGGTTGCAAGACATTGTTGATGATCTGCAGATGGATGCGTCAGCAGCAGGCCATCTTGCTCACAATTGAGAGGCCTACAGGAGTGCTGTTATGGAGACAAAGTTCCGCAAGGGACATGCAAATGAATGAATGAATGGTGGCTGTACTTAAGCCCCTTCACCACATCGGGCCCAATGGCTTTGGGACAGTTCCACAGAGACACTCCAACTTTGGATTGAGGAATCCGATGAGTGCTTCAGTGATATCCATTCCCCACCACCTATAGTTTGCTGGCTCTGTTTTGTTTACTTCATTCTGATAGCCATTGTTCTAGAGACCCATAGGCTTGTCACATCCCGGATTCATTGATTTCACATCAGATTTTCCTCATCCCCTTCGGCAATCTCTGTGTCCCCATTCATCCACCATCCTGACGTTACATTTTACAACAATAACAATTACAACAAGTATTGATTGCTACAGGTTTCTGGGCTACAGAAGTAGGTCAGTTTTTAAGCAATCAGATCTATGTTCCTTGCCTCACAAAGACTATGTTAAGATAAACGTGTTCTTAACACAACTGTTCCCAGGGAAGCTACTGTCTCATGAAAGCCAGTGCTTAAATACTGTAAAACTGCCTTTTCAGTGAACACACTTTACCATCATTGTATTCCTGTGTTTAAATTCATACTGTGTCCATATGTTTTCCTACACACATAATTTTCTACAATAATTATCAGTCATACTATTATTATTTTCTATAAAGGCTATTTATTTGTGTGAATTTATAAAATAAATAAATGATTCTGCTCCACCCATCAGGCTTCAGTGAGATAGTCCAGCTTCTGATCTCTCATGGTGCTTCTACATCGGTTCTTGACAACAGTGGGAAACTCTTGACTTGCCCAAAGTTTGAGGGGGTACAGACTGCTTTAGAAACTCACAGACTCCAGCACACACTGAAGATCATGAACTGCATTGAAGAAAACTCAAGGAAATCATTGTCTGTGTTACAGAAGATCTGGCTAGTAAGTTGTAACTTATTTACTTCAACCTGTACTGTTCATGAAAAGTTACACTGTAAATATTTTAATCCAATTTAAATGAATGAAAAAGATAATTAAAGGTGACAAAATATCATATAATATTAGTAGAAAATTCATCCATTCACAAATATTTCCCTTCAAAGAAGACAGTATTAGATTGTTCAGAACTTGTTCTTGCTGTTTCTAGGACTGCCTGCAAGTTCGCATTTCAGCTTCGAATGATAGTTTCTGAATTATGTACTAACAAGATTTCACTGTATTTTTAATAAATATCAAATCATGAACATTTGCTAACTTTTTCTTACATCTCAGAGGGCTGATATATTCCAGATTCTTTCCAGACTGTTCTGTCTGCTGTATTTTTTCCCAACTTGAGCTCTGCATTTCTTTCATTAATTTTTTACTTCCATTTTTAATGCTGTTTTGGGGATGAAGACGCTGTCCGATGAGGCAATCAGCGACCTATAGCTGATTTGCCAGCGTCAGGGTTAGCAAACCATAGCTGACCAAGACCCTGTCCCACCTCTCTGTTGGTACCCCTAGGAACAGGCCTAGCCTGGCTAATGGGGCAGGGATTGCCATAGTCCCCGTGGTGGTGGAGTCTGCTAAAGAAGCATTGCACACTCCCTGCTTTTTAGCTGTACTCGAGGACTGAAAAAATAGCTGCCATAACCTGCCCCCACACCAACAGAATGCTGTGCCTCAACACCTCTACAGCATCGACTGCAAAGAACAACAGCTCACAGTTACAGGGAATTCGTACAAGTAACTCGCAGTTACAGGCAGTTCGTACAAGTACAAGTAATGCTGTGTTTTAATGTGTTTTACAATTTTTCAATGGAAGTTCAATTTCCTGACTGATTCCTCTGTGTATCATTTTGGCTGCAATGGTAATAAGATGAAAAAAACTGCAAATATAATATACTTGTATGCATTTCAGTCACTGATTATTGTTAGATTTTTTTTTCTGATTTTCCTGAGCATCCTTTTATTTATGCTTTTTTCCCTTTGAATTTGATTAATTTTTTTTCTGGTAATAGTTCACTTTTGCTTAGCTACACAAGCTGTGTATCATTTTGTGCAGTACTTTGCTAAGGTCATTATATATTCCTATTCCTTCTGTTTTCTTCTTCAATTTCATCTGTTTCTCATTTGTGTGTGTTTTTTTAATATTCTTTTTTTGTTGTTGAGCTTGCATGTACTGCTTCTTTACTTCCTTTTAACATCCCATGTTGTTGGTACTATTCACTGACTTGCCTAGCAGTCAGTATGTGCTTATAAAGTGGCTGCAGTAATTCAATTAATGTGTAGTATGAAACTGTTTGACTGTATAAATTTGATATTTGAGAGTGCAAAAATAATTATGTCATCTATATTTAGTTGTACAAGGGTGCATTATATTGTTTTATCTGTGTATAGGTGATTCAGTATAAGTGCTTCATCAGTTGTGTTACCTTTGTTCATAATGATACCATTTTTATTTGAAGTCTACTTCTTTAAAGCCTGGCTACTTTAGTACTTCATTCCCTACAGCCAAGATTTGATCACCACTTAAGGAACAAAGAAGGCAGCACACCTTTGATGGTGGCAGCTAAGACTGGAAATGTGCTAGTCATTAAGTTCCTGCTGGAGTCTGCTGTGTACCCGCAGCTAGTGCTGACTGGATATGACAGGCAAGTGGCTGAATATTGGCTGTATGTTCATGTATGTGTTTAAATGTGAGGAAACATTCTGCTTGAAAGAAAATGTTTTATGATAGAAAACAAATATTGTGTCTTTTTTAATCTTAAGATTTAAAAGGCAAGGGTTTTTTTTTTCTTTGAATTTTGATTTTTCAAACAAAAATCTTGCCAGGCAATTTTTTTTCATAAAAATTGTCATCAAAATATTCATTTATTTCTGTTAATTCCCTCCTCCAACCCAGGTTATCTCATTGTTTTCTTATTTCTGTTATCATGCGTCTGTCCTTTTTTTTCTTTGTTCATGTGTTCTTTTTCTTCACCATCTTTGTCACATTTCAGTCTATCCTTATTATCTTAATTTTATCTTTCCTAAATTTTGTTAACTTTTACGTATGTTTTTGCCTTTAACTTTTGTTCTTATTTTTGTGGCTCTGTCTTTAACTTTTATTTTCCTCTCATATTCATTATGGAATTTTTGTCCTGTGTGTCATTATGTTCTTATCACTTTTTCATGTTTTTTTTTGTTTCAGTTTTTTTCCCAGGTTTTAACAAATTTCTTCATGTCAATTTCTTAACATTTTTTTCAATTTTTTTTTCCTGTTTCTATTGTAACTGTTGTCCTTGCTATCTTTTTATGATCTCTTATCTTTGATGACTTTTTTAATGTTGAACTTTTAGATAGTTGTTATTATATTGGTGCTCTTTTTTTTTAATGGCTTAAATCGTCTACAGTGGAAATTGTACAGATGGAGATTCAGACACTGACTCTGGTATCCTGGATCTTCCTACAAGGTCAGTACCAGATGGCAGCACCATTGAGGGTAAGAATGCAATTTTTAACTTTCCTTCCACAATTTTTAAACTGTAGAACAGGGACTGAATTCAGCAGACAATTCTTTCATTACTCTTTCATTACTGAGGTTCTCTATGGCTTAGTTCTTCATTCTCATATCCTGCAGCTTCATTTTCATACTGTTATTTTCTTATGATTTATGATCTCATTCTATTGTCTTATATTTAACTTACTCTTCATAAGCCTGTTATATCCTTTAATTCTTTCCATTACAACAAATCATTAGTCATTCCTTTGAAAACTGATGACACAGTATTACTGTCCACAGCACAAAAAGGAATGGAAAAACTAATTATGTCAATCTGTAATAATAGTGAAGAGCAAAACCTCTATCTTAATGTGAAGAAAACTAAATTGATGACAACTGACAAAACAAACAAGGTAGCTGATATATGTATCAATGAGGAAAAACTGGAAGAAGTGGAGAGTTTTTAATATCTTGGATCACTGCTAACTAATCATGGAGATACAATGAGGGAAATTAAAAGGAGGACATCTATCGGTCTTCAGAAAGTAAAACAACTAAAGAATCTGTGGAGAGGAAAAGACAGAACTACAAAAATAAGATTTTTAAGGGCATGCATCTTTCCCATCTCAACATATGCCTGTGAGACCTGGACACTTAACAAAACAGCTGAGAAACTCATAAATGCCTTTGAATGTAAATGCTACAGAAGAGTTCTTCAAATGTCATGGACACAAAAAAAACCCAAATATATCCATACTGCAATAACTTAATATTGAAGAAGGCTGGCTAGTAAAGAGGATTAAAGAGAGAAAACTTAAATATTTTGGACACATTAAACATCATGATAATTTAGAGAAAACCATCT
Organism: Achatina immaculata; assembly: GCA_009760885.1. NCBI lineage: Eukaryota > Metazoa > Mollusca > Gastropoda > Stylommatophora > Achatinidae > Lissachatina > Lissachatina immaculata. The sequence goes on along the minus strand of CM019713.1, from coordinate 26,676,340 downwards.
TGGAAGGGTACATAATGGGAAAAAGAAAGAGAGGAAGACCAAGGTGAAGATAGCTGCAAGATGTCATTGATGATCTGCAAATGGATGCATCAGCAGCAGGCCACTTGCTCACAACTGAGAGGCCTGCAGGAGTGCCATTATGGAGGCAAAGATCCGCAAGGGACATGCAAATGAATGAATGAATGCATGAATGCTTTGAAAACAAATTTTTATTGTATATAATTTTGATAATCCACACAATAAATTGTTTATGCGATTATATTATTCAAAAAATATACTCCATTCCCACTTTTAGCATTCACTTTATAAAATATTGTTAAGAAATGCAGAATAATTTTAGAAAAAAAGTATGCTACAAAATTAATATAACCGTATAAAAGAAATTAAAATTAGCTTTAGTATATTTCAGGCAATGTCAGCATTCAGTAACATTTTTTATCTACATTGCAGAAGAGTTTGAATTTAGCCTTGATGGAATAACTGGTACTCTCAGTGCTGAGTTAAATAACGAAGGCAGGTAAGTCTAATGAAAAGTTTTGTTTTTTTTTTTAGTAAGAGTTAAATGCCAGCGATGGTAATTTTATGATTAATGAGGCAATAATTTTCCTGATAAAGTTCATAATTTTATAAGACACACATTGTATTTTGGGGTTTAAGTAGAACTGATTAGAAAATTTTAAATATCAAAAGTTTTCAGAACAAAACACTGAGAAAAATATTGAAGCAACTTTGAAAAGACAGACTCATTTATCCATATCAATGGATGATGATCAGTAGAGCAGTCAACATCAAATATCCTTTTGCAGCATCCAACAAACAGTACAAAGTTCATTCCATTTCTCTTGGTTAACATCCAGTCTTTATATGAATGAAGCCTCAGCTGTACATTTTGCAATCTATCTTGACCTCTAAGCTGTTCATTTTTTTGTCCTTCATAATCTGTCTTCCAGTTTCTTTTGTCCATCATATGTTCCAGCTATAGCACATGGTTCTTGTCAAAGTACATGACCAGTCCGCTTCCGTTGTCTTTTAGAAGGCAGATATCCAAGACATAAACTATGAGACCATTCCAAGAAGAAGGAAGTGGATTGGACACATTGTAAAAGAGGACATATTGCAAAGACTAGTTATGGAATGGATTCTGCAAAGAAGAAGTGGACAGGACTGGGTCAATGTTCATGGGGACAAAACCTTTAAACAGAACTTATAGGAGCAAAGGTAATAGTGTTGGTAAGATGACTTTGACAGAGTCACCGAATTATAGTTAGTCAGAACCCTATCCTATCTACTTATTGGTGCAACTGCAACAAGGCTCTTGTATTTGTTACTTCACCTTGTCTAGAAGATCATATGGAGTTTGGTAACAGAGTTTGAAAAAGAAGAATGGTGTCAGAGATTAATGTTGAAGCTCAGTAAAGGAGTTTGGTAGGAGAGTTTTGTAGAGGAGCTTGGACACAGAGCTTAGTACTAGAGCTTGGTAGATAAGTTTGGTAAGAAGGCTTGGTGACAGAGCTTGTTGATAGAGCTTTTGGTGATGGAACTTAGTAAAGGAGTGGTGACAGAACTTGGTGATGGAACTTAGTAAAGGAGTTTGGTGACAGAACTTGGTGATGGAACTTGGTAAAGGAGTTTGATGACAGAACTTGGTGATTGGAACTTAGTAAAGGAATTTGGTGACAGAGGTTGGCAACAGAACTTGGTAAAAGACCTTTGATGATGGAGTTTGGTGACATAATTTGTTGAGAAGTTTCTTTCTTAGGCCCACTCTAAGAATTGAACAAAATTACCATTGCCATATCATTTTCAAAACCTTCAGTGCAGTATCTAAGACTAGCTGGATTTGGTAGTTACAGGGAGATAATCCACCATCCACAAGTTAGCTAAAAGACAAGAAAATACTAGATGTGAAATGGGAGAGAATATTTAAAATGTAGTTTTAAAAAAAAAAAAGAGTTTTAGTTTGTGCATTTTGAAAATCAGAATTTGTCAGCTTTTATATAGTTATCTGTTTGCAGGAAAATATTAAATAGAAATATACATTAAATTATTTTATCTTTTCAGGCCAGATTTCCTATGTTGTGACCTCCACAGACACAGTATTGGAATCATAGATACATCAAAATTTTATCAAAGAAGATTAACTTGCATGAGTCCAGAAGTCAGCAGACAACACCGCAGGTCTATATATCAAAGTGAGCCTATATTGGATCTAGTTTGTGATGACTTTTATCTGTCTGGTTTATCTATCTAGATATTTTCTTTTAAAAAAAAATATCACAGCTCAAAGCTATTAAATAAAATTAACCCAGATTTTTAAAAAATGTTTACGAAGAATTACAAAAAAAATATTTTGGCCAAACACCATAAGAAATAACATCTTATTGGCAGAAATGCAGATGAAGCCACTGACAACAATTATTGAGGAAAGATGCTGGCGATGGTTGGGACATGTGCTCCGAATTACTGACAACTCACTACCAAAAATAGCACTAAGATGGACACCACAGGGGAACAGAAGTAAGGGTAGACCAAAAGAGACATGGAGAAGAACAACAGAAAGGATGTTGAGCAAGAGGAGGAAAAAAGGCGAAGGACAGGCATTTGTGGAAAACCCCATGTCCCCTGGGCACTTAAGATTCAGAAAGAGAGAGAGAGAACCTGGATTTTTTAAAAAATTATGAAGTGGACAAAGATGATAACTGAACTCCTCAGTTTCATCAAGTAAGGAAAGTTATCTTCCTTTGGTCATAGTAAATGACACGATGGCATACTGAGAACAGTAATAGAGGGTGTGATATGTGGGAAAAAATGAAGGGGGCAGACAGGGAGATGATGGGCCCAGTATATCACTGATGTTATAAACACCATGCTGGCTAGAGAATGAGGTCTTTTTAGATTAGCTGTCATCGGAGCAACATTCTGCAAATGAGAGACCAATGACAGACCACTTCAACAACAAAGAAAATAAAAACATACTTTTACTAGATTCATTTTCTTATGTGAAAAATCCTTGACTTTATTAAGTCAGCTGTAATTAATGAGGAAAAAAAAGAACACATAAGACTTTATAAATGAGAGTCAGGATGGGTGCTTGGAGGTTAGAATTAGATCAGTGAGATCCACTAAGTAATGATAACAGTCTTTTTGTTCTCTCTAGATGGACTGATCAGTCATATCCGTGCCATAAACAGCAAATGTGGCAATAATGTCCTGCATTATGCCATCCAGAAAGCAGATGCAGCTGACATACTGACCCTGTTCTTGGAACATGATTCATCACCACTCAACATGCAGAATGACAGAGGTGAAACTGTGCTTCATATGGCCTGTAGACTGGGGAGGAAAAAGTCTGTTTGGGTGCTTCTGGTGAGTTATATTTGTTTTTCTTTTGTGCTCACTTTCTTATTATGTTTTCTTCACTGGATTTTCCTATAGGTTTATCTGTAGCTTTCTGAGCTTTAATGGTAGCTTGCTTATTTTTTTTGCTCTGTCCAGTGATTGTGTTGCCTGATGATAAGTTGTGATGATGCCAGACTCTTTTATTTTCTTACAAGTATGGAAAAAGGTAGGTTGATGTCCTCACTAAGAGCCCTTTGCCAACTTCACACTAAGCTACACCACATTGATCTCTACCTTATTCCCCAGACTATTGTGACACAGCATGATTCTGAGACACAATATGAGGAAATAAGATAGGGTTGTGGTTGTAAGATAAGGTTGTGGTTGTAAGATAGGGTTATGGTTACAAGACAGGATTGTAGTTGTAAGACAGGGCCGTGGTTATAATAAAGGTTGTGGTTGTAAGATAAGGTAGATAGAGGTGTATGGTGCAGTTTTACAGAGTAAGGGAGGGAGTGAGTAAGGTGAGAAAAAAACAAATAGAAAGTATGAGAATGTATAAATGAAAAACATACAACATCCGATATTTCAACGTGAGCCTTTTTCGAGGATTACATGCACAACGAGACAAAAAAAAATGAAGAACTTATCTGAATGTGTCTTCCTCCAGAAGTAGAAAACAGAAATGTGTGTAGTAGAAGGAAGGACCACGCTGACCACAACAAAAGATACCCGATAGAGCCAATCGTAAAGAAGAGGTGGAGAGAGAGGAGGAAAACAAGTGGTAGAAAGGGGTGGGGGGAAAGGCAATAGAAACATGATAGCCGCTAGAGGAGGTGAGGGGGGAGGGAAAAGGGGACGCGGAGAGATAATGAATGAAGAACATAAACACCTGCAGGGAGAAAATGTGAAACTGGTGAATAGGACAAGACCCTGTAGACACCAATATGTTGGCAGAGAAGAAAAGAGGGTGGTGGTAGGGAGGGTAGCATAGAGAAAGAGAGTTTTAAAAAAAAAAGGCCGGTGGAAAACTAAAGAAGTTACAGAAAGCTGAAGACATTGTTAATTCCAGCTGGGTGGAGACAACCAGTCTGGAAAATGAGGCGCTGTTCTAGGACCCTCCGAGATCAGCAGTTGTAAGATAGGGTTATGGTTACAAGATAGGAATGTAGCTGTAGGACTTGTGGTTATAAGACTATGTTGTGGTTGTAAGCAAAGTTTGTGGTTGTAAGATACAGTTGTCACTGTGACTGTGGTTGAAAGATAGGGATGTGGTAATACAAGGGGAAGTCACTGAGTAACTCACAAATGCCTGTTACAAAAAAACTAAATGTGACAATAATTTGAAAACTTTTAATTTTTGAACCTACATTATTCCCCTATTTCTCAACATAATCACCGCCAACATTGATACATTTGTCCCGTCATGTAATCAGTGAAGCAATACCCATGGCGTAAAAATCAGGAGTCTGATTTCTGAACCATTTTTTTACTTCTGTTTCCACCTCTTCGTCACTCAAGAATCTTCTCCCGCCAAGGCGGTTTTTCAATGGACAAAACAGGTGAAAATCACTTGGAGCTAAGTCAGGACTATAGGGTGGATTGTTCAAGAACTTCCCAACCCATCTGACTAATTTTCTCTTGGGTTAACCAAGCCGTATGTGGTCTGGCATTATCATGAAGGAGAAGCACACCTCTAGTCAGCAGACCAGGATGTTTTCTTCGAATTGCATCCTGTAGCATCGACAGAACTTCACAGTACAATACAAAATTCACACTGTCACCATACTTCTGGAGCTTGGTTAACAACACTCCTTGATAATCACACATTGCACAGTCGCTTCTGTTGCAATCTGAACAGGATGGCCTAGTCAGACTTTGTCAACAATTTTGGTGCGTCCCTGAGAAAATTCTTTTACCCAGTTATAGACCACTTTACATGATAAACACTTTTCAGCATAAACTATAATCATTTCCTTATGAATGTCCTCAACTGAATGTCCTTTAGCCCACAAAAATCGCACTACACTTCTCTATTCTTCTTTGGTACACACTAACAGTTGGGTGGCCATTTTGTTACTGCTTTGCACATGCGCACATAACTTCCAGCGCCCCCTAGATACAACTATTATAAAGTTGGATGATGGTACTATCTAAGGATATATTTAAATACTACCTGATAACTACCACTGATAAAATATTTCAATTTGTGAGTTACTTAGTGACTTCACCTCGTAAGATAGAATTGAAGCTGCAAGATGAGGCTGTGGTTGTAAGATAAGGCTGAGATTGTAAGATAAGGCTAAGACTGCAGGATATGGTTGTGGTTATAGATAAGGTTGTAGTTGTAAGACATGGTTATAGCTTACTATGGTTGACCAGTTGAGCATTAAGTGAAGGAACCTATGTCCTTCATTTTGTCTGCTAAGAATAATGACTTACTCAGTACCACAGCATTCATTTGCTTTTTTTTTTTATTAACTCGTTTCTGCCAGAATTGCTTCCTGAAATAATGTGATCTTTATTAAAAAAATTTCAGCTAGACTATCTTCCAGAAATAATGTGATCCTTATTCAAGTTGTTTCTGCTTGGCTAACTTCCTGAAACAGTGTGATCTGTGTCCAACCGGTTTCCACTGAATTAACTCCCCAGAATAATGTGATCCTTGTCTGTGTGTTTCTTGCAAGTCTAGCTTCCTGAAATATCATTTGAAAAGTCTTAAATATGATAAGAAAAATCATCTTGCCCAGCTGAAAGGTGTACAGAATGTCCCTCATGCACGAAGTCATTAATGTATTTGCTGACTCTGTTGTAGTCATCAGTAATATCTTGCAGTTTCCTATGTTCATGCCAGAAGCACTGAGTTTCTTTTTTATATTTGTTCATACAAGGCACAACCTGACCTTGATCTTAATATCCGCACATTTGATGGTCATTTACCTGAAGACCTAACATCCTCCTCAACTGTTCAAAAGTTACTGAAGAAAAGAAGAGCTGCTTGAACTACAATACTACAGTAAGCAAAGAATCTGACTAAAGTGTTTTTTGCTTGTCAGCACAATGAGCCTAACTTTTGTTTATTTAGATTCTCAACTGGCGTTTTCTAGATCAAATGTTTTTGTGAATAGTTATTGAAAGCTCACTTAACCCAGGCTAACAAAGGCAGCATATTTTTCGCATTCTTTAAAAAATAAAAGCAGAAGTAACTTTTATGACAAAGAGAGTACAGTGTTGGTAATGGCATTTCCAGAAAATGAGCATATACATTTTTAAAATCTGGTCATGTACCCTTTGACCTAAGAAACTTGCATAGCCTTACTGGAGCATTTTGCACCTTTAATATAGTTCTCCAAATATCATGGACACAAAAAAGAACAAATATATCTATACTACAAGAGCTTAATATTGAAGAAGGCTGGTTAGTAAAGAGGATTAAAGAGAGAAAACTTAAATATTTTGGACACATTAAACGTCATGATAATTTAGAGAAGACCATATTGGAAGGATACATAATGGGAAAAAGAAAAAGAGGAAGACCAAAACGAAGATGGGTACAAGACATCGTTGACGATCTGCAAATGGATGCCGCAGCAGCAGGCCATCTTGCTCACAACCGAGAGGCCTACAGGAGTGCTGTTATGGAGGCAAAGTTCCGCAAGGGACATGCAAATGAATGAATGAATGATTGAATATAGTTGTCATGATCATTGAATTTCCAGAGAAAAGGATGAGCATAACAGAACATTCTCGGCATAACAATATAAGATTCACAACATAGCAAGATAACATTTGATAACATTCCTACATAACTAGATAATATTCACTCCCATATTATAACTTTATAATCTTTTTTTTTTTTTATTTTTCGCAGATTGACATTGGTATCTTTTGGCCAGATTCCTGTCAGTTGGTTAGTGAAAACAAGTCATATCCAATGAAACAGGGAGGCCAACAAGTGATTTACTCCTGTTAAAGAGCTGAAAATTTAAAGCAAATTCTAAGGGAAATCTCACTGAAGTCTGGACAAGACTCATGTCTTTCATACTTAATTAACAAGGCCTCAGTGACAAAATCTTTGCTAATTTTATTTTCTAAAATGATGGTCTTTACTCATTCATGTACATACAAGTTTGATAAGTCGGGACAGGAAATGAACATGTCAGCAGAACCGAATCTGTGTCTTCTGTAATGAAAATAGAAAATGTGCGGTATTAGATTTCGAAATACAGTCAGTAAATTAAGAGAGTTGTGATAAAAATCTGGAACATTTTAACAAACCCTGTTAAATAAATTAAACAAATTTGGAGGCATTGTGGCCATGTGCTTTGAACACTGGCATCTAATTAGAGAAACACTGGTTCAAAGATCCAGAGCTTTTTGTCAGCTGAGGGCAAAATTAAAAACTCAGTATGCACACACTTTGCGACTGTTCCTATTAGTAACCTTTGACCCTCAGCTGAAATAGTACTAGTGAACCCTGGAAAGTAATGTATATGCTGTATATAACAATTTTTTTTTTTTTTTTGCAAACTACAAATAAAAAATGTTCATTAAAATTGTACAAATTGTTATGCTGTATATCAGATGTGCAATATTATTTATGGTGGATGTTTTATCACTTATGATTATTTGTAAATAAAGTGAATAAGTCTGTTTAAATGTAATACCAAAATATTATTCATCATCATGATCATTATTATTGCCATCAGAAGTCATGGAGATAGATGTGGACATTCATAACACACCATAAATCTTGGTCTTTGATGTGTTCTGTATGATCAGTCTTTTTTTCATTATTTCATACTTTCATATTAGACTGTCTTTTATCTCCTAACTCAGCCATTTACTTCTGAGTTGTCATCTTTGCCATGCAAGATACTCTTAACATTTTTTTCTTGAACAACACCTCTGTTGCCTCCAATGATCTTTGTATTGAATTGTTTACTGCATTGTAATTTTTGCGTGGTCAGTGCATTGAGAAAATCACTACTGTGGTTTGGCATACGAGTACATTCGAAGAAGCAGAAAATGACAGACAAATAAAAATGTTGCACGAAATTTAGGGTAAATTTAATTTAAATCAACAGACAATAGATTCTTGGACTGTATAGTACACCTCAAGTATGCTGCATACCTCCTTGTGGTGTTGTGAAGGTGATAAAATCATTTTACCATCTTCATTTAGTGGGGGATATTTCTCATCATAATTCCTGATCTTTGATTTTTTTTTTTCATCACCTCAGTTTGTGATTTTCTTCTATTCCATTGCATCATGTTGTCCTTTATCTTTTCTCATGGTTTTCATCCGTCTCTTCTTTTTGTTCCAGTGAGAACACTATCTTCTTCTTGCAGTTTTAGTAATAATGTTCCAGGCATAAATAAAGTTTCTGAACATAAAAGTCAGGTTTGAAGATGCTTGTCTGATGAGGCAATCGGTGACCCATAGCTGATATGCTAGCGTCAGGGTCAGTGAACCATAGCTGACCAAGACCCTGTCCCATATCTCCATAGTACCCCCAGTAATAGGCCTAGCCTGGCTAATGGGGCAGGGATCACCACAGTCCCCATGGTGGTCAATAGTGCTTTTTTAACCGTACTCCGGGACTGAAAAAGTAGCCGCCATAACCCGCTCCCATGGCGATATGATCCTGTGCCTCAATACCTCCACAGCGTCGGCTGCAAAGAACACGAGCTTGCAGTTACAGGGAGATACAAGACAAGAACATAAAAGTCTGGCTGAAAGCTAAATGATAGCTAATTCTATGTTGATCTTTTATTTCTCTGGAAATGCAAACTGCTGTTCTTTGAAAATGTTGAGCCATGCATCATGTTGGATTGGGAGTGGGTTATGGCGGGTATTTTCTAAGTCCCTGAGTGAATCTAAAATGCAGAGGGCGTGCAATATTTCTTTATCAGACTCCACCACCATGATGATTGTGGCAATCCCTGTCCCATTACCCAGGCTGGGCCTGTTACTGGGGGTCCAACAAAGAGGTGGGACAGGGTCTTAGTCAACTATGGTTTGCCAACTCTGATGCTAGTATGTCAGGTATGGGTCGCTGACTGTCAATCAGTGCAGTAGGGGTGAAGATGTCCAATGGAACAGCATTCACTCCCTCTGCATTGATGCGTTCATTGTTGTGGACTTCGTTGAAGCTTTGTAAATTGCTTTTGTAAAATTAAATAAATTTGACTACCAAAAAGAGATTTTACTCCAGTGGTTATGCTGCTGCTGTTGTTACATCCATTTTGTTGTTGATCGGCAGTATTACTGCAAGTTGTTACTGATTTTTTTGTTACAATAAAAAAACACAGGAAACAGTTTTGCGCCATGTTAAATCTGATAATTTCACTGTGAGCTCTTAAATGTGGTCAGTGTATGCTTTGCTTTTGTAAGGGTTATTTCTGTCTTGTAAGATGTTTTGAGGTGGAAAGATGTTGGCTGTTTGTTTTGAAGGAGAAAAATGTTGGCTGTTTGTTTTAAAGTAAATAGATGTTGGCTGTTTGTTGTAAATAGACAAATGCTGGCTATTTGTGAGAAGTGATGAGCATCACTCCAATGAATTGCTGCTTCCACTGCTGATTTTACCAATGTTCAGTTGGTATCATTAGCCACAGTGTGCTTCCTGCTTTGTTAGCCACAATGTGCTTCCTGCTCTGTTAGCCACAGTGTGCTTCCTGCTTTGTTAGCCACAGTGTGCTTCCTGCTCTGTTAGCCACAGTGTGCTTCCTGCTCTTTTAGCCACAGTGTGCTTCCTGCTCTGTTAGCCACAGTGTGCTTCCTGCTTTGCAACTGCTGTGGAGAAATTACTTTTTCCATACTGCACCAGCCCCTCTTGAATCTGCCAATCAGCTCTAAAGAAAATGTGAGGTTCTTTCTTCTGGAAATATAACAGAGACTTAGATCTAAAGAGATAAAGTAATGCAGAAAATTAGATCTGGAGAGCTAAAGTAATCTAGAACATTAGATCTAAAGAAAGTAATCCAGAAAACTATATCTGGAGAGATAAAGGAATCTAGAATATTAAAGAAGAGAGGGGAAAAAACCCTACTGAAATGCACAGGGATAAAAAAAATTGAACACATGAAAAAGTTGTAAATCAGAAATTTTATTAAGATTTTTGTTCTTCAGTTTTGCAAAAGTATACAGCATAATTTACAGTCTCTTCTGAATAATTGCAAGCAGTCTTCGAACAACACGTGATTCTGGATGCAAGAACAGACACAGTTGGTCTTTCTGTTTTTGTTTTCGTTGAATCATGAAACAAAACAAAAAAAGCTAAAAAGAAATAAATATAAATAAGGATAAAAAGTAAAAAATGTTTTATAGACAGAAAAGTAAACAAAGAAGGAAACAGACACCTGAGCAACTGTTCGTAACAGGAAAACAATGTAATGAAAGGCAGTAGCACAAGACATGAAAATTATTTTAGCTAAGATAAGGGAGTTTCTATTTGTATTAAGCACTGAAAGTTTCAGAATTATGTCACGTTATAAGTCTTAACTGGTAGCACTTTCGTTGATGTACACGCCGGAAACATTATGACCAAAACACTCAGGTTCCGGCAATCAGGAAAGTTTTGCTGATAATACGAGGGAAAAAAACTAAACATTTATAAGGGGTGAAGATTACTGTGATGACGACTGCAGTAAAACTTGTACTACTTAAAGTGACCAAAGTCGTCCCCCCCCCCGGGACGGCCCCGTATTTTAAGGATTTGTCCCGAGAATTGTATTACTTTAGCCGGGAGGACTAAATGTCTCCTATTTTAAAGCATATGTCCTATATTCTCATCTTTGATCGTCATATGTTCGGAAATACCTAGAATTTTTTTAACTGAGTGGAAATCTTGGTATTTTGAAGAAAAATCACTCTGTGGAAAAGTATAATAAGTACGTTTGATTAGCACATTGGTATGTAAAGTTAATATGCCCAGCACATTGGTATGTAAAGTTAATATGCCCAGCACATTGGTATGTAAAGTTAATATGCCCAGCACATTGGTATGTAAAGTTAATATGCCCAGCACATTGGTATGTAAAGTTAATATGCCCAGCACATTGGTATGTAAAGTTAATATGCCCAGCACATTGGTATGTAAAGTTAATATGCCCAGCACATTGGTATGTAAAGTTAATATGCCCAGCACATTGGTATGTAAAGTTAATATGCCCAGCACATTGGTATGTAAAGTTAATATGCCCAGCACACTGATTAAAACCATGGGTAGAATTTAATTTTACACCACCAACACCCTCCCCCCTTTCTCGCTTGAGTGAGTGCCCCGTATTCCAGCTTATTTGGTTAGTTTATACAAGTGATACTGAATCTGACAGTTTCACAAGAAAGGTAAAGAAAAAAAAAGAGCGAGGGAAGACAGAGGAACAGGGAAGAATAAATAGAATGAGCAACTTGTAATACAAACAAACAGTAACAATCCGGTACATATTTCAACAAAACGCCATCATCATGCACAGTATACATAACAAACTATAGGCGAAGACACCTCAAAAATGGGAGCCTTAAAGCAAGATGCACAAGGTGGCGATGAGTCAATGAACGATATGACGAGAACGACGATTTCATCAACAAAATCTATAGACACAAGACTGGAAGTAACTTCTATCTCCACGACATAAAATATGTTCCCGGCAGACTACTGTCGCCATCAGAACATCCTTATACACTCTATTCTACAACTATTTCACTAATCAAATACATATCTAACAGACTAATCTATGTCCATCCCAAACGATAAACAAAACACAACTCTCCTGAAATCATCCGATTTCTGTCTCATAATAATCCTTCTTGGCCAGCTCTGCCTCTTTTATATGACTCGAATTTTCCCAGCCCCAATCTAGAAACTTCTGTCTGGACAAGTATCTCCTTCAAGTGAAAAACATTGTTTACAAACAACATGTCCCTGAAATTACTTTTAGTTACTCCTTTCGTCTGGTTATGTCGACCCAGACATTCCACCTTTTGACCCCTCCAACTTTTCTCAACCATCACGTGAGATTTACCATTTTACCTTGAACTTTCTTGAAATTTATTTTTCGAGACGTCTGTCTCGCCACTTTTTTCTTTCTCCCGCGCTCCCAACGTGAACCACGAAAAAAAAAATTGGAAAGTCAGAGAGCCTCATTTAAGGGGAATAATTCTTCTAAGAGCCCACTATTTACTATGAGACATAACCCTTTTATCCTAACTTTCCAATTCTGTGACGAATTGTCTAACTTCTGATGAATACTATTACAGCCTAACTGTCCGTGATCTTCCTAGGGTGAAGATCGATCACAAAAGGATTTATGGACAGATACTTGCTTTTATTTCTACGTTCTGTCCTATTATTTATCCCTGTCCTTATGAAATCCCTTTCTGAATACTTCTAATATGCATTGTTCGCAGTTATAACTGAACTCCTGAAGCCAAAGACAGATATTTGTGTCTTTTACAGCAGTGTTTGCAAAGTTTTTACATGTCGCTGACCTCTTAGGTCAGTGATAGTTTACCATAACCCCCACTGTGCTGTCGAGATATAGATAAATCTATTTGAATTTTTGTGCCGAGGAAAATGTCACCGAAACAGGGATAATATGTGCCTGCAAGACAATGTATGAAGAGCAAAACGGGGATAATATGTGCCTGCAAGACAATGTATGAAGAGCAAAACATGGATAATATGTGCCTGCAAAACAATGTATGAAGAGCAAAACGGGGATAATATGTGCCTGCAAGACAATGTATGAAGAGCAAAACAGGGATAATATGTGCCTGCAAGACAATGTATGAAGAGCAAAACGGGGATAATATGTGCCTGCAAGACAATGTATGAAGAGCAAAACATGGATAATATGTGCCTGCAAAACAATGTATGAAGAGCAAAACGGGGATAATATGTGCCTGCAAGACAATGTATGAAGAGCAAAACAGGGATAATATGTGCCTGCAAGGCAATGTATGAAGAGCAAAACAGGGATAATATGTGCCTGCAAGACAATGTATGAAGAGCAAAACAAGGATAATATGTGCCTACAAGACAATGTATGAAGAGCAAAACAGGGATAATATGTGCCTGCAAGACAATGTATGAAGAGCAAAACAAGGATAATATGTGCCTGCAAGACAATGTATGAAGAGCAAAACAGGGATAATATGTGCCTGCAAGACAATGTATGAAGAGCAAAACAAGGATAATATGTGCCTACAAGACAATGTATGAAGAGCAAAACAGGGATAATATGTGCCTGCAAGACAATGTATGAAGAGCAAAACAGGGATAATATGTGCCTGCAAGACAATGTATGAAGAGCAAAACAGGGATAATATGTGCCTGCAAGACAATGTATGAAGAGCAAAACAAGGATAATATGTGCCTACAAGACAATGTATGAAGAGCAAAACAAGGATAATATGTGCCTACAAGACAATGTATGAAGAGCAAAACAAGGATAATATGTGCCTGCAAGACAATGTATGAAGAGCAAAACAGGAAATCTGCGCCAAAATCAATCATTTATAATGAAAATGGCCCAGATTTTAAGTAAGCTTTGACGAAAGGAAAAAAAAAGAGCGCTGATTTGTTTTTTTTAAAGGCAAGTTTAATTAATTTCTTTCCAAACGAATGGCCGAAGTCTGAATCATAATTATCGTAATGAGCCCCACGCCTGTCTTCTATTCAAGAAAACGAGCACTCGAGGCTTGCTTAAAAGCTGTATCGATTGCTTTCTGAAATCGTCCTCAAGAATTAAGTAATCATCCCATCTAATGGAGCTCCATTGCCGTGTTAGCGGTAAGCCAGTTTATATCTGGCTAGAAGAGTTATCGTTACTGCTCCTATATCTGTTGTATGAGGAATCATTTAGTGTTTTAACGTTGGGGAGTTTGCTTTAAATACTAGACTTGGCTGATCATCGACGTCATCATCATAGCTATCCTCGTCGTGTGCTGTGCCTACAAGAAAGGCTGGCATAATGGATTCCTGGTATCTTTCATGCGGTTCTAAAGGATAAATGTTTTCAACCTGCGCGTTTTATTATTTATAATTGAAGCCATTTTCTTGATTTTTATTTAGTCTAAGCCATTGTTGTATTACTGTCCTTGCATAGATTTAACTGGGCTTTCGGGTGCCTAGACGAACTTAGGCAAAAAAAATAAACAAATAAATAAAAAAAAACAAATTAAAAGTAACAAAGAAGTGGTTTTCGGAGAAAATATGCAATATAGATCCTGGTAAGCTTGGAAAAAACCAAAATGAAATTAAATTGTTAAAAATGATAAAGAAAATAAACCACTCAGAATTCTTTGAATAGACGATCACAAAACAGAAGTTATGGAACCTGACAATCACGTGAAAACTCAAGTGGAAACAATAGAGGGAGACTGGGATTTAACAAACAAACAAACAAAAATCAGAGTCTGCTGACCACAAGACACAGCAAATGAGAAGCAACGAATCTGATGGGAACTACCAAAAACGGCATGGCACAAAGTAATGAGACCATCAGCTTCCATGAGACGGCACTTAAATCGTTCTTTCTGTATTTCTTTCTTTCTTTCTTCCGCGTTAAAACTTGAAACAGTTTAAACTGGAGCTAAGTTATCCGGGTTTTTTTAAGGCCTTAGGTCGACTCTGCTGTCTGGTCTGGGTTTTTTTTAAATTTCCATTACGGAGAATTCATTTCACAGTTAGTTGACTAAGTCATTTTTTAGTTGACTAAGTCATTTTTTAGTTGACTAAGTCATTTTTTAGTTGACTAAGTCATTAATATGCTGGATCTCCACGGAAAAGTCTGTTTCTTTTATTACTATTATAATATGCAGTGCAGGATAGCGTTGTGATCATGCTTCCCTGTCTTGTGAAATCCTTGCTGTTTACGATTAGTTCATCTGTTTTTCTTCTTCTATGCCACTTGGGCAGCCCACTGAGATATTTTTCTTTTGGTTTTCCGCTTCTTTTTTTCCTCTTGTCAAGTCATCATTGAGTTCTTTGTCTTCTCATGATATGTGAAAGAAATGTTGAATCTGCTGTGGACAATGCATGCTTAGATCGAGGGGTGTACGACCTTGACCGAAGCGTCATCGTCCACGTGATTGGTAGCTGGTTTAGAAAAAGTTATACAGCGGTACCTAGGGTCAAGAATGCCACTAGTCACGAATAAATCGGCCCATGAATACAATTTCCGAACAAATTTTTACTCGACCCGCGAACAATGCCTCGGCACACGAACGCACAAAGATGGCTTTGGCGCCATGTTTTCGGCTCGCAAACAGCATCAGTTGTACTCAGGTTTGCGCGCTGTGGACATTGTTTGTCGTTGCGTTGTTCTTAATACAATTTTTTTTTTTGCTTTTTGCATTAAATTAACCCTCATTATGTCTCCCAAGAAAGTGACAAGTGTTAGTGACAGCGGTGTCAAGAAGCCTACGCTTATTACAGTAGAAACGAAGAAGGAAATAATAACTAAAATTGAGAATGGTGCTCGTGTGTTTCTGATCTCGCCAAGCAGTACGACATGGCTAAATCTACTATCTGTACGATCTTAAAGAACAAAGATGCGCTAAAGACGGCTGATGTGGCTAAAGGAATGACTACGTTAACGAAGCAAAGGTCTCAAGTGTTAGAAGAAGCAGAAAAATTATTGTTAGCTTGAATAGCTACACAGTTGCTCGGCGTTATTATGGACTGGGACTCTCCTTCGAAGGAGTTGTCTTCCTCCTCTTCCTCTTCCACCATCTACCTGTGCCAGCAACTATCAACCACAAATGTAAAATTATACTGTATATTTTATATTATATATTTTTACCACATATAAATCCATAAAAAGTCAAAAAACGATGTTTCTGGAGCGGGCGAACGGATTATTTGGATTTGCATTCATTTCAATGGGAAAAATTGTTTCGGTTCTCGAACGGAGTCAAAGAACAAATTAAGTTCGTGACCCGAGCTACCACTGTATATAGATATGGAAACACTGGCTGGCGGGTAATGTAGATAGAGGAAATGGCTGGGTGATGTCGCGCTTACTTGTGCTTAGATTATTGTGAGTGTTCCTTATATTCTTCCCGTGCCCACCTCATGTGGTGTAGATTATGTAGTTGTGCAGTAAGTTGTGATGTAGGTTTCTGTATTTACATATCAATATGGACGTGATTTCAGTGTGCTTTATAGGTATATTGGATGGACGATATGTTTGATTTGTTATTATGCTTTCATGTAGACTGATCTTGCGCTGGAGCAACGTGGTTATATAGAGGTGTGTCATGGCAGCGATAGTTAAGTGCCGTTGCACATTAGATTCGTAGTGTAGGTTACGTGGAGGGCCAAGAGAGCCCGGGACCCCAGGTCCATCAGGTTTTCAATAATGCAACATGAGAAGTCAGTTATCATATGATACCATGCTTAATTACCATTATAATGACACCTGTCTTGATGTCATGTTGATTTCAATGTCACCTGTATGTGTTGTTGTGGCGTATAGTGAGATTAAAAATGATGTGTCCTTAATCTCTGACTTGGTGATTTGTCCTGTATGTCACTGTAATGTATATTGATTAAATGCTCAGGATTTATGCATAATTAGCTTACAATATACCAAGGAGGGGAGAACCTGGGTTGGCGGTCATGATTTGGGGGGAGGGGGGTGGCGGGTTCCAGTCAGTGATATCATGTGTGTGCTTTACTGGTAGATTTCAATTTCTTGTTTGTTTCGAATTTCTATGTTGTTTTTTTAATAATAGAAGAATTAAGGCTGACATTTACATATATTTTTGGAATTTTTGATGGTTGTGTGTGTGATAGAATATTAGCGTTTCAGAACATAACAAGGTCTGTTGATTTTGGAAATTGATTTTCGCAAGGGAACTTTTTCACTGATGGAATAATGCACTGAGCCTTGGATTCAATTACCTTGACATTTCTGTACATTATGTTTGTCTGGGAAGCACTTCGACGGTCGATGTGTCCCTAAAAAACTTTAACGGTCGACGTGTCCCTAAAAAACTTTATCGGTCGATGTGTCCCTAAAAAACTTTAACGGTCGATATGCCCCTAAAAACTTTAATGGTCGACGTGTCCCTAAAAACTTGTAACTATGTGTTTCTGAGCTGTCGAAAAACAGTGATTCCAAGTCTTATCCAGTGATGGGTCCTTGGAGGTCAGTAATAGTTTCCCCGTCCTTTCTTCTTTTTTCCACCACTCAACATGTTTTATCTTTTATAACTAAAGCTGTCCTTCACCACTACAATGTATATAATAAAAAAAGAACGAAAACATCAAGGTTAGTGCAGAATAAATGTCAACATCTACTGATCGTTGACTGAGTTTAGAACATGAAAACAAAGCGACCAGAAAGTGACTGAGAAAGGAACAATTACCCTAGCAATAATCTAGGACAGAGAGAAATCACAACTTTTGACATTTCGGTATCGATGTACCATTAACACAATAGCTATGATCACATAGAAATTCTTTAGACAGAAATAAACTACCAGGATCATAATACCTAGACTTTTGTCTCCGGGTCAGCGATTTTTTATTATTAACCATGGATCCTCTTTTCGGCCTGAGATCAGATGTGGGCTCCTCATTAAAAATAAACCAATAAATATAATCCAAATGATGCTAAGATTTGTTTTACTCGAGCCAATACATTTGTTTGTCCGCGGACTCGCAAAAATCACTCCTTGGACCTCCTGGGGATCAGTAAATCCAATTTAAGGACCACTGATCTAACCTGGGGATCCGTAAATCCAGTTTAAGGACCACTGATCTAAACAACGGCAATCTTCCGCCATCTTCTATGAGTAATAAAGTAATGCCGGGAATTTTCATTGCTTCAAAATAAAATAATATTTCAACGCGACGCAGAAATAACAGTATAGTTTTGCAATCAAATTAAACACAGAAAAATATACGTATATTTTTATGTCTTATTAAAAGCTGGAATTTTAAATCGGTTAAAACAAGTCATTGTTTTTAATTTAGCTAAAACAAGTCGTTGTTCTGAATAAATAAAATAAATTGTTATAATGGAACAGGATCTTTCATAAACTCCTCAGTTAATTTTGCAAATGTTCGAATAATTGCTTAGAGACATTTTAAAATCGTACATAAACGGATCAGTTTTTCGAAAGTCCCCGTGATCAATAATTCAACGTTCGAGAACAAAATTTCTTCTCAGAGGAAAGTTAACCCCAAAAGAATACAGCCAGGTGAAAGAAAATTCGAAACCAACTACAGAGTGATCGCTATCGACCAAACATGCCGTCGCTATCGACTGATAGGTCGCCTTGAACTGGACATTACTGGCCTGGAAGGTGCCAAGCAAACACATATTTTTCTAAGGACATTCAGTGAATGCAATGAATATACTCCCCAGGTTTCTTTTTTCTTCTGGTCCATCTCTAGTTAATATCGGCATCAGGACATTATCTTTTCGTTATACTCTGCTGCCTTCAGTGTACTACTTCTTTCATCCAGTGTATTCTCCTTTGTCTTCAATGTATTCTCCTTTGTCTTCAATGTATTCTTCTTTGTCTTCAATGTATTCTCCTTTGTCTTCAATGTATTCTCCTTTGTCTTCAGTGTATTCTCCTTTGTCTTCAATGTATTCTCATTTGTCTTCAGTGTATTCTGTCTTTAGTGTATTCTCTTTGTCTTCAATGTATTCTCCTTTGTCTTCAATATATTTTCCTTTGTCTTCAATGTATTTTCCTTTGTTGTCTTAAATGTATTCTCCTTTGTTTTCAATGTATTCTCTTTTGTCTTCAGTGTATTCTCCTTTGTCTTCAATGCATGTTCCTTTGTCTTCAATGAATTCTGTCTTCAATGCACTCTCCTTTTTTTCAATGTTTTTTCCATTCTTTTCAGTGTATTCTCCATTTTCTGTAGTATGTTCTTTATTTTCAATATCCTGCTTTTAGTTTGCAACCTGCACTTTCTCGTATAAAGTATTTTTCTATTGTTTCGGACCTCTTTAATTTCAAAGCCTGAAACTAATTTTTGTAACACAGCCTTTTATGTTTTGTATTTAATTTAGGGCTTTGCCATATTATTTATTCTTATTGTCCATTTCAGCACATTTCCTTCACCGCAAATGATAAGGGGAAAGTTCACCGGCTATGCAACACTAACAATAGCTTGACTCCAGCACATAAAGGAAGGATGAATGTCATACGTTGATAAATTCTAATTGCAGGGATGACTGGGAAAAATGAGCAGGACACCATCATGAAATGGACGGTATTAGAATCCTTTTCTGGATTTTATGTAAGGATTTAACTTTCCAGAGGCATCCACTGTGCAGCGGGTTTGATATCCCCAAGTAGCAGGGTCGGTCATCCAGCAGGAACCTATGGACATGATCTCAACTGTACCACATTAGTACATTAGTACATTAGTGGAATCTTTGGGAGATAGTAAAATTCTGTTACCAGTTTTTAAAATTCTCTCTCTCACTTCTCTCTCTCACCTCTCTCTCTCCTCTCTCTCTCTCACCTCTCTCTCTCTCTTCTCTCTCTCACCTCTCTCTCTCTTTTCTCTCTCTCACCTCACTCTCTCTTTTCTCTCTTTCACCTCTCTCTCTTCTCTCTCACCTCTCTCTCTCTTTTCTCTCTTTCACCTCTCTCTCACCTCTCTCTCACTTCTCTCTCTCACCTCTCTCTCACCTCTCTCTCACCTCTCTCTCTCTCGTCCTCTAAATTATGAGACGGCAATTACAAGAATAGAAACACTAAGGGTTTTAAAAAATTATATACGTGATTTAAATGTTCTATTTTACAATGTTTTACTGTCTGGACCACATAGACATACAAGAGAGATAATGTACAAACGCTAACTCTTACCAGCCATCAAACAATGTCACGCTGACGACAGAAGCCGCCTAGCACCTGAGAACCGCTACATTCAGGAATATGGCACTCTAGAACCACATTATCTAAACTCGCAATTCACCTGAAACTCCCCTCTCCCACAAGCATATTCTTTCTGCACCAAGTTCCACTCCTTTCTCTCTTGCTACACATATTTCAAAACCTCCTCACTGAATCAGGTTACAACCTCTCTACCCTAACTGCATCACCTGTTCCACCTTCTCCCGGCTAGATTACCATTACACATCCTCTTACAAGTCACAATTAAGTGCTCCATTTATTTTATTTACTCTATTTTTTCCATTCCTACTTTTTTACATACTGTTCAGATGAATTCGTATTTTATCTCCTTTCTCTGTTTCTTCATTCTGTGTGTTTTTGTTTGATTAAGATTTACACTGAAACGTAACAACTGTGTAATCTTTAATTAATAAAGCTGTTCCTACTCTTTTCCTAGTTTATACATTTTGTTATCACAGCTTTTAATGCAGTGTCTTCGTGTATAGTTATATACTTAATCGTGTATACTTGTAGATTAATTATTAGTGTGCTACATTGACTCTCAGGGGAGGGAATACACTCTCGAAAATGCCGCTATCGACCGCCTGCAGACTTCTCTAAAGCCTGTCAGAGTATTATTTCCTCTCCAGGGACACTTGAATTTTTCTCCACCCCGTCTTTATCTGCTACCGATTGCTCATTTCTTCGTCTTCTCTAAGTGGATGACTTCTGCAATATCCGTCTGGAATACTAAACTATCCTGGACAGCGGTTGAGAACTAAGAAATGGACACAAGTTGTTTTCTGTTCAAAATTACATTGTGTGTGTGTGTGTGTGTGTGTGTGTGTGTGTGTGCGTGCGTGCGTGGGTGTGTGTGTAAAGCAATAATACGGTTCTACATCAGTCATTACCTTTCCCGTTTCTCTCTCTCCCTCTCTCTCTCTCTCTCTCTCTCTCTCTCTCTCTCTCTCTGAACCTTAGGTGCCCATGGCACATGGGGCTTCCGCAAGGGTTTTCCACAAATACCTGTCCTTCGTCTTTTTTTCTGCTCTTGCCCAGGTGAGCCCTCTATTGCTCAACATCCTTTCTGTTGTTCTTCTCCATGTCTCTTTTGGTCTACCCTTACTTCTGTTCCCCTGTGGTGTCCATCTTAGTGCTATTTTTTTGGTAGTGAGTTGTCAGTCATTCGGAGCACATGTCCCAACCATCGCCAGCGTCTTTCTTCAATAATTGTTGTCAGTGGCTTCATCTGTATTTCTGCCAACAAGATGTTATTTCTTATGGTGCTTGGCCAAAATATTTTTCTAATTCTTCGTAAACATTTAGTCTGGAAAGAATTCAACTTGTTCTCTATGGTTTTGGTGATTTTCCAGCATTCACTTCCATAGAGTAGTACACTTAGAACATTACTCTTAAATATCCTGATTTTCGTATTTATGCTTAGTTTCACAGATATATTATCTAATCAAGTCATTTCCTACATACGGTTTGGTTACTAGTTACATGTAGGAAAATATTACATCAGTCTATATACTAAAATATCAATTGGAAAATTTACGTTAAGTAACTTAACTTGGCTTCTCGGCTCTCTCAAGAAGAGAAAACTATCCCTGTTTGGCCAGCTACTCGATGGCCTGGAGAGTCCAGCACTGGAGTGTGTGATTTCTGGGAAGAAAGGAAAGGAAACAAGACCAGGGAGACAATGGGTCCAAGATATCACTCACATCTTAAACACCACACTCAATGAGGCAGGCATGCATTCGGCCCAAACAGCGAGACGGTTTTCAGACAGACTATCAAAAGCAACAAAGTTTTGAGAAGGACGAGGCACATCAGCACAAACTCTACACAGCAGCCAGGGTAGCATGTGCATGAAGTAAAATATCACATAACGCTGTAGTTACGGAAAACTAAAATATCCCATTATATGAAGCACATCAGCGAGCACCATCCATATGTCTGTTTGTCCCCTCAACACTGAAAGCTATATGAGGAACAAGACTCATACATAGAATATATACGAATAGACATCAGGTATTTACTTTGATTTTAAAAAAAAACTATGTGATAAATAGTTAATAAAGTTAGAATATTACGGTTCACGTTTAAAAAAAAATCTTTGTTATAACTTGACAAGCCTCATCCGTGGCACAAAAACTTATATGGTCTTAGTGGCCATATTTTAACTTGACCTGTCAGCACATTAGAGAATGATGTGGCTAGCATCACACCTGGCTGTCCGTCCTTTCTCATAACCAGAAGGAGTCAGGTACCTAATTTTACAACTGTGGTGACCGGAGCCAACCCTGTAAGATTCGAACTACCAACATTAACATTGTGGTCCACACTGACATTATGTTTTTTTTTTATTCCAGCAAAAAATGTACTTTTCTATGTACGAAATAATTCTCAGATTCCTTTCAAAATACTTCCCCCTTACTTGGCTTTTCAAATGGAAACGGGGCTAGAAGACTGGAAGAAATAGGCGCAGCGAAAAGCACTCCAGAATTATACGTGTAAACAAACTTTGAGCGCCTTAATTCTTAAGGAAAAATGGCGTTGAAAGATTTTTTTCCCCTCGACAACTTTAATTTTGGGAGAGGATGGCTGGACAAGAGCCCTTTTCAAAGCTCGCCTGTCATCAAGTCTCGCTACTTCAGAACCGGAAGTAGTTTATAGATCTGTCCTCGGATTTCATCTGGAGTGTCAATTATCCTTGATGCCAGTTATCACATTCTGGAGCTCTGTGTAAGTAGTGCCCTGGAAACAGCTGCAACAGATCCCAGTTTTCTTGTAATCGCTAAAATGTAATCGAGTTAAGCAATTTTCTGAAGTCCTCGTCATATCAGTGCCATCACAGAACTCTTGTATTCTTCATCACAAAAATTGCTTGGTTGAGTGGATCTCCAGCAGACTCTGTCTGATTTCTGTAAGGTTAAACTGACCCTGACGATTCGTGATGGTGTCCACTCAATTGTATCATTGTCCCCTCCACTTGGTCTTTTTTATTTCCTTCAGCGTTTTTTGCCCAGTATAATTAAATTTTATGTACCCAATTGAAGGCAGACAGAGATGTATGATTCAGTTTTACTTCATTTAAAAAAATAATAATAATATAAACGGTCAAGAAAGTGGGCAGAGTGACAGAAAATAGTACGAGGACGTGTAAATTTGTTTTTATCTGGCGTGTTGTTTTTGTATATGGGTCCTTCATAAAAGGCTTTTGCCGAAATATTGGATTGTTGTATATTCTACATTGCTACGTGCTCATCCTATTTTCTGCCTCTCTCCTTTTTGCTACTTTCCTCATTCTCTCTATCTCTTTCTCTCTCTCTCTCTCTCTCTCTCTCTCTCTCTCTCTCTCTCTAAGGTAATTCTTAAAATTCTATCGCACAATGCTCCACCCTATCTGTGGTCATTGTTCAAATACAACCCAAAACACAGTCAACGCTTAAGCAATTGTATTCTCCCAAAACCAAGGCTTAACATGTTTTTAAAAAAAAGCTTCTCTTACTCAGTTGCCCACCTTTGGAATGCCCTACCAATTCATGTAAAACTTATAAGTAATATTCGTTCTTATAACTTTGTCAACATATCTTTTGATATGTACTATATGCCTCCCTAAGCATAGTCTAAAGTAGTTTAAACTATGGCTTAATTGTTGTAAATTTTTTTATACTGTTGTTCTATAAATTTGTTAGTTTTGAATGAATTTAAGAATACAAGTTTATTTCATGTTGTTGCATAAATCAGAGTGTAGAGTGTATGGACATGAGATACGTTTATTATTTATTTATGTCATCATTTAATGTGTCTTCATGATTATTAAGGTCATTAACAAATGCTGAATGACTGTGACTGAGTGAAAGCTGTATGATGAATGCAGAATGTCAGACGGGCCTGCGTGCCCAATTCTTAACCCTTTGAAAATAAAGCATGTTCGTTCGTTCTATCTTTTTTTATATAAAACGAAACCATACACCTCTGTCTATCTTCATTACTAGAACCAGTTTTACAGCAGTCGTCATTTATCTTATTTCTGTAGTGTATTATACTCCGTGTTGTTATAATTTATGATTATCTATCTTGATATCACTTTCTCTTATTTATGTAGGGTATTATACTCTTTCGTATTCTTATATCCTCTTGTTATCTATCTTGATATCATTTTCTCGTGCTTTCTTTCATTTCATGAAGAAGCATCGAGCATATTTCAACGCTGGAAACGAACTTCGAGTTTCTGTAACAAAACAGTTTCTGTGTTGCCATTTTTTTAGATAATTCTGTTGTGGTATTCAATAGTTGGCACTGAAGAAAAACAATTGTTTGTTACATATACAATGGCAGCAATGTTACATTAACGTTTTTCTTTCACATAATTAAATGGATTCCTATTCACTGTTTCATGAATAATGATTTTTACATCGCTTCGGTTTTAGAAAAATATATTTACCAGAGTGTTTCTCAGTAAATGACATTTGCTCCTAAAAAAAAAAAACTCATAATTTGCGTTCCATAATTGTCTGGGGTGCAGTGGAATTTTAGAAGAAGAAAAAAATATGGGGGTTAAGTATGTTTGCAGACAGCTGTTCACTGTTCAAAGGGGTCAACGACTACAATAGTTTTGTAAACCCTGTTTTAACTATTTTAACTTCTTATCTTATATCTTATATCCTTCCCGTGCCGTTAGACGTCACATAGGGCTCGCAAAGTAGTTCGCCAATATTTCCTGTCTTCGGCGAGTCTTTCAACCTCAACAAAGGATTTTATGCCTGTTAACTTGGCCTCTCTTAATAATGTTCTCTTCAGAGTTTCACGCGGTCTGCCCCTTTTTCTTCGGCCTGTTGTGTTCCACTTGATAGCTTGTTTTGGGATTCTCTGCTCATTTCTTCTCATCAAGTGGCCAACATATGTCCATCTCCTTTTATTTTAACTTAGCCACTTAGAAATGTCTCAAGCTAAACAAATGTAATCTTACGCCGTTCAAGTGTGATAAATAAAAAAATGAGCACGCAAGACCTCATATGGGTGAGCATCTATGGCTACTTTGACCAGCGTGTGGCTTGGCCCTCCTAGGTGAATACCTTTCAAAAAATGCAAAAAGGACAGAGAAAATCAACTTATGTAATAAAATATGCAGAACACGAGAGAATCCTGGGAAAATGTAACAAACTTTCTACCATTGCCTATACGACGGTGTCTAATCAGTAGAAAAGCTTCCAATAGGCTTGAGAGTGCCGTGTAGTCTTTTGGGGCCCAAAATGGAAACGAAAACAGAAAACAATAATTGGCCTACTCAGCAAAGCAAGCTTCCAGTATTTTGACAGTTTTTCGTTGTCTGATTTGAAGTCCAAAATATTTTCCTTACAAACAGAGTTGTTATTCGATCTGGCTGGTGAGATAAACTCGTGAAAGTGTGTCTCATGATGCTAAATTAGATCGTCTAGCTGTGGAATGTATCTTGGGGCAATCGTTAGTTCAAGCTGTTATTTTGAAACCTCTAGCTAACGAATCTGTGTGTGTATGCGCGCGTCGTGAGCGTGTGTCTCTCTGTCTCTTTCTCTGTGTGTATATCTATCTCTGTCTCGATGTCTCTGTCTCTCTCTGTATCTGTCTCTGTCTCTCTATTTATCTATGTCTCTTTGTCTCTGTCTGTCTCTCTCTGTATCTGTCTGTCTGTCTGTTTGTCTGTTTGGCTGTCTCTGTCTCTGTCTCTCTCTCTCTCTCTCTCTCTCTCTCTCTCTATACCTCTACCTCCTGTTATTGAATATTTGAATAAATGATGAGTAAATGACTTGTTATTTAAATTATGCAATGTTGTAAGACACATCATTGTTTCAAACTGTCAGTGAATGTCTGAGATTGTGTTAGTGAGAAACTGTTAGTGGATGTCTGAGATTGTGTTAGTGAGAAACTGTTAGTGAATGTCTGAGATTGTGTTAGTGAGAAACTGTTAGTGGATGTCTGAGATTGTGTTAGTGAGAAACTGTTAGTGAATGTCTGAGATTGTGTTAGTGAGAAACTGTTAGTGAATGTCTGAGATTGTGTTAGTGAGAAACTGTTAGTGGATGTCTGAGATTGTGTTAGCTTGAGAAATGAAGGGCAGGATGTAAAAGGAAATGTGTTTCTTGTTATTTCTGAGAAATGGAGGCTATGGTGTTAAAACGGCCTGTGTTGCTCATTTCTTGGTCCTCAATATAAACATCCATATATCCATCCACGTGAAGCGATTTGACTATAATTGTGACTGAGGGAAGTGGTACTGAATCCCTTATTTATTATTATTTTGTGCCGGGCTGGACAGCGTTGGCGACCATGCTTCCTCATCTTGTGCGGCCCTTTCATGTTTTCAGTTACTTCAGATTCTTTTCACTTGGTCAGTCCACTAGGTCAGTCCATTTGGTCAGTCCACTAGGTCAATCCATTTGGTCAGTCCACTAGGTCAGTTCACTAGATCAATCAACTAGGTCAGCTCACTTGGTCAGTCCATTAGGCCAGTTCACTTGGTCAGTCAACTAGGTCAGTCCACTTGGTCATTCTACTTGGTCAGTTCACTAGTCAGTCCATTAGGCCAGTCCATTAGTCCAGTCCACTAGTCCAGTCCACTAGGTCAGTACACTTGGTCAGTCCACTAGGTCAGTCCACTTGGTCATTTCACTTGGTCAGTCCACTTGGTCAGTTCACTTGATCAGTCCACTAGGTCAGTCCACTAGGTCAGTCCACTTGGTCAGTTCACTTGGTCAGTCCACTTGGTCAATCCACTTTGTCAGTACACTTGGTCAGTACACTTGGTCAGTCCACTTGGTTAGTACTCTTGATCAGTCCACTTGGTTAGTTCACTTGGTCAGTCCACTTGGTCAGTCCACTAGGTCAGTACACTTGGTCAGTCCACTTGGTCAGTCCACTAGGTCGGTACATTTGGTCAGTCCACTAGATCGGTCAACTAGGTCAGTCCACTAGGTCGGTCCACTAGGTCAGTCTATTGAAATATTTCTCCCCAGGTTTTCCAGTTGTCCTCCTTTTTCCCTTGAATTTTCTGGTCACTACCAGGTTCTCCAACTTTTGTCTTCTCAAGATACTTCCAAGAAATGTTATCTTTTTTCTTACAATTTTAACTAGGTTTAGTTATTCTGAATCTTCTTTGGGGACCTCTTCGTATGTTTTTCTATCTGTCCAGGGTATTTGTTGGAAGTTTCGCCAAAACCGCACCACTGTTGCTTTCAATTTCGTTGTCACCTTTTTTTGTTGACTAAGTTCCACAACCATATAGCAATATTGGTTTTAAATAGCACTGTAATACTGCTTTCTTCACTTTTAGAGACGTCGTCTTACTTGTTAATATTTTCATCACGTCACAGAAAGCTACTTTGCCTTATATTTGTGATTGTTTTTCATTTGAGTACTTGTCATCAGCCGTTATTATTGTTCCAAGGGAGGTAACTGAATTTATTATCTTGTGTCAGTGTCTCTTCACTTGAGTGGGTGTTACACTTTGGTATGTTTATTCTTTTCGATACTACCACTGTTTCGGTCTTGTTGCTGTTTGGCTCTAGGCCTCTTTCATTGCTCTCTTCAGTAATCTTGGTTACAAGTTTCTGCAAACTGTTTTCGCTTTCTGCTGTCACAATGGTGTCGTCTGCATATATCTCAGGTACTTTTTAATGCCTCTCGTGTTGTTTTCTCTGTGTGATGAGAATAGATCAGGTCACAGTGCACACCCTTGTCCTAAGCCTCGTTTCATATCCTGACACACACTTATGTCTTTGTTCACTCTTATTGCCGTTTTCTTTCTTTTTGTTGCATCCATTGCATATTCTTAATAATTCCCATCCACGTTAAGTTTTTCTAGCATTTGTATCATATCTTCATGGCGAGCTCTTGTCAAAAGGTTTCGTGCAATCAATAATGCTCAAGTAAAGATTTTTTTTTTAACCTCTAGAGATCGCTCTATTATAGTTCGTAATACAGAATGATGGATGCATCAGCGGCAGGTCATCTTGCTCACAACCGAGAGGCCTACAGGAGAGCTGTTTGGGAGGCAAAGTTCCGCAAGGGACATGCAAATGAATGAATGAATGAATGATACAGAAATTAAATTACTTGTGCTTTTTCGTTCAACAAAACCACACTGTTCTTTTGCTTTTTTCGGTTTTTATCTCGTTTCGTATTTTCTGATTAATTATTCTTAATAGTATTTTTTGTGATATAGCTCATTAAACTGAATGTGTGATGGTGATCACATTCTGCTGTTTCAGCTTTCTTTGAAATCGGAGTGAAAACTGATATAGACATATCTGATGGTGTATGTCCAGTGTCATAGATCACATTTAGAAGGAGTGTTACATTTTTTTTTATGTCGATATCTCCTAGTGCTACGATCATTTCTCTTTTGGTATTATCATGTCCGGGTACCTTCCTTACCTGCATTTGTTTCATTGCATTTCTTTCTTCCATTTCCAGTAGTGGTGGTCCTTCATTATTCATACTTACATTGAACCGCTTATTTCTCTGATACAGGTCTCTCATGTGCTCTGATACAGGTCTCTCATGTGCTCTGACCATCTCTCCATGACTTCCTCTTTTTTTCCATAAGAACGTTCCCCTCATTTGTTTTCAAACAGCCTGTTGCTAAGCTTGATCTTTTCCTTCAAAGTTTTAAAAATATTTTTTATGAAATTCTTCGCCATTATAAAACTTTTTTTCAATTTCATCACATCGCTCTAATAGCCACCTCTCTTTCTCTCCCTTGTACCAACTTGTTACTTCTTTGCTAATGTCTCCATGCATTGCCTGGTTATTTTTGTTGTTCTTTCTCTTCTCCATTTCTAGAATATCATCTTTCATCCACTTTCTCTTGGCATGTCTCTGTGCCTTTGGTACTGATGCCTCTAATGCTTGGTGGAATGATTCTTTTAAGATTTCCCATTTATCATTTACTTCTTGAAATAATATTTCACAGTCTGATAATGCACCATATCTATTTTTAACTTCTATGCTGAATTTTCATTTTATTTCCTTATCTTTTCCAAACATGTACTCGTATTTTCAGTTCAGCGTTTCTGGTCATTATTTTAAAAGTCTTCATTTTTTAACCTTAACTTTGCAACTACTAGTACCCATACCGGGCCGTCTCGGCAATGGGCCCTTCCATGGGGCCGGAAGAGAGGCCGAGACGAGTAGGAGGGCCGTCGGGGTGAGCGTGGAAGCCTGGGGAGCGATCCTGGGTGGAGCCGCCCCGGGTGCAGATCTTGGTGGTAGTAGCAAATATTCAAACGAGAACTTTGAAGACTGAAGTGGAGAAGGGTTTCATGTGAACAGCAGTTGAACATGGGTCAGTCGGTCCTGAGAGATAGGAAAACTCCGTTCTGACCCTGGGGCATTCTTTCTTTCTTTCTAGAAGAGTCTGCCTGCTGCCTATCGAAAAGGAATCGGGTTAATATTCCCGAACCTGGACACGGAGATTGGTCCTCAGGGGCCACGTGCGGCAACGCAAACGAAGTGGGGGACGTCAGCGGGAGCCCCAGGAAGAGTTCTCTTTTCTTTGTAAGGAGCCACATCCCTGGAATGGGCTTGCCCGGAGATAGGGACCCCGGCCCCGTAAAGCACCGCGGCTCTTGCGGTGTCCGGTGCGCTCCCGTCGGCCCGTGAACCCCCCCCCCCCCACGGAGACGGTGTGAATTTCGTGCCAGGCCGTACCCATATCCGCAGCAGGTCTCCGAGGTGCACAGCCTCTAGTCGATAGAACAATGTAGGTAAGGGAAGTCGGCAAATTGGATCCGTAACCGGCTCACACCAGGGGTGAAACTTGAAGGCTACGCATGTCACGGTACCTCTGCTCTAGAGGTCGGTCACGTCCCAAACACGCCCATACTGGGATAATATGCCTAAACCGGCTCAACCCAGGGGTAGAAGTCACTAGTGGCGAGTATTCGTCCTCCTGGACAAAAGCTCCATCCTGGTCACAACTAGGAAGGGTAGCGGCCACGACCACAAAATGCTGAAGTCAGAGACACTGGACCAGGGAAGTCTAGATAGGCAACCACCTCTCACCCGGAGGGGATGTTTGCGTATCCTGATCACGCTGAGGTTTTCCGGTGAGAAAGTCCAACCCTGGACTGGATGGGCAACCACCTCTCACCCGGCGGTGATACACGGGTATCTCAAAACACGTCGAAGTTTTTCCGGTAAGAAAGTCCAACTCTGGCCTGGGTGGGCTACCACCTCTCACCCAGCGGGGATGCACTGATATCCTAAACACGTCGAGGTCTTCCGGTGAGAAAGTCCAACCCTAGACTAAACTGGTGCAACGAAAACCACGGTGTCATGCAATCCCGCTTCTGAGACCCACCAAGAATACAGGCTCAAGCCGTGCGATACTCTGAACCTCTTGTGGTCCTCTCGGGGATCCCGTGTGGTCCTTTCACACAGGAGACCACAGGACTTAACGAAGACCACAGGCGTAAATTCAGTAGGATCACAGTGCGGTCTTGGTGATAGAAGCGAACGAAGAAGAAGAAGCAACTACTAGTCTGTGGTCAGTGTAACAGTCTCTTTCGGAGACTGCTTTAGCTACCTTGAGAGCATTTCTGAATCTTATATTATTAAGAATAAAATGTATCTCGTTTGGGATCTCATTGTCCGGACTTTCCCATGTGTATAGCCAGCCTGAGTGCTGCTGGTAGCAAGTACTGAGAAATGATTGGTCCATCGCACCAGTTCACACTGTCATTACGCTTTCTGAGACCATAACCTTTTATTACCCGATCTTCTGATTGGTTTCCTCCATAAATTTTCTATTTAGAGAGAGAGAGAGAGAGAGAGAGAGAGAGAGAGAGAGAGAGAGAGAGAGAGAGCCTAGGGAAAGAGATGTGATAATGATCATAGATAAGAAATTTTCATACTGTTAAAGGACACTGGGAAATATCAGACAGAGTCCTACTAGTCAAAATTTAGTGGTAGGTCTATCGACATTCACATCATACAGACATGTGTCTCAACTACAGATAGCTCAGAAAAAGAGGTGGGGAAATGGTATGATGACTTTAACACTGCAGTGAATCAGTGCAAACAATCTGAATTAATTATAATAAAGGGGGAGTTCACTGAATCCCTTATATTTAGTTATATCTCTTGCGTTTCCATGATGGCGTCTCTCTATTCCACTACATTTCTTATTTAGCCACTCCTCCTTAGCTTTATTGCATTTGTGTCTTATTTTTTAAAATTTATTTTGCCATATTCATCTTTATCTTCCTTAAGACTTCTTCTCCGATTCATTAGTTGCAAAATTTCTTCTGTCATCCACCCCTGTTTAGCGTGTCTTTTATTTGGAGGTAGGATTTCGATAGATGTTTGCT
Organism: Achatina immaculata; assembly: GCA_009760885.1. Lineage (NCBI taxonomy): Eukaryota > Metazoa > Mollusca > Gastropoda > Stylommatophora > Achatinidae > Lissachatina > Lissachatina immaculata. Next base: position 26,644,768 of record CM019713.1, on the reverse strand, counting down.
GAATAGAGTCTTTAAGCACATTCCATTGTTCATCAATCGTTTCAATCTTCTCTATAGCATTATATCTATTGTGTACTATGGTCCTATATTGTTCTTGTATTGCTTTATCTTTCCGTAACAGCTCTCTATCTAGCTCTTTGTTTTTAGCTGCTACTTTTAACCTCTTTAGCCTGATTCTCACTTTTCCTACAACTGGGACGTTGTCACTGTTACAGTCTGCGCTTGGTCTTGTTTTCACAAATATTAGTGAGTTCCTGAATCTTATGTTGATCATAATGTAATCTGTCTGGTTACGTATGGCTTTTCCACGTCCATAGTCGCCTTGGGTGTTGTTGAAACCAAGTATTTCCTATTATCATTTTATTCTTTTCTGCCCACTCAATCAACATCTCTCCATTTTTGTTTCTGATTCCTAGCCCATACTTGCCAGTAGCTTCATTGTCTTGTTCAGTTCCTACTTTCGCGTTTAAATCACCTACATTGAGCCAATTTTGTTTTATGGGTGTGAAGCATGGTCTATGAATAAGAGAGTACATAAGAGAAATGGCCATGGAGATGTGGTTTATAAGAAGGGTGTTGAAGGTACCATGGACAGCCAAGAAAACCAATGAAGAGGTCTTAAGAGAGGCCGGAGTTAAAAAGCAAATTATAGCAAAGATCAGAGGCAGACTAGCGAGATTTATAGGACATTTCCTGAAAAGAGGAAAATTGGAACACACTGTGGTAACTGGAAAAATTGAAGGAAGAAGAGACAGAGGAAGACAGAGAGAGAAATACTGGATGGGCTGTCAGTGTGGCTAGGAAGGAAGTCACCAGCGGATCTTATAATCAGTCTAAAGACAGGGAATTGTGGAGAGAAATGATCGCCTACGCCACGCCGCAAGACACTTGAATCGAATTTAATATTTAGTTATTTTATATTTGTGGATGAGAGGATAACAGATTTATTATTTTACATTTTATTCATGCTCCTTGTGTACTTAGTAACACACAATTATTACTGTATGAGTATATAACTATACACGGAGCCACTGCAGTAAAGCTATGATACCAAAATATATAAACATTCCTGAATGTAGCAGTTCTCAAGCGCTAGGTGGCTTGTGTCATCTGCGTGACATTGTTTGATGGCTGTTACCAGAAAATCAGATTTGCCTCTGTGGTTGGGGACATTGAAATGATTCGGGACTGGTTTCGAAGCATGCTGGGTGATATTGTACAGATTTTTTTGCATGCGGTCCCCTTAAGTACTTACAAATGAATGATTGGGAAGAGTGAATGATGAGAGACAAAGTGCAGAATGTCAGACGGGCCTGTGTGCCCAATTCTTCACTCTTTTAACTCCTTCACTGCTGAATTTCCATGTTCTCCCAGAATAAATTTTCATGAGTAATTTTGGTAGAAAAAAGCTGAAAGTTACTCTATAATTTTTTTTAAAATATGGGTTGAATTAGAAATGTACTAATTTTATTTTATTTGGACTCTGCCTAAATATCGCTCTGGGCGCTGATACCTATATATCGCTCTGGGCGCTGATACCTATATATCGCTCTGGGCGCTGATACCTATATATCGCTCTGGGCGCTGATACCTATATATCGCTCTGGGCGCTGATACCTATATATCGCTCTGGGCGCTGATACCTATATATCGCTCTGGGCGCTGATACCTATATATCGCTCTGGGCGCTGATACACGTAGGCATAAAAAGTCCACTAGCGCTGGCAACGTTGCTCTGGAGTGAAAGAGTTTAAAAATGAGTTCTCTCCCTGTCCAGACTCTACTGATAAATTCAGCAGCTCAATAAACAAGTTTATTGATTTCTACAAATCCAGAAAGCTTTTGACGATGTTGACACAGAGGCCACATAGAATCAGCTCCATGTACAGTAATATATAGATTGTCGGTGCTATCTTTATGCTGTTGTTATTTGTTGAATATCCTTGTCTAAGCGTTTACTGCTGATGTTGTTATCATTTCTGTATACCTCGGCAACTCTGAAGTGAAATTCTTTGCAGTAGATGCTGTACTAAAGATAAAATGCAAATTTTTTTCCCCAAGATGAAACAAGAACCAGACTTTTTAACAACAAAAAAAAATGGGAGGGGGGAGTGAAGCTTCACCATCTTGGATCAAGTTCTGGATTTAGACTTGGTAGACTTGGCCCCTAAGATACGGTGGTTTAAGCACGGAGTCGCCTTGTTGAATCTTTAACGCCCAAAGACCCTGCAGATTGTGGAGCCGTGTGTCTATAGCTTATCTTACGGTTGTATCCACCACATGGTTCCATGTCCTGCTGACCAGGCTGCAGTTAACAGAACGGGGATGGTAAAGTTATGGTAGTCCTAGAGTCCCTTGTACTCTTTTACCTCACTTTCTTTTCTTGTTCAGTCAGTAATGTGCATGTCCTTTATAATATTGAAATATTCTGAATTCTATATTATTGATGACGAAGTGTTCTCCGTTGAATTTGCTGTAGTCTTTATAGTTCTTTTATATGGTCGCTTGGTTGACCTTCTTGCACTGCTATGTTAGGCTATGGCCGCGACAATTAAGGCACTTTCATGCAGAATTGTTAACACATTGTGGCCGTAACACCCAAGGCACTTTCATGCAGAATTGTTAACACATTGTGGCCGTAACACCCAAGGCACTTTCATACAGAACTGTTAACACATTGTGGCCGTAACACCCAAGGCACTTTCATACAGAACTGTTAACACATTGTGGCCGTAACACCCAAGGCACTTTCATACAGAACTGTTAACACATTGTGGCCGCGACAACTAAGGCACTTTCATACAACATGAGAAAACATGAGACACGCTGTGGCTACGACGATATTGTCTTTCTCCATTGCCACTTTTTATTTATGAACGCACGTTACTACGTCTTCTTTTTGTTCACTTCGGCAATTCCGAATGTCGCTACAGATGATACTATATGGTTCACCACAATTCTCACACAGTCGGATAATTCGTTCCAGAATCAAATTATAGTTCACCTTTTAATGTTCACCAAACGAAACTCACAAGTATCAGATTGAGGCATCTCCTGAAGCATTTTACACTAAGTTCCAAAAATATCAAATCTTCTTATTTTTTTTAAACAGTGATAATAATCAATTTCTAACTTGAAGCACATCTTCTGTCTGTTATAAACTACGTCTGGTTCTAAACTGGTTCTCTGTCTCTTGAATATCTGTTTGCTCTACTTGTCAATTTGTTCTGTCTGTCGTTGCTATCCTATCTATCCTTCTATTCTTCTTTTTCTCTTCTCTCTTCTTCCCTTCAAAACTGAATGCCTGGCTTATATATCGTACATCAGTTGTCCAACAGGGCACACCGCTAGATCTTTCTATTGGTTGGCTACATACTGACTGGATTTCGGAATGAGTCGGTCCACTTCCTTTGGTCATCTGATTGGTCCACTGGACTATTCATGTGTGAAGAATGCGTCCTAAAATTAGAAATATGCCTCACCTGTCGGTAAGTACATTGCATCAAACCCATCTATTTCAATTTTATCAGGTGAGTAAACTCTTTTTATCCAGTATCAGGTGTTTGCGCTACCTGCACGTGGTGTATCTCTTTAATCTGCCTTTCCCTCGGCTTCATTATGTCTCGTATTTGTAGGTATCTACTTAATTCTGTCCTAATAAAACTAATACCGTGGGACTATTCCTCTCCTGCCGGTTCTCAAAATTTCCATCGTTTCTGACCTACATTCTACTTATCAATAATAATTATAATTATAATAAAATCCTGGTTCTAAGGACTGCAAACGCGCCACAAACAGCCTCTGGCAGTCAAGTCCAGCTCCTGGCCTTCCCGTGGCAGAACTGTTTAAACTGACAGGAGAAGGGGCGAGGGCGAATATCTGGCGCCTGAAAACCAGATACTTAGGGTAGATGAGTGGCACGTTTGGTAGCTCATCTGCCGCTGTTGGCGAGATCTTCAGCTGCCGTGCGTGGAGCGGTGCTCCTCCCGGCCAATGAAGAAATTTGCAAATGAGGTTGCCGCGCAGCATCACTGCGGAAAAGGTGGTAGAAAGGATAAAGCGAAGCAAACAGTCAAATCACGGCACCTCTGGTCTGGAGGTCGGCCACGTCCTGAGTGCAGTCATATCGGGTGAAATGCATGAACCGGCTTGTCCCAGAGGTTAAGACACTGCTGGCGAGACTCTTCAAATGCCGCGCGTGGAGTGAAGCTCCTCCCGGTTAAGGAAGTGAATGCGGAAAAGAAATAAAGGTTGCTGTGCGGCGCCGATGGGAAAAGGTGGTGGAAAGTGAAGTTTAACCGGTATGTCCAGTAGTATCGCTACGAGAGCTATACCACGGCACCTCTGCTCTAGAGGCCGCCCGCGTCCGAAATACACATACACTGGTGAAATATGCCTAAACCGGCACACACCAGGGGTGGAACTTGATGGCTAGACATGTCATGCCACCTCCGCTCTAGAGGTCGGTAACGCTTGATAAACACCCATACTGGTGAATTTTGCCTAAACCGGCTCATACCAGGGGTGAATCTTGAAGGCTATGCATGTCACAGCACCTCTGCCCTAGAGGTCGGTCACGTCCCAAACACGCCCATACTGGGATAATGCCTAAACCGGCTCAACTCAGGGGTAGAAGTCACTAGTGGCGAGGATTCGTCCTCCTGGACAAAAGCTCCATCCTGGTCACAACTAGGAAGGATAGCGGCCACGACCGCAAAATGCTGAAGTCGGAGACACTGGACCAGGGAAGTCTAGGTAGGCAACCACCTCTCACCCGGCGGGGATGTTTGCGTATCCTAATCACGCTGAGGTTTTCCGGTGAGAAAGTCCAACCCTGGACTGGTTGGGCAACCACCTCTCACCCGGCGGTGATACACGGGTATCTCAAAACACGTCGAGGTTTTCCGGTGAGAAAGTCCAACTCTGGCCTGGTTGGGCTACCGCCTCTCACCCAGCGGGGATGCATTGATATCCTAAACACGTCGAGGTCTTCCGGTGAGAAAGTCCAACCCTAGACTAAACTGGTGCAATGAAAACCACGGTGTCACGCAATCCGCTTCCGAGACCCACCAAGAATACAGGCTAAAGCACTGTAATACTCTGAACCCCTTGTTGTCCTCTCGTGGATCTCGTGTGGTCTATTTTGGACCACACAGGGGACCACGGGACCTAACGAGGACCACAGGCGTGAATTCAGTAGGTTCACAGTGCGGTTTTTGGTGGTAGAAGTGAACGAAGAAGAAGAAGAAGATAATAAAATGCTAATAGTAATAAAAATAATTATAATAGCATTAATTATAATAATAAAAATTATAACACAATCCTAATATACAAGGCACTATGTTACACCTTTGCGGAACTTTCCCTCCCTAACTGCTCTGCTGTAGGCCTCTCGGTTGTAAGCAAATCCCCTGTTGCATCCATTTCTCTTTTTGTATAAAGTGAGAGTAAAAAAAGCCACGTATAATGTGACTTCTGTTACTTCAGTCAATGTCTGGTGCGGTCCACGCATAATCAACTTCAGACATGGTGCGGTCCACGCATAATCAACTTCAGACATGGTGCGGTCCACAAATAACTAACTCTTGACATGGTGTGATCCACAAATAACTAACTCTTGACATGGTGTGATCCACAAATAACTAACTCTTGACATGGTGTGATCCACAAATAACTAACTCTTGACATGGTGTGATCCACAAATAACTAACTCCTGACATGGTGTGATCCACAAATAACTAACTCCTGACTTCTTCTTCTTCTTCTTCTTCGTTCGCATTGTCTGTCTATATCTGCAGTCCTGTCTCTTGGATAAATTTCACTGTTTTTTGTAACTCATGTCTGGAACCGCAGAGCTTATCTTCTTTAGTGGTTTCACTGGGCCAGTAATTATTTTTCAGTGTCTCATAGTTGGTGCAGTTCTGGAGGATATGTTCTATAGTTTGTTTATGTTCCTCTAGAATCGTTGCAGCTTCATGTATGGCTTGTAGCTTGGTTCTATAGTTTGTTTATGTTCCTCCAGTATCGTTGCAGCTTCATGTATGGCTTGTAGCTTGGTTCTATAGTTTGTTTATGTTCCTCCAGTATCGTTGCAGCTTCATGTATGGCTTGTAGCCTGGTTCTATAGTTTGTTTATGTTCCTCCAGTATCGTTGCAGCTTCATGTATGGCTTGTAGCCTGGTTCTATAGTTTGTTTATGTTCCTCCAGTAACGTTGCAGCTTCTAGTATGACTTGTAGTTGAACTCTACAGTTTGTTGGTGTTTCAGAAATAGAAAATGTTTCAATGAATTATTAAAAAGATCCAGAAAAAAAGTGAATGCTGACGTAAGACTAGTTTCTCTTATTCTTTGGATTATAATTTCTTTTAAATGCGTTTTTCATGGCTTCGGTTTTTCTTTTAACTTACACAAACGCTGTGTCTGCCAGGACTGAAACAGGAAATGTCTGTCTGTAAGAGAGCGATAGAAGGCGGGGGGAGAGACGGGGAGGGGCAGACAAGGATGTGTGTATGTGTCTGTATCTGTCGTAGTCCCTAGACGCTAACGTCTGTGAGAGACTGAAGAAAACTGTCTCCGTGGAGTTTCCTGTCGGAGAAAATCAGTGTAAAACCTGGAGCCTACTGGCGGTTAAAGAGGGGAAAAAAAGGCTATGACTATAGAAAAAGATTACATAGAGTAAAAAGGATAGTTTCCCGTATTATACAGAACAGTCCCTTATTAATCGAGAAAGTCTCATATTTTAAGGGTTTTCTCTGGTAGTCGTAAGACTTCGGTCGGGACACCTAATGTCCACTATTTTAAGACATATGTCCCGTATTATCCTGTGTTTTCGTCTTCGATCGACGCTTGTGAGAAAATACCCATATTTTGTTAATACCCCTAGCAGAAATGTTGCTGTTTTGGGATAAAATTTACTTTGTTGAGAAATACAACAAGTAAACCTGATTAACACATCTATAAGTAAAATTATAATCCGAGTTTATTGATTACAATTGTGAATTAAAATTTAAATTTATCTTTATTTTTCCCCCTCTCCTCCACGTTTGATTGAGTGTCCCGTTTTTGAAGATTCTGGTCCAGTCTTTCAGATGTTTAATTCACTTTTTTTTCCTTCTTTCACATCAGATTATGAAGGAAAAAACCAGAGAAAAGCAACTTTTCGTTCTATAATAAAGAAATAAGCAAATAAGAGAAGCTGCTTAACAACGGAAAGAAAAGAGTTATTTTTACCCGCTTGTGTCTTCCAGAGCTAATCAGAGAAGCCAGTCACAAAACAGGACAGATCTGTGTGTCTTGCTACAGTGCATAAAGAAAAGGGGTGGGGGTTCAAGCCGTTGCAATGCAAGCTGGGCTCTAGAGTTGTTCTCTTGTTTTATATAGTGACTCGTAGTGAATGAAATATGGTATACGGGAGGTTAGTGGAAAGTGTACAACCAACTGGCATATCAGAAAATTACAGTCCGCTTTCAGTTACATTCTTCATCTTACATCCTTCCTGTGCCAGTTAACATACCAAGGTAGTTGGCCAAGTTTTCCTGTTTTCTGTAAGCTTTTCAACCTCGTCAATGGATTTTATCCCTGTTAAGTTGGCCTCTCTTAACAATGTCCTCTTTAAGAGTTTCACGTGGTCGACCTCTTTTTCTTCGGCCTGTTGTGTTCCACTTCATAGCTTGTTTTTTTTTTGGGATTCTCTGATTGTTTTTTCTCATCTTGTGACAGATATATGTCCTTCTGTTTTCTGATCACCCATGAGACAGGTTGTTGTTCGCTGACTTGTCTTATCTCTGTATTGTTCTTGAATTTGTTCAACTTGATGCCGACTATTTTCCTTAGGCATTTGTTTTCAAAAGAACATAATTTATTACCTATTTCTTTAATTGTTTTCCAGCTTTCGCATGCATAATTGAGGGTGGATATTACATCTGAATTGAATAATCTTAGCTTGGTTTTTGTGGTTTATAACTTTTGAGTGCCATATTTTCTCAAGATTCTTGAAGGCCAGTGCCTATTTTGCAACTCTAACTTCCTTTCTGGTGTCACCATCCTGGTCTATGTACCTGCCGAGGTATGCAAATCATCGCTACCAGTTACAACACACATCAAATTATTCCTCTCACAGCTCCCGCCTGGGACATTAGCAGCACATCTTACGGTCTGCACCCGACATTTGTATGATACCCTAGCTGTGCTGATTGTTGTCCGTCTCGGTTTCAGTTATTCCTCGCCAGGTTGTCCTTGATTCGTCGGCAGATTGTCGTTGTTTTGTTTCTCTTCTTTTTTTCTCTTCGGGGCGTCCACTTTATGGCTGTTCTAACAACACATTTATGTTGTGGTTTTTTTTTTCAAAAACACATGAGCAGTCTATTTCCATGGTTATTGCTGGAAATGAAGAAATACATTACCAACGTTGTTAAAGGAGTTGTTGCTGTTGTTGTTGTTGTTGTTGTTGCTGTTGTTGTTTCAATTTTTTATTCTTGTTCTTGCTTTGGAATCATTTAGCAGTGGTTGAGATTTACAGAATTTTTCGATAAATGAGACAGAGAGAGAGAGAGAGAGAGAGAGAGAAAATGGGATGGAGATGAGGTGAAAAAGAAGAGGGAGGGGAAGAGGGGGGTGGAGGGGAAGGCACAGAGAGAGGGTGGGAGAGGGAATGAGAAAAAATAGGAAGGGGGAGAGGAGGAATGGAGGGCGAGAGAGAGAGAGAGAGAGAGAGAGAGAGAGAGAACGAGAGTTACTTTCATAAAGTTTACACCAGGAAGTAAAAACAAAACGTTGCAGAAACATGTTTTTATGTGGCACATTTCTGCGCCGAGAGATAGAAGAAGCCAACCATCTCTTCCCAGATTAGCTTTATTATTCCTTGAAAGCTCTGCTCGACATTTAACGTTAAAAACAGATTTATCGACAGACCCAAGATGTTATAAACATTCCCACCATTTGCAGATAAATTTGATAATAAATGAGCACTTTCTTTTTCATTTTAAGGGGGAAAATGGGAGATCTGGCTTGATAACCAGCGACTTCTTCTGCGTTCGACGTTGTTGGTCACTTACAGATCCTGATCCCTGTCGACATGACAAAGCCCGCAGTCCTCTCCAGATCCTGTAACTCAATTATATACAATTCAAACCTCTAGCTCACTGGTATACAACCTCAGGTCGTGACCCAGAATAGGGCCATGTGATCTGAGGAAAGGTCGCAGTGGACTGAGGTTGTGTAGAAGGAAACAAAATTACATAATTTTAATGAAACTCTTTTATGTTTTTTAAGTCTAAATATTGAAATAGGAAAAAAAAACGCTAGCTATCGGTGACTGAAATGTTTTTAAAATGGTTTCCTCTCTTTTTTTTTTATCAGTATTAGATGATATTTTGAAAACATTGGATTATTTAAAAAGTGACATAAAACATATTATCTTGTGATTAGTTACTAAGTTATGTCATGTTGAGTTACTGAATGTGTATTAGTAATAGTTTAATTTTTTGTTCATAATCGCAGGTAACGTACCATTTCTTGTTTAGGGTCGGGCTCAACAGAAACTGAAAACCGTTGTTCTAAACTCTCTTCCTGGAATCCGTTGTTCTAAACTATCTTCCTGGAATCCGTTGTTCTAAACTCTCTTCCTGGAATCCGTTGTTCTAAACTCTCTTCCTGGAATCCGTTGTTCTAAACTCTCTTCCTGGAATCCGTTGTTCTAAACTCTCTTCCTGGAATCCGTTGTTCTAAACTCTCTTCCTGGAATCACTCTACAGTGTAACAGAACACAGAACACAGAACACAGAACACAGAACACAGAACACACGATGACATGGAGTAAATGTTTGGTGTTATTATTGCTGTTGTTGTTGTTGTTGTTGTTGTTGTTGTTGTTTTTTAGAACTGGCAGCAGGATATTCTGAGTAACTGATGACGTAAATATATTAAAGCTCAACATCTTTTGGAGTCTACAATGGTGCCTAGCTTAAAGAGCCAAACAGGGCACATAAAAAGACAGTTTCTGAGCAGGGCACATAAAAAGGTAGTATCTGAACAGGGCATATAAAAAGGCACACTCTGAACAGGGCACATAAAAAAGAGTTTCTGAACAGATTCCCCTATCATAATGGGCCACGGCTAGTTCTGTACCTTTCAGCCAAACTAAGTCTGTTATTAGAAGCAGCAACAGCGAGATTAGATACGGTCTATCCCTGCTCTTTTCAACCAAACTAAGTATATTATTAGAAGCAGCAACAGCGAGATTAGATACGGTCTATCCCTACTTTTTTCAACCAAACTAAGTATATTATTAGAAGCAGCAACAGCGAGATTAGAAAAGGTCTTGGCCTGCTCCTGCTTGCTAGGCCTTTAATAAACGTATTGGTCTCTTATACAGTTGTACTTTCTCCTGGAGAATAGGTCTCTGTGTTTTTCTTCAGTTCTTGTAGATATCCCCCAGAAAAATGTTTCTCTGCAAGCTCCATGCCAAAAGCAAAACAAATCAAACTTACGAGTAATTTTGTTACATTCATACCGAAGGAGCACCACAGCCTGAATCTAGAGGGGATTCATGAAAAATAGGTAAGAAGATGCTGGTCATCACTGCTTAGGTGGTTAAGATCCTGCTATATCTTTCTAACATGTTGATACTTCTTTTTGTTATATATATATATATATATATATATATATATATATATATATAAACAGCACACAGATTTAAGTCATGTGTAGAAATAGCAAACAAATGTAAGTCATGTCTGGAAACTGCAAACAGGTTTAAGTCCCTGTGTGGAAACTGCAAACAGGTTTAAGTCCCTGTGTGGAAACTGCAAACAGGTTTAAGTCCCTGTGTGGAAACAGCAAACAGATTTAAGTCCCTGTTTGGAAACAGCAAACAAATGTAAGCTCCTAGGCCGTTTCAGCTCCAAGAAAACTGAAACTAGTACTCACGTATGTACACACAACATAATTTCAAAACTCTGCACTGTTCTTCCACGTAGTTACCAAAAAAAAACAAGTTTCAGAAAAAAACCACCAACAAAAAAAAAAAAACTATTTTCTGATATTGTTTATAACCGATTTTTATTTGAAAGTGCACTTTCATTTCATTAAAAACAGTTCTTTGTCATAGAACAGCACACTGGTCTCTTGCTCACTCTTAGCAAACTGTTTAAGCTAACTTTAAGTATCAGAAGCCATCGTTTCCTCGTGTCCTTTCATGCTCTGCTTGTCAGTAGTTTGGGATGGCTATGCTAGGGCCAGATAAAAGTCTTCTCATGTTCCTCAAACTTGTACATCAGTGGAAACTTTTCCCAGGATTCTCTGTTCTTGTGCTTTTCGAACCACAGGTTTTGATATACTGAAACAACTCACGTAACAGTAGTGATGAAAACGGACTGAAGAAGCTTTTAAAAAATAAATAAATAAAGCATAAATAGTAGAGAAACGTTGTTTCTAACACCAACAAAATAATTCTTTTTTAAAAAATAATAAATAAATAGACATGACGGGGTTTTTAAAAGATATTCCGGCTACAAAAAGCGCTGGGTGCACTACATAAAGTACTGTCTAGTGGCCGCCTGATGAACTATGTGTTTTGTCCAGATGGATGAACGTGCAAAATCATGGCCTTCTGACCAACTTGTATTCTTGCTTTCCTTAAAATGAGCTCGGGCTAAATCTCAAACACATTGGGACTGATTTTTACGTGAATATTTTATAGTCTTTTAAAGCACTGACAGCCCCGTGTGCTAGTATACCCTACCTGGCAGCAGAAATTCTGCTTTCAGGGGAAGTTTTCACACCGCAAAAAATGTTGCGAGCTCATTTTTAGCAGTTCTTTAATCGGCAGGTTTAACAAAAATTGCACAGTCAACATTTATATTGGGAAATTACAGTCCGCTATCACTTGTATACACTTACGTATGAATATCATGCAAAATGAAACAACTCTGCTGGATGGTGCCAATGTTTCTTCTTCATCTTAAACGTACAAATGCTAGGTCATGTTAACTTTGGAGCCCCATCGTCGTGATAAAGTCAAAAGCTTTTTCCAGAAAACAGCCACCCCCGCCCCCCCCCCCCCCAACACCTCGTGTCTGAGCCTGTTTGTGTAATATCTCTCCAAAACGGTGGACATTTCTAAAGAACAGATTCTCAAGTCTGTGCTTCAGTCACACAGGAACACTCGTGTGTGTATGTGTGTTGTGAAAGCAGCAGATTTCCAAATCCAAATAGATCATTACTGAACGTTCATTCATTTGCATGTCCCTTGCGGAACTTTGCCTCACTAACGGAACTCCTGTAGGCTTCTCGGTTGTGAGCAAGATGGCCTGCTGCTGATGCATCCAATATTGAACGTACATGTCAGAAAATGCATGAAAATAGACCCATTTCTCGTTTTCTCCACGTTCTGTATAATAAATAATTTGGAGAAAATATTACACCATTAACATTCTGCAGATTTTCGTGAAAACGTCGTTGATTTTCACATGTTAAAAAAAAAAAGATTTCAGTGATGATTGTGCTCACAATCAATGTCCATACATCTTCCAGTGTGAGTTCGTTTTTTTTTAAATATGAACATTCCTGTTTCTAAAAATTAACCATTAAGGTTTTTATTGTTGTTATTTTATTTGTTTGTTTGTTTGTTTGTTTGTTTGTGTGTTTTAAATACTCCAAGGAAATGCTGTGATGGCGTTGTACTCTGACCCCGCTGAACTCTGCACCTTGGCATCCAACGATGGCGTCAGGCCTTTAATGCTACGAATTATATTGGGAGTGATTACAACAACATACACGATAACGAATATGATAATGACAATCGATGACGCGATGGCAATCATGCTGAGCCAAAGGGCACTCTTGCTGAACTTCCCTGATGTTCGATCATTTCCCTCCAGGCGATATTTTCTGGAGAAAAGACTGCAGATGCACGCGGGGATTCCCAAGAATGGATTCATCAACAGCGCCAAGCAAGCGAGTGGTAAGTAATTTGGAGATTTTGTGTACGTACGGATAACGTTGTCTCCTCCAGTCAGGCCCTGTGTGGCCATGCTGCGAGAGCTATTGCAACGACTAAGGGGCATAATCGAGTGCTCTTCCGTAGGGACATCAGTACCGCTGAGCACGCTTGCGCGTGACGTCTCAGTTTCCGGTGAGCTGGACTCTGTTCGCTGTGACATGACGTCAGTAAAACAAAGAGTCAAACAGCTTTATTCCTGAAATGGACAAATATAGATTTGCTATAAAAGTCAATTCTTATGGACTACGTAGATAGACTCTGATAATCATCCTTCTCCACTTCATGCGGTACTTGACATTTCTGATAAGATCTGTTGCCCTTCTTTTTCTAGGCTTTTTGCGAGCCCGTTAAAATATTTTTTTCTTCTCATGTTTCTTCTCTGGCTTTTCTTTTCTGGGCTGTCCAGTATTTGTTAGGTAGTCTAACATCTCTCTGCTCATGGTAAGTCCTGTAATTGTCAGGTAGTCTAACATCTCTCTGCTCATGGTAAGTCCAATAATTGTCAGGTAATCTAACATATCTCTGATCATGAACAGTCCAGTAATTGTCAGGTAGTCTAACATCTCTCTTCTCATGGTAAGTCCTGTAATTGTCAGGTAATCTAACATCTCTCTGATCATGAACAGTCCAGTAATTGTCAGGTAGTCTAACATCTCTCTGCTCATGGTAAGTCCAATAATTGTCAGGTAATCTAACATCTCTCTGTTCATAGTAAGTCCAGTAACTGTCAGGTAGTCTAGCATCTCTCTGCTCATGGTAAGTCCAGTAATTGTCAGGAGTCTAACATCTCTCTGATCATGAACAGTCCAGTATTTGTCAGACTTTTTAACTTCTCTCTGTTGATGATTTGTCCCAAGAGTTTTAAATTCAGAATGTTCCTAAACTCTCAAGTTAAGTAAAGTTGCATTTCATAAAATGTTTTTTTTTGGAAATCTCCATCTGCATAAGACGCCGTGCTGCTGATGCCGTGGAGAAAAAGCAGTGAAAGGAGGCATAAAAATGGGTTTGAACTGGACACACTGGGCTTTTTTACGTCTTTCTTCCTGCCTGTCAGAGACATATCATGCAAACAGTGAGCAATTTTATTCCTAACTTTATAGATATATCATGCACACAGTGAGCAATTTTATTCCTAACTTTATAGATATATCATGCACACAGTGAGCAATTTTATTCCTAACTTTATAGATATATCATGCAAACAGTGAGCAATTTTATTCCTAACTTCACAGATGTATCATGCAAACAGTGAGCAATTTTATTCCTAACTTCACAGATGTATCATGCAAACAGTGAGCAATTTTATCCCTAATTTCATAGATATATCATGCACACAGTGAGCAATTTTATTCCTAACTTTATAGATATATCATGCACACAGTGAGCAATTTTATTCCTAACTTTATAGATATATCATGCAAACAGTGAGCAATTTTATTCCTAACTTCACAGATGTATCATGCAAACAGTGAGCAATTTTATTCCTAACTTCACAGATGTATCATGCAAACAGTGAGCAATTTTATCCCTAATTTCACAGATGTATCATGCAAACAGTGAGCAATTTTATTCCTAACTTCACAGATAAATCATGCAAACAGTGAGCAATTTTATTCCTAACTTCACAGATGTATCATGCAAACAGTGAGCAATTTTATTCCTAACTTCATAGATATGTCATGCAAACAGTGAGCAATTTTATTCCTAACTTCACAGATAAATCATGCAAACAGTGAGCAATTTTATTCCTAACTTCACAGATGTATCATGCAAACAGTGAGCAATTTTATTCCTAACTTCATAGATATATCATGCAAACAGTGAGCAATTTTATTCCTAACTTCACAGATGTATCATGCAAACAGTGAGCAATTTTATCCCTAACTTCATAGATATATCATGCAAACAGTGAGCAATTTTATTCTTAACTTCACAGATGTATCATGCAAACAGTGAGCAATTTTATTCCTAACTTCACAGATGTATCATGCAAACAGTGAGCAATTTTATTCCTAACTTCATAGATATATCATGCAAACAGTGAGCAATTTTATTCCTAACGTCACAGATGTATCATGCAAACAGTGAGCAATTTTATCCCTAACTTCATAGATATATCATGCAAACAGTGAGCAATTTTATTCTTAACTTCACAGATGTATCATGCAAACAGTGAGCAATTTTATTCTTAACTTCACAGATGTATCATGCAAACAGTGAGCAGTGTGGTAAACTCATACAAATGCAAATAATTTGTTCATACCATTTACATGTTCATGTATAAATTCTCTTCATAAGTTTGCCTTTGTCATTTGAATATGAGTAAAGATGTGGAAATCAGCATTTAAATTATGCAAAATACATAAATGAAGCTGAAAATGAAATGAATTAACACAGGATTGGAAACAGTTAACATCCCATAACTGGGACATGAGAAACGTCCCAGAACTAGGACATGTGAAACATCCCATAACTAGGACATGAGAAACATCCCATAATTAGGACATGAGAAACATCCCAGAACTAGGACATGAGAAACATCCCAGAACTAGGACATGAGAAACATCCTAGAACTAGGACATGAGAAACATCGCAGAATGAGGATTTGAGAAACAAGACCCTCTGAACAAGACCACGCTGAAGCCTATTTAGATGAGAAACACTGCCGGGAAGCAAATCACGATACTTTGCACATTTTGCAAGCACGATAATTCACCTGTTTTTTCTGTAGACTGTTTCTTCAGATTTATATAAACGTTAGAGAGATCGGAAATGGGAAAGCTGCGATAGTGCTTTTTAAGCACGTTATAATGAAGTATTGGAAGACATTTTGTCCGACACTGACATAAGCCAGCCTTAGTTTGCAAAAACTGCCGATCATTGCCATGGTCTTCTGGATGGTTCGTGTACTATTTGGCCGACATAATCTGGCTACGGAAACGTTTTTTTCTGTTTTAAAGACTAGCTCATTCCCTTTATATGTTACTTGTATTATAATTTGGTCTTCATTGCTTCCAGAAATAACCCAGTGCAACAACTATTAAGTATAATAACCTAATATTGCAATAGATAAATAATCAAAAGCAACAGTGTGTTTAAGTCTACTCAAGGCTTGAAGTATTATAACAAGAAAGATAACTGACAAGCAGGTTTAGATGTATGGCGTATTCAGTATATACATGAGTATAAAATGCGCCAAATAGGGAAATAAGTTTTGCTTTTTCAGTTTGTGCCATTCCTTTTGTGACTTTTCTGTATTCCACAAATAATGCGTCAGATCATTAAAATATCACATGTTTTATTTATTTATTAATTTATTTATTTATTATTATTTACTTTCATCCATTGTGACATCTGCAAAGTCTATTTGTTAGACTAAACTTTTAATGATACCAAATTCTTGCTTCATTCACTGAAAGTCAAGTGCGCCTCGTCCTACAGGCTGATGTATTCCGTCTTCGGACGGCTCTTTTCTGATGCTTGAGTGTATCGGGTACCTGTTCCTACAGCAGGATTGACTAGAGGGCGTGCGTGATATCTAGTCCTTTCGCTGCTAAAGACGTGTTTACTCGTTTTCTTAGGTCGCTGTTAACACGTTCCTATCATCTTGCCCCTCCAGTGCTAAAGTCGTGTACACTCGTTTCAAGTTTTCTTGGTCGCTGCTGTAGACAGCTGTTCTCGTTTAATATCTGGGAAATCACAGTAGCTATTTTTACTTCTATATGACCTACTTTCACATGCTAAAAGGGCCATACTACTAGAACTTAATATTGAAGAAGGTTGACTAGTAAAGACAGAGAAAACTTAAATATTTTGGACACATTAAACGTCATGAGAATTTAAAGAAAGCCGTCTTGGAAGGATACATAATGGGAAAAAAGAAGGAATGACCAAGGCGAAGATGGCTGCAGGACATCGTTGATAATCTGCAAATGGATGCATCAGCAGCAGGGCATCTTGCTTACAACCGAGAGGCCTGCAGGAGAGCTGTTAGGGAGGCAAAGTTCCGTAAGGGACATGCAAATGACTGACTGACTGAAATTGGTCATAACCTGGAAATTAACGCTAAGATTGACAGCAGATGTAATAAAGCAAATCAGATCATTGGACAAATGACTCACAACTGAAACAAAAAGGGCACTGTACGACATAAATTTCCTCCCAGCTCTAAGCTGCTAATGTCAAACATGGGCACTAACAGCCAAGAACAAAAGAAAAATCACCACGACATAAACAAGATGTTTAAAGAGAATACTAAACGTGACAAGAAGAGACCAAATAAGAAATGACATCATCAGGGCAAAGGTTGGAATAACACCAGTATTACACTACATCCAGAAACAGCAAGTCAAATGGTTGGCCATGTTACACGGCTACCACCAGACAATATATCACAGACAACATTCACACTAAGATTTGTAGGTAACAGAGGAAGAGGCCGCCCACTTGGGAGATGGAGACAGGAAATTAAAGAAGCTTTAATACGTAAGCATCCCATTCATTCATTCATTCATTCATTCATTTGTATGTCCCTTGCGGAACTTTGCCTCCATAACAGCACTCCTATAGGCCTCTCGGTTGTGAGCAAGATGCTGTTGATGCATCCATTTGCAGATCATCAACGATGTCTTGCAGCCATCTTCGCTTTGGTCTTCCTCTCTTTCTTTTTCCCATTGTGTATCCTTCCAAGACGGTCTTCTCTAGATTATCATGACGTTTAATTCCCATTATAAGAAGCAAATCGTCCAGCCCTATCAAGACGTCTATTTGTCCTCTCAACACCGAAAAGTATATGAGGAAGGAAACAAGGCAAACTGGAAATGTGTCATTTTTATTAGGCGAAGGGGGCAGGCCTATTATTCTACGCGCATTATGTACTTTGGTAACGTGGGCGGTGTATACTCTAAAAAATACCCCTACCGCTTATTTTGTGTGTGCGTAGCACTTAAAATGGATGGCGACTGCAGTAAAACTGGCTCAAATAATAAAGGTAAGTAGAGTTGTATGGTGCAGTTTTACAAAGCGGAAGAGGGAGTGAGTAAAACGAGGAGAAAACGAATAGATTTTATGAGAGTAAGATGAGAATGTATAAATGAAAAACATACAACATCCGATATTTCGGCGTGGGCCTTTTTCGAAGATTACATACACAAACAAAACGACATATAACTTATCTTAATGGCGTCCTCCTAAATAGCAAATATCACAAGAATGCGTGTCCCTTTGTTATTTATGCTATTATGTGCAAATGTTATGATTTGAACTATACAGGGGAGACTTGTTTACGGTTAGGAGATCGTTTTTGCCAACATCTTAACGACATTTCTAAGACGGCTTGGACCCCTGCGGCTAAACATTTTAGCCTTAGCAACCACAGGGGAAAGCAGGACATTTCTGTCAGTGCGATCTGCTCTTGTTCTGCTGATGTACGATCTCGGAAGGTTCTAGAACAGCACCTTATTTTCCAGGCTGGCTGTCTCCACCCAGCTGGAATTAACAATGTCTTCAGCTTCCTTTAACTTCTTTAGTTTTCCACTTTTTTCCTGCGATTTACATTCTACTTTCTTGTCTCTTTCTCCTAGCTTCCCACCGCCAACTTCTCTGGCGGCTTATAGGTGCTTATTACCCCTCCGGGTCTGGTCCTATTCACCAGTTTTATTATCTCCCTGCTTCCCTCGCCCCAGCTACGAAGTGCGTCTCTAGTGTGCTACGTGTGTTTATGGCACCTTCTGTTCATTCCTAGTTCTTCTTTCATTATCTCTCCGCATCCCTTTCTTCTCTTCCCCCCCCCCCCACACCTGCGCTACAGGTGTCTATTGTCCTTCTGTCTCTCCTTTTCCCCGCCTGCTATTTCCTATTAGCTTCTTCTGGTTTCCTTTGTGGCTTCCTGTTGTCTCTATACCTAGCCGAAGGGACACGCATTCTTGTGTTGTTTCCTATTCAAGAGGACCTCATTAAGGTAAGTTATATGTCGTTTTGTTTGTGTATGTAATCCTCGAAAAAGACCCACGCCGAAATATCGGACGTTGTATATTTTTCATTTATACATTCTCATCTTACTCTAATATGTTCTATTCGTTTTCTCCTCGTTTTACTCACTCCCTCTGCCACTTTGTAAAACTGCACCGTACACCTCTATTTACCATTGTGTAGCATTTAGTATTCTATACAAATTTCTTAATGTGATATTGGTGGATAGATCAGTGGTCCCAACTGGTGATCTGCTGACCCTAGGGTCCTAGGACCCTACCGTGGAGGTCCGTGACAAAAACTCAGGGTCCTCGGACCCTGCCGTAGAGGTCCGTGACAAAAACTCAGGGTCCTTTTTTGTTAGAACAAGTACGAATATTAATGTCTATTTTGTTCTTAACTACATTACTGTCATTTTGAAAATTCGCAAACTTTGTACCGCGATTTTCAGTCTAGTGTAGCGTTTACTCATTAAAAGTGACCTACATTTTCTGAAGAAAAAAAAAATTTGCATTTAAAGCACACGGCTACCAAACAGATATGAAACTTTTCCAAAGGATGGGGGTCCTCGGCCTGGTTTTGAAACAGCAGTGGGTCCACAGACTTTTGTTAATTAGAAACCACTGAGGTAGATTATTCTCGAATTTAGAGATAGGAAGAAACAGCAGAATGTCCGTCATTGCCCGTAATCGTTTTCTTTATTTTCACAAACGTCCAGTTTCTGGAGTCGACTTGTTAAATGTTACGACAAGAGTCGAATGGATAGATCGAACACTTGTTTGGTTGGACGGAAGCAGTGAGAAAAAATTTTTTTTAAATTTTTGTTGTCTTTTTTTTTATTCTATGTAACAATGATTATGAAGAAATAAATGTGTTATGAGCTATATACTGTGACTTAAATTAGAAGAGAGTGGAAGAATTCAAGAGTTACAACATGTTTATATTTTCTGGTGATAAAAAAGAATTGACAGTACCACTGATGCCGCTTAGATTTTGAGACGATAAAAAATAATCCAGCACTGGGTGAAAGTAGGCCAGCGAAGTATTCAGCACAGCGGGGACCAGTTTTCGAGAAGTATGTAGCTGCGAAAAGGCTAGGATATTACAGTTTCTGGGATTTCCAATCCTCAGAATAGGGCCAAGCACTAATATCGTAGAATAGTCGTACATAGGTTCTGAGATTGCAAACTCGATTTGGCAAGACAAAACCCTCCAGAAAAACTCAAAATGTTCACAAAGTACGGGAGAAAATCTGGAAAGTTTAGTCAACCTTTCTTCTTGTGTTTCAAATCCCGAAAATAACATATAAATTCGTGCTAGATAAGGGGGCAGAGACGCTGTCCATTTTGGCAATTAGCCACCCATGGCTGACATGCTAGCGTCAGAGTTAATGAGCCATAGCTGACATGCTAGAGTCACGGTTAGTGAGCCATAGCTGACATGCTAGCGTCAGGGTTTGTGAGCCATAGCTGACATGATAATGTCACGGTTGGTGAGCCATAGCTGATCAAGACCCTGTCCCACCTCTCTATTGGTAGCTCAAAAACACGTCTTTCCTGGCTAACAGTTCAGGAATCGCCACATTCTCCATGGCAGTGGAGTCTGTTAAAGAAGTATTGCACACTCCCTACTTTTTAGCCACATTTAGGGACTGAAGAAAGCCACCATAACCGGCTCCCAATACCACACAATGCTGTGTCTCAACATCTTCACCGCATCGGCTGCAAAGAACATCAGCTCGCAGTTCTAAGGAGACAGAAAAAAACAGACAAGACACAAGACCTACACTACAAATATGGAGAAAAATTTTCAGTTACGTCTATCCAACTTCTACTTTAGCTTGCTCACCTCTTGGCCTGATCACTTCCCTGCTTGGCCTCCACTGACAAGTTCGAATGTGGCTGCCTTTTTATGTAACTGGCATCGATGATTTTTGCCCATTTCTTGAGCCTGAATCTATTCTTAGCAACCGCCCACATGTTTTCGAACAGCTGATTGCAAGTTCATAGACAGCCATACCTTGCTTGATTGCGCTTCAAATGATTGCGCTTACAAGAATCTGCGCTTTTTTTCCCAATGGTTTTTGGCGATAACATAGCATCCATGGAATCGATCAGCGCCATTTTGTTCGTTATATTTACACGCTTCGTTTTCCCGTGTCAAATTCTGGCATTTCTTGCAATATTTCACACTTGTTCATTGTTACTATGTTGAAACTGAGCATGTTAATAAAGTACATTGACCTCTTGAATGGTGAAGATCAGTTTCTAAAGCAATAAACAGTACATTATTTTAGATCTAGTCTCTACAGCATACTTAATAGATGATAGTGGCAATATGATTTTAGGCTTTTGTATACACTGGAAAGTCAAATGCGGACGTGACTGGCTTTATAACGATATTCGCTTTATTGCCGTGGTCACCCGATATTCACTTTATTGAGGTGGTCTTACGATATTCGCTTTATTTCCATGGTTACTGTGGTGATATGACCACATTTGCATTATTGTAATCTCGCAACATTTACCTTATTGCCGTGATCTGGCGATGTTTGCTTTATTATGGTGATATGGAAAATATGGGCACTAACATCATATCCCTATGTGCCTCTAAGGCATGACAGGATTACCTTTACGTTACCCTTATGGTGATAGGGGAAGCAATCCCCAATGTCTCAGAGGTATGGTTGTAAAGCAACAACAACAAAACTGTTTACCATCTCTAAATATATCTATCCTGCGCTACCAGTGATTTTTCTTCGAATATTTTCTTTATTCATTCAAAGCCATTATTATTCTTTTTTTTTAATCTTTGTACTCTTCTGTCTAAAACAGTTTACTCTTGACTGAACGTGGACAGTTTTCTGCAACAGAAAGTAATGAGGCAAAAAAAAGAGAAACTGTTATTCTTTTCTGTTATTGTTTTCTGTTATTGTTTTCTGTTATTCTGATCCCTAGACAAAACAAATTCCTGTATACTTGCTTGTACAGGGCGCTTTGTCACAGCTACCAGGTCGTTTTTCCTTAAATGTCTGTTCTCTTTCGCCTAAAATTGTATTTGCTAGCGGAAGGGTGTGACGGTTATGTTTGAGGTCGAAAGTCTGGGTTCATCTAATATGGAATGTCGACCTCCTCTATTATTTTCTAACAGTGTTTTTTATATACAGCAAAATGTTGTAATATAAATGAGGAATCTATACGTACATTTAATCTAGTCAAGATGTCCATGTGTCTACAATAATTAAGACATCTTCTCTTTAATCAGCTGCAGTGAAAACACCAACAAACGAACAAGTAGTTGAACAGTATTACAGAAATGATATATTTATAATACTCTCAGAGTGATTTCTTTTCTAAATATCACGTGTTGTAGACATACACAATTTTGGTAAATACCTTACAAGTTTAGCAGATCTTGCACAGATATTCTTGACAAACCCACACCGTTGAAGCTCCAAGTTTTCATCCATATAGTTTGGTACAGCATCATCTTTTATTGTAAGGAAACTAATCACAATGAACATTCACGGCCACATTTTAGAGATAAAATAGGGAAAGCATTCCTTGGCGTATCTACGAGTCTTACACATCGACTCTCAGTGATCTTTGCTAACCTCAGTCAACAGACTAAGAGTTTCTAGTGTTCTTGGAGGGTTTCTTTGGGGCAGCGAACTGGAATGTTCTTAGTAGCTGGCATCGCTGTCAATATTTAGGCAAGATACAATCTAACAGATGAATTTTTAAAATTGTTTTGTTGGTGTTTTTGTGTCATCTTTATATTCATTTCTTAGATGAAAAGTGCGGATATGTATCATCTTATCAGATAGATCCAGGAATCCGACTTTTAAGGTTACTTTGATGTAAACGTCGCGTCAATCACTGCAATGATAGCCCCATGAACAGGACGTGAAAGTAAGATAAGGTTGAGGAAAGGGAGGGGGGGGGGTCACTAACAGACTTCTCCAGATCTATACGACGTGGTAGGGGGAAACTTCCGGACTGGTCCTAAAAATAAACAAATAAAAAAACAGTGCAGGCTTACCTTATGTGCATCTGGTAACTGTCCCTTTCGAAATTGTGCCATTGGGAACGTTCACGGCAACTCAACGCTCCTCTTCTAGACTCAAACCCACCATGGAAGTCCTTTTCCACAAGACCGTCCCAAATGGCCTGCGATTCCTTTTGCATTTCATCCACGTTGTCGGCGTGATCCCCGTTCAACTTCGTCCACATTTTTTGGGGAACAAGGAACACTCACACATAGGTCAGGTCAGGTGAGTATGTAGGGTGTGGAACGATCGCCAAAACGTGGTCTCTCAAAAACTGCGTCGTCTTGAAAGGAAGCGTTGTCTTGATACAACAACCACGTGTGGTTGAGCCACAGTTCCGGTCTTCTTTGTCGCACATTTTCTCTCAAGCGCTTCAGAACGTCGCGGTAGAAGTCAGAGAGAAATACATTCTCAGTGAACGGGTAAAAACGATAAGCCTGCTTCTTTGTTGGATTCCTGACCTGCCTGCTCCTTCTTTGGTCTCGGTGATTGTGGGCTCTTCCGCTGCGACTATTGTTGTTTTGTCACCGGACCGTAACCGCAGATCCAGATTTCACAGCCCGTGACTATCCTAGAGATGAAAGGTGAGTCGTCGTTTTCCATCTCACGAAACTCAAGGCACATATGAAGACACCGCAGCCTTTGACCGAGTGTGAAGAGCCGGCAGACACACTTCACAGCAAAGCGTTACATGTTCAGGTTTTCCATGAGGATCTCCTGAAAGACTGTATAACTGATTCCAACAATGTGATCAAAGATGATGGATTTGTTCGGAAATTGCCCTCTTGAATGAGTTCGTTATTTTTTCCCACATTTTCTGACATTTTGCTGGCCATTTATCTCCCCGAACGCTAGTCATTCTTAACCGGCCTTGAAGCGCGCATGCCGCTCAAAAACGTACGTTCGACCTCAAGAATTTCGCCAAAAACCTGAAGAAACATTTTGAGGATCTGGGTAACAAATTTGTCGAGATTCATGCAAAATTTAATACGGACATAATGTTCGAATTTGCCAACCATCATAACGGTCTCAGAGCGGTCCTAACACAAGGTCATAAAACGCAAAGAACAAACTGAACACATTTAGACAGTACTTCTTCAAGGGGCAGACTGACTCAGTACGCTTGGGAGTGACCTTTAGTGTCCTGCGAGTATGTTTTCGAACGGTACAGTCACGGAAAGTACGGTCTAGGAACTTTCTGATACCACCGTGTATGTTTTATAACAGAAAGTTAGCGAACGAGAAGAGGAGGGAGCAAGTAAATGGAGAAAAGGGAGGAGGAGAGGTTATTAAAAATATGAGAGGCAATTAAACAGAAAGGGAGGAAAGCAAGTAAACAGAGAGGCGAATAGTAGAGAGGGGGCAGATAAATAGCCTGAAGGTGAAGAATGCAAGTAAAGAGAGATGCAAAAGAGGCGAGCAAACAAAGGGAAGGGAAAGACGAGCAAACAGAGAGGAGAGAAAGACGAGCAAACAGAGAGGAGAGAAAGACGAGCAAACAGAGAGGAGAGAAAGATGAGCAAACAGAGAGGAGAGAAAGACGAGCAAACAGAGAGGAGAGAAAGACGAGCAAACAGAGAGGAGAGAAAGGCGAGCAAACAGAGAGGAGAGAAAGACGAGCAAACAGAGAGGAGAGAAAGAGACGAACAAATCTAGAACGGAGAGGCGATTTAAGCAGAGTAGTAGATAAGGACTGAGGAATATTTTAACAAAAACGAAAAAAAAAAAACAATATCACCCTGGTTTTCAGGGAACACCAAATATGGTCCACTTTTACCAAGTAATTTGTTTACTCAACAAAGCAATCATCTAAATTATGCCCTATCTAATGACACAGATTCCGTACATACCAGGTAAAATCAATATATGAACACGTTCTCAAAGGAGCAACAGTTTTTTTTAATGCGTCACAAGAAAGGAATATCAGATCGTCATTTGTGTAAATATCATTTCGCTTCAGCGACATTTTCTGTTCTTGTCTTCCCCTCATTATTCGTGTTCACGAGATCTATACAGACAATCGTTGTGTAAGTGGACATGGAAAGCAAGGTTATATTAAGCGACAAGATATGCAAATATCAAGATGCTCAACCTCGTAAAACAAACTTGACTTCTTACTTTGGACGACCCTACAGATCAGATGTTTGTAGAATCAGCCTGTAGAGAAGCTGCTCTTGATATTAATGTCCAGCAAACAGATTTAATGCTTCACATTTACTGGACTGAATTTCTCTGCAGTGAAGCAAAAACTTTACATTCTACTAAGAACGTGTTTTTATCTTTACTATTTACACGAACAATGAAGGTAAAGATAAAGAAGGATTTTTTTTTAAAAACAAAGATGAAAGGTATTTGCTTACCTGCAATATGAAAGTCACATCTTCGCTTATCTAACTATAATTTTTTTGGAAATTAACAGTTGTCTCTGTTACGTTGTGTGGGGGGTTTTTTTTTCTAACTTCTGAATATACTAAATAAATTTTAAAAGTTATGGAGAGTGTTGGCTTGAGTTGTCCTCCGTGTCCTTGGATCGAGCTTCTCGCGAGATGTCGCTTGGTTACTATGTGAAAACGAGCCAGGGCTTGACGTGTGCAGGAGACGGGCCAGGCAGAACAGGAAGCGATAGATCAAGACAACGAGAGAGCACGCGAGACACGACGAGAGCAGTTCTCATCGATTGTGAGGGACGTCAGGGCCGTCCTCAATACATACTCAAGAAATCGCTCCTTGTCCTCGCGGATGTAAGGCTTCATTACCATCCCAGACTGGACCGGGGGGGGGGGGGGGGGGGGGGGACTGATAAATTCGGAGTCAAAATTAGTGACGACAGATCTGCGTCAACGACGGCCATGTCGGACGATATGAAGAGAAATACTGAAGCCACAGTAACATGAGAAATGAAAACGGATATGAAAAATATAATTAGACTACGAACAACGAAAGAATTAACTTTATTTTAGAAGAAGAAGAAGAAGAAGAAGAAGAAGAAGAACGTGGCACATCTTCTGGTAATTGCAGTATGATACATTACTAAAAACATCATCTTGCAGCAAAGATGACTTGTTCGAACGGCAAAGATGACTTGTTCGAACGGCAAAGATGACTTGTTCGAACGGCAAAGATGACTTGGGGCGGCAAATATGACTTGTTGGGGCGCTGGCACAGTTGTCAAGAGCGGCGAGCTGGAGCTGGTAATGACCCTACTCCCCCGAGGGTTCGTAGTTCTCCTACTAACAAAGTGAAGTGATTTCAACCTGGCAAAACAGTTTGGGGCCCGCCCTGGTCTCTATGATTGCGAAGTCTGCATCTGGTACCAGCAGGGTTTTCTAAGCAAACCGTCAAAATACAACCCCCCCCCCCAACCACACACACACACACACACACACACACATTCACTCTCAGAGATATCGGTGCTTCACAAATTTAGCAAATAGGAGACAACGAGGTTTGCGCACGGTAAAGGGCAGAGGTCAGAGTTGTATGCTTAGCCAAGAAAAATACTGGACGTGATAAGGAAGAACTTGTCTTGTCTTGTCCTTCCTCATTTACTGCCAGGTGTAGAGGTAAAGTGCAGTTGTCTCCCAATGGCTCGCCTGTTGGCTTCATACACTGAGATGTTCAGGGACTCTGTTATACCATCGGTCCATCGTTTGCATGGGCGGCCCCTTCCTCTGCCTTTGTGTGGTCTGTAAAACATTGCTCTCTGTGGTACACGTTCTGTTGGTAGTCGTGACACATGACCGAACCATTTTATTTGCTCTTTTTCAATATAGTTCAGAACGGGTTCAACTCCTACTTTATTTCTAACAACATCATTTCTGATTCTGTCCATTCTTGATATTCCAAGAATTCTTCTCAAGAATCTCATTTCAGTTGTAATTTTCCTCTTGTCTTTTTGCTGTCAGCATCCATGCTTGGCATTGGTAGCACAAAGTTTATATATAAATTGTCTTATAGATAGTTATTTTGGTTTCCAGTGAGACATGCTTGTTGTTTAGTTCATTCATTCATTCATTTGCATGTCCCTTGCGAAACTTTGCCTAACTAACAGCACTCCTGTAGGCCTCTTGGTTGTGAGCAAGATGGCCTGCTGATGATGCATGTCTTGCAGCCATCTTCGCCTTGGTCTTCTTCTCTTTCTTTTTCTCATTATGTATCCTTCCAATACGGTCTTTTCTAGATTATCATGACGTTTAATGTGTCCGAAATATTTAACTTTTCTTTGTTTAATCCTCTTTACTAGCCAGCCTTCTTCAATATTAAGTTCTTGTAGTATGGATATATTTGTTCTTTTTCTGTCCATGATATTTGAAGAACTATTCTGTAGCATTTATAGTCAAAGGCATTTATGTGGTTCTCAGCTGTTTTGTTAAGTGTCCAGGTCTCACAGGCATATGTTGCGATGGGAAAGATGCATGACCTTAAAAATCTTATTTTTGTAGTTCTGTCTGTTCCTCTCCACAGATTCTTTAGTTGTTTTACTTTCTGAAAAGCGATAGACGTCCTCCTTTTAATTTCCCTCATTGTATCTCCATTATTAGTTAGTAGTGATCCAAGATATTCAAAACTCTCCACTTCTTCCAGTTTTTCCTCATTGATACATATTTCATCTGCCTTGTTTGTGTTGTCAGTTGTCATCAATTTAGTTTTCTTCGCATTAAGATAGAAGTGTTGCTCTTCACCGTTCTTACGGACTGACATAATTAGTTTTTCCATTCCTTTTTGTATTGTGGACAGTAATACTGTGTCATCAGCATATCTAATCTCTGGTATTTCATAATCTCCAATTGTTACGGCATCATAATATTCTTTTTCTACATCTTCTCTAACATTCCTCATTATATTTGCAGTATACAAGTTAAATAAGTAAGGTGACAATATGTACCCTGACGCACCCCTTGTTTTATGTCAAACCAAGTTGTTGTTTCACCATTTATTCTTACTGCTGCTTGTTGATCTAGATACAGCAGTGATGTTAATTATATCAAATGTGTTGGAAATCCCATTTTCCCCATTATTTCCCAAAGTTTCTATTGTTATACACAATCACTTTGAGTAGTCTATAAAGGCTAAATATAGATTCACATTAAACTCTCTGCATTTCTCTGTTATTAATCTTATATTGAATATATGATCTCTTGATCCTCTTCCTTGCCTGAAACCAGTTTGGACCATATTGACTTCTTCTTGTTTAGTATGGGAGCCATTTTCCCGATAAGTTGGTTCGCTTTGTTTCATCTGTTTTCGATCTCTATGTCTATTTTTCCTTTTGTTAAGAAAATGCTTCCGAGGTGTTTGAAATGCGTTACTTGCTTCATAGTATGGTTTTCCAGTGTAATGTTTATTGGTGTGTCTACTCTTGCGATGGTCGTGATTTCTGTTTCGTCTAGGTTAATTTTCGATAGGAAGAACAATAGTAAGAAAATGACCGTGTCTTGAGCGATGGACTCTAGTAAGACAAGCGACTGTCTAGTCTTGAGAGAGGCGGCACTGTCAGACCGGCCATCTTGCATCGAGACTATTCATACAATCTTTGCCCTCTCACTTTGCTACGTGGGTTGCACTGACAGCATCAAGATGTTAACAAAAAAAAAAATCACACTATGGCTGCAAGAAGGAAAATAAACTAGAGATCTATCCCATCAAACTTGTATATAACAAAATTATATATATTTATTTATAAATTTAAAGGGGCTTATTTCTTTTCCTTTACTTTCTTCTCCGCGTTATAACGTACCACCCGTTCGTGTGGGAAGTAAGGGATTCTCTTATTTTAGTGTACTTTATTACTAATGAAAGTCGTTTCTTTATCTTTATCATTTTTTATCAATTATCTCTCGCTCTCTCTCTCTGAGCCTTAAGTGCCCAGGGCACATGGGGCTTCCACAAGGGTTTTCCACAAATGCCTGTCCTTCGCCTTTTTTTCTGCTCTTGCCCAGGTGAATTATATGAATCCATAACTGTCTTTGTCATATGTTTCATCAATCTTCTGTCCTCGGAACTTTCGTGGCTCATCATAGATGTTACTTGTAAATTTTTGCTTGCGCTGAACAACAGATCACAACTTGACAAAACACACAGCCAACATGGACATGAATTCATTAGTTCAAAGATTATAAAATCACGACATTTTTGATCAATTTTAACTCCACCAAAGAACACAAGCAATTCGTAAAGAGACAAAACATCAAGGGACACAATTTGTATTGATGGCAGCTGATGTTAATGAAATATAATGATGTTCATTCGTAGAGAGACAAAACATCAAGGGACAGAACTTGTTTTGATGGCAAATGGTTTTTTAATGAAACATAATGATGATCATGAAGCATAAACATACAATTTCAGTGGTCACGTGATATCGAAAATAAATAATGAATGGTCTGGAAATATATATGCAGGAAACTCTCTACCGTAGAGAACGGAACAACAACACAACTCCTTCAGATCATCAGAGGAAGTACCCCCCCCCCCTCAGACAAGTGTTTCGGTCCTTTAAACTCTTGACACTCTAAGGGGGGTGGGCCCCTCTGGGTCATGACTCCCAGAGGTCTTGTGAGTTGTTGATTTTTTTTTCCGGTTCCGGGATCGAACCCATGGTCTTCCAGTTGGCACTGCACTTTTTGAAGTGCGTCTTTAGCGATTTAGCTACGGAGGACTGGTATTGGTTGTGGCAAATGAAATTACTTATGTTCCCAATGCTTGTTTCGCATACTCCACAGCCAGCATGAGGCCTTTTCTGCTGTTTCTGAAAGGCTTCTCAATGCCCTTGCTCTTGCTTGACCCTTTATGCCCAGTTGCTTACATAGGTCATATGCTGATGTTGCTACGAATCCTCTTGCTCCCACTTCTACAGCTATCACTTTTGCCCTGATTCCTGCCCCCTGCCTCAGTTGCTTGACCAGATCATTGTACTTCTCAGATTTGAATAAATGCTGTTCCTCTATTCTAGTTTCATATGGGACCATAAGCTCGATCATTATTAATTCCTGTTTTTCTGTGGAGTACACTACAATGTCCGGTCGCATTCCTGTGTTCTTGATGGCAGTCGGGTATTCTCTTCTTTCTGGAAGGTCCGCTGTCACTTCCCAGTCATTTGTACCATCTAGCAGTGATGGTAAGGGAATGTCCCTGATTTCAATATTTTATGTCGTACCAGCACCTATGAAGTATTTAGGTGGGACCTCAACTCTTTTGCTGTTATTTGCTTTATCGTTTGCCATGTCTACGATGGCTACTAGTTCCTGCAATACTCTGTTGTGCCGCCAGGTGTACCGTCCTTGCCCTAAAGACACTCTACATGCTGACAGCACATGTTCCAATGTTTGCCTTTCGTTGCAGAGAGAGCACTTTGTATCTTCTGATACACCCCATTTGTATAGGTTGGAGCCTGTAGGCAGAAGGTCAATGTGAATTCAAATGCATCAAAAAACTTCATGTGAAATTAACAATTGACGACGATCAGTGAAACTTAAAATGTCCCAGTATTCCTGGACTAACACATATCACAGTGAAAATGTCCCAGTATTCCAGGACTAACACATATTACAGTGAAAATGTCCCAGTATTCCAGGACTAACACATATCACAGTGAAAATGTTTCAGTATTCCAGGACTAATACATATTACAGTTAAAATGTCCCAGTATTCCAGGACTAACACATATCACAGTGAAAATGTCCCAGTATTCCAGGACCAACACATATCACAGTGAAAATGTCCCAGTATTCCAGGACTAACACATATCACAGTGAAAATGTTTCACTATTCCTGGACTAACACATATCACAGTGAAAATGTCCCAGTATTCCAGGACTAACACATATCACAGTTAAAATGTCCCAGTATTCCAAGACTAACACATATCACAGTGAAAATGTCCCAGTATTCCAAGACTAACACATATCATAGTGAAAATGTCCCAGTATTCCAAGACTAACACATATCACAGTTAAAATGTCCCAGTATTCCAAGACTAACACATATCACAGTGAAAATGTCCCAGTATTCCAAGACTAACACATATCATAGTGAAAATGTCCCAGTATTCCAGGACTAACACATATCACAGTGAAAATGTCCCAGTATTCCAGGACTAACCCATATCACAGTGAAAATGTCCCAGTATTCCAGGACTAGCACATACTATACGTGACTGCCCAGCGTTGTACACGATCACATCACTTATAAACAAATCACATCACTTATAAACAAATCACATCACTTATAAACAAATCACATCACTTATAAACAAATCACATCACTTATACACAAATCACATCACTTATAAACAAATCACATCACTTATAAACAAATCACGTTTCTTGATCAGCTCAAAACCCATCCTCAGCCCTGTAACATAAAGTATTACATTCACAACTTCAGTTTATCATTCTTCATACACAATATTAACAACAAACACTTAGGACAACATAACAAAAAAACTTACATCAATGAGGAGGCACAGGTGGAGACCATTGCTTAACAATCTTTCTTAGCAAAAATACATAATTACTGAAAACACAAGACGAACAATGCCACGCAGAGAACACCATGCTCCCTACAACATGCTCCTTACAACATGTTCCCTACAACATGCTCCCTACAACATGCTCCTTACAACATGTTCCCTACAACATGCTCCCTACAACATGCTCCCTACAACATGTTCCCTACAACATGCTCCCTACAACATGTTCCTTACAACATGTTCCCTACAACATGCTCCCTACAACATGTTCCCTACAACATGCTCCCTACAACATGCTCCCTACAACATGCTCCCTACAACATGCTCCTTACAATATGTTCCCTACACCATGCTCCCTACAACATGCTCCTTACAACATGTTCCCTACAACATGCTCCCTACAACATGCTCCCTACAACATGTTCCCTACAACACTTGGTCAAGTTCCCGAATCACCCTCGCAAACTAACAACTCAAAACTTTTCCAGGAATTTGTTTCGTTTCGCTTCGAGCCTGGCCCACACGAAACGAAACAAAAACATGTTCATTATGATGTTTTTGCATGATAATTATATATATATATATATATAATTTCCACAAAGTTTTTTTTTCTTTTTTCACTACAGTATCTCTTAATGTCCCCCTTCCTCAAATTACTTCTTCGTTACATTTCAATTTCATTAATCTTGTAAGAAAAATTTGATGACCTAAAAAAAAAAAACATCTAACAGGCTTCCCCGGCAGAAGACTTATACCGGGGGTGGGCAAACTTATCTTAGGTATGAGCCACATACAAAAAAACTTCAGACGTTTGAGAGCTACAAGATATAAACAAATATTACATACATGTTTTCATTGCTACTTTCACATTTTGTTATAAAGATGTTATATGGTATTAAGAAATGCATGTAGATAATAACATTTTCTCATTATCAGCCCCAGCTTGTATGATTACTCCAGCACAGTCCCTCTGTAATCCTTGCCGATCTGAAATTTCTTTAATCCGTGACTAAAATCTAGCTTTATAATCAACATTTGTAACTGTTCACTGAACACGCTAGACTTTTTTTTTTTAGACTGGTACAATTGTTGCTGTCTTTCACTTTGCATGAAGCACTTTCTGAAGTATCGGCTTTCTCAATACAACATTCGGTACTTTATACCTTTTTTTTAATGTAAAATTAAACACTTTACAAACGTCCTAAGGAATTACATTTTAGTGTGAGTTTTGTTTCTTATCTTATTAACAGCAAGCTTAAATCTTTACAACATGTTCACGCGCTGAACCAAAATCAAAACCAGCTGATTCTCCTCCATGCAAATTGAGCCTTAACATTCTGCAGGCCTGATTATCCGATTATAGCCAATCTCGCTGTTTGTTTTTTTTTGCCAGTTTTTTTAGCCAGTTTTTTTTTATTTACACTAACCGGCAACCTCTAATACTTTAGGTTTTCTCGCTCTTAATCGGTAATTTACCAGTAATTGCCCAGGGAACTCGATTACTGTTTTTAACTATATTTACTCACCATGAACATAACAATACACTCATGCTCTAATCCTTTGAACCCTCATTTTATCCCCGCTAAAAAAAAAAAATTCTAAAGCTTGAATTTGTTTTATTTGATTTTATATTAATTGTTAAAGGCTCTTAGTCGACATATCTCTGCGAGTCGCACATGATATGCCGAAGAGCCGTATGTGGCTTTTGAGTCGCGGTTTGCCCAGCCCTGGCTTTTAAGTATTTATTTCGCCATTTCCACTTCTGTGGTACACGGATTCAAAGTAATCAGGCTTATCAACTAAAAAATGCTGTTAACGAGAGAGAGAGAGAGAGAGAAAAGGATGGAGACACTATAACGAAGTGCCCTATTTATTTCACGTAGAACTGGCGGCTTCCTGTTTGGGCATGATTTAACTGGCTTTTCCGCTGTTTTAAAATTCGTGATTCTCACCCCCCCCCCCCCCCCGCCCCCTTCTGTAGGGGAGCTATCGATCTTAGCTTTTTTTTTCCTCCTCCTTAATTAAAGGTTCTTCCACACGCTAGAGTTTCATTTAAGAGTCTAATATTTCTTGACAAGAGGATTATACCAAGTAAATAAATAAATAAATTCACAAGGAACAAAAAAACTCATTCTAGACTTTATTTTAACAGTTAATGCTGCAAATCTCAAATAACATCAAGAAAGCAAGGAAAACAAATAATAATAATAATAATAATTAAAGTAACCAAACAAAATAAAGTATATTAAATTGTAAGTTACAGTATTACTTGGCTGACTGACTGATTTGTTGGTTGGTTCTTTGGTTGGTCGGTTCGTTGCCTGGCTAACTGGTTGTTTGGTTCTTTGGTTGGTTGGTACGTTGCTGGTTGAGTGGTTGGTTGCTTAGTTGTCTGGTTATTGATTAGATAGCTGTCTGGTTGATTGGCTGGTGGCTAGCTAACTGATTGGTTAACTGGCTTGATGGCTGATTGGTTGTCTGGTTGGTTTGTTAGTTGGCTGACTAGCAGGTTGGTTGGTTGCCTGGTTGACTAGTTCATTGTTTTCTTGGCTGGTTGACTGGTTGGTTACCTGGCTGGGTGGTTGGTTGTTCGTTTGTCTGGCCGGTTGCCTGTTGAACCGAGTTCTGTGCTACTAACATTTTGAAATGTAGGCGCTAAGTCCAGATGTTAATTTGGTTTTTATAGTTTTCTTTTAATACTTGAAGGTGAACCAAAGATGTTGGTTTCTCAGCAAGCTCCACCACCAGCTCTTAAACTTAATATTCAAGAGGAAACAAAAGAGTACCACTAAATGAGGTACGTTTGGGTCTTGGTTAGGTACGGCTTGAAATCATGATCATAACACTGTTTGTCTTGGCATGGAAAAGTTGGAGAAGAAAGAGTTAAACATATTCTACACTAACAAGATACTGTGACCAGAGTTTCTTCTCGGTTATTTTTATTTTGCTTTCCACGCCACATTCTCATTCTGCTGAAGTTGTCAGTGACGGAGGCTGCGAAGAAGTTAAGCCTTTGGTGGTTTATTTTTCATAGAAGACACTGTCGGAAGTAGCAGACAGCGAACCAAACCCTAGTGGGAAGAGAACTGTGGATGATAAACCTGTTCTTGCTCCTGTTTTATCTCACTGGAACATTGGGTTATGATGTTCTTTGCAAGATGTAGTGAAAGTGTTGAGGCACACGTTTCGTGACAATTATGCGGTGGCTTGTTTTGTAAAACTACAATGTAGCCAACAAACAGGAAGGATGTTCCATCATCACCGCGGAGAATATAATAATCCATGCCTTCTTGGCAACAAAAAGATGGGATCCGGTTCTGGTCGGCTATACCCGTAGCAGTGGTGGGCAAACTTTTGTGCTCGCGACCTCCTTACATAGTTAAAAAGTCGACGCGATCCCCTTTAACGAGTTTATTTTCCACACATTTCCAAACACATTCCGTACGGTGTGCCATACATTGTTGTTCTATGTCATTTTATTGTTCTTAACAGAAGAAAATGAAATGTCTTTATAAGTGAAATAAGAATTTAAAACCCAAAAATAAGCGGCTTTACAGACATGACGAAGATACTAACAAATAAGAGCGAGGAAGAATACAATATTGCAGTGCCATATAGGGCCAATAGTATTCTATGCGTGTGCGATTCGAGCACATAATATGTGTGTGCGCACGCGTGCGTGTGTGATATATATATATATATATATATATATATATATATATATATATATATATCTGAACCTTAAGTGCCCAGGGCACATGGGGCTTCCGCAAAGGTTTTCCACAAATGCCTGTCCTTCGCCTTTTTTTTCTGCTCTTGCCCAGGTGAGCCCTCTATTGCTCAACATCCTCTCTGTTGTTCTTCTCCATGTCTCTTTTGGTCTACCCTTACTTCTGTTCCCCTGTGGTGTCCATCTTAGTGCTATTTTTGGTAGTGAGTTGTCAGTCATTCGGAGCACATGTCCCAACCATCGCCAACGTCTTTCCTCAATAATTGTTGTCAATTATATATATATATATATATATATATATATATATATATATATATATATATATATATATGAAAGAACTAAGATATAGTTTTGGAGTAAGATGCACCACAAATCCTGGCCGGCTGGAAAAATGAAGTTCTCATAGAACTTACATGCTCAGAAATCTCATCTAAATCGTAACTGAAAAAAGCGTTGTTTGGACACAAGAGAAGAAAGAAGTTACGGTAACTGACAATCACTGGAAAACTCCAAGGAAGAAAAAAAAGGGAAAAAGGAGAGACAGATCGAAAGAAAAAAATATCTCAGCAGGATGACCAACTGGCATATGAAAAGAAAGCTATTTGGTCCCTTTAGAAATTTTTTAAAATACTCAAGGATCGAGCAGAATAGAGAGGTATAATAAATACAGTTTATCACCGTGGCATAGTATGAGTGAATTAATTTATTTTAATTAATTAATCAAAGAATCTTGTGTCACAATCAAAGAATCTTGTGTCACAATCAAAGAATCTTGTGTCACAATCCACTGATACCATCACGAAACCAGGTAGGCTCTCGTCCTTTCTACACCAGCTGCACTTATTAAATACGCTTTTTTTTTCTAGTTCTGATGTGCAACAGTTTTGTTAGTTGTAGTATACTATAGTGTGTTTCTAGAATCTAGATCTGTGATAACCCTGTCATCAGAGAACCCAAACTTGGCCAAGAACCTATTCTACGATCAAGTGGTGTGCCTGGTAATAGACTGTTGTGATACTATTCTGTAGCCGTCTTGCAACATCCGCTCTAGAAAGTAAAAATAAAACGGCTTCAGCCACTCTCTGTCCGAAAGAAAGTGACACCCAGAGCATCATGACAAAAATGCAGGAAGAACTACTGTACTTCCTGTCCTTGCTCTATCATTAAAACTTGAAATTTCCAAACCATTGTCTGCTCCCTGAACATTCCCAAAGAATTGTGCTTTTTTTTTCTACCCCGATTGTTTCATTTTTTTCTCTGTGTTCTGAGAATTCAATGAGATTTTAATTACGGTGATCATTTGCTCTTTCTGGGTAATTTTTGTTTTGTTTCTTTTTAAACCGAAACCACATTTTCATTGATTAATAATTTTAGGAATTCATCGCATCTTTCTAACGTCGAATGGTACAGAATATTTTGTAATGATTTGATGATCAACAAAATCATGTTATGAGAAATTGATTTAGATGAATATTGACATCTCTTCTCCGTCTAGAAAAGAACCATTATTCTATTTTTGTTCATACTGAAGAACATGATGAAAGAGCAAAAATGAAGATCATAGTCCCTACGAAACAAAGAAGACTGAGGCTGACAAAAGGCTCAAGAAATCACTGACATTCTAAACACCACATTCACTGAAGTGTGTCCTGACTAGACGAGACTTTTTCAGATTCACTATCAAGACAGCAATGTTTTGCCAATGACAAATACCACGAAAGATGGAATTTATAATAACTGAAGAACATCATTAATAGGAGAATCGGTTCGAGCTAAACAAGTCGACCTAGATATTAATGTTACATCCATGATCTTTGTCTCAGGTCGATGAAGCTAAATAAGTCGACCTAGATATTAATGTTTTCATCCATGATCTTAGACTTAGGTCGATGAACTGATGACCGTCAAGTATTTGTTGTTGGTATCTTTTGTGACATTTCTCTCCACTTTTCACAGTTAGCAGTCAACCAAAATATCGTGCCATAGTCGATTTTATACTGCTAAACAATGCTTCAGTACTTGTATACTTACTCTCTCTCTCTCTCTCTCTCTCTCTCTCTCTCTCTCTCTCTTTCTCTTTCTCTTACAGCGTTTAGATTACAAGAGTCACTCCAGAGTTTAGATTACAAGAGTCACTCATAGCGTTTAGATTACAAGAGTCACTCATGGCGTTTAGATTACAAGAGTCACTCATGGCGTTTAGATCGCAAGATCTACGCTGCACCACCCATCGCAGACACACTAACATACACATACAATTTGTGCATTGATAAATACTATTTCCCTGACACTTTTAATCTCGCTAAAGTGTATCCTCTTTTTTAAATATGGACAGATTAGTGACCTTTCAAATTATAGACTTATATCCATTCTGTCACCATTATCTAAACCTCCTGAAAAACGCATACAAAAGTTAACACTGCTACACATGCAGGAAACCAATCTATTGATAGACTGTCGGTCAAGATTTAGAGTAAATCATTCCTGTCGCACAGCGTTAACTAAAATGACAGAAAACTGGCTATCTACTATAAATGATAATAAATTGTGTGGTGCTGTCTTTGTTGACTTCAAGAAATCCTTCGATCATGAAATTCTTGCAAAAAAAGCTGGAAGGTTATAGATTACACCCTGACCTGACAAAATTTATTACATCTTTTCTGTCAGGTAGAAAACAAGTAGTTTGCTTTAGAAACAAAATATCTGACTCATCTGTGGTTGATACTGGTAGTCCTCAAGGCTTCATTCTTGGTCCTCTTCTCTTTGCTATCTATATTAATAATTTACCACTTCATATAAAGCATACTTCATGTGATATTTTTGCTGATGACTGTACTGTTTACAATTTGTTTACTATGTCATCAATAACCTATAGACAACGCTCCAAAATGATATAAACAGTTTGATTAAATGGAGTAATAATTCTGGTATGTTGATAAACACCAACAAAACAAAATCCATGATCATCACTACAAGACAGAAACTACAGAATGCAACAAAAACAACACTACAACTTTGTCCTTGGACTACAGAAATAGAAAACGTTCATGAACATAAAACTCTAGGACTCACCATTGATCAACATTTAACTTGAAATTCTCACCTACATAATCTAACAAATTTGATAGCACAGAAAGTTTACCAACTAGTCAAAATTAAACACTTTATCGACCAGAACACAAGAAAGATATACTACATATCACACATACAAACACACTTAGATTACTGTTCCACAATCTGGGATGGCTGCTCAGTCTCAAACACAAACAAATTCATTTAATTCACAAACAAGCATTAAATCTGATTTGTGGCAAACACCCAGTACAGACTGCAGATCAGCAAAAACAACTTAAAATTCTGT
The DNA here is from genome assembly GCA_009760885.1 of Achatina immaculata. NCBI lineage: Eukaryota > Metazoa > Mollusca > Gastropoda > Stylommatophora > Achatinidae > Lissachatina > Lissachatina immaculata. The sequence goes on along the minus strand of CM019713.1, from coordinate 26,606,189 downwards.
CCCTCAGATATAGAGTCATTTTTAACAAAGTTAAGTTTGTTCACAGAATTCTGTCGCACAATGCTCCGCCTTACTTGTGGTCACTGTTTACGTATAACACTAAACATAGCCAGCGTTTAAAAAACTGTCTTCTTCCTAAACCCAGGATTGATCTGTACAAGAGAAGCCTTGCATACTCTGCAGTACAGCTCTGGAACTCCCTCAAGTGGAACGAATTCAAGAACAATGCAGAGATAAGACAGATGACTGAACAACAACCAGTCACATGGGTGATCAGGAAAAGGAGATGGACATATGTTGGTCACTTGATGAGAAGAAATGATCAGAGAATCCCAAAACAAGCTATCAAGTGGAACACAACAGGCCAAAGAAAAAGAGGCAGACCGCGTGAAACTCTGAAGAGGACATTGTTAAGAGAGGCCAAATTAACAGGCATAAAATCCCTTGATGAGGTTGAGAGACTCGCCGAGGACAGGAAAAATTGGCGAACTACTTTGCGAGCCCTATGTGACGTTTAACATTACGGGAAGGATATAATATATATATATATATAAGATTAGAAAGAATATATGTTAGAAGAACTCTACTGAAAATGTATTTTTATTTATGTATATATCATAATTATTTTGTTAGGTTAATTACTTCTTCTCCTACACTGTGAATGTAATAGTTTAATCTGGCGCTGTTTTGATATGTTCTTCCCTCGTGTATTTATACAGTTGTATTAAATCGAATGTGCGGGAAGAATGAAAGATGGAGTGGTGAAGGGCAGAATGTACGACGGGCCTGCGTGTCCAATTCTTTACCCTTTAAAAATAAAGATCATTCATTCAGTCAGTCATTCATTCACTCACTCTGTCGTGCAAGCAAACATAACACGCTAACATACTTTGATGTTAACAAAAGCCAAATTAAAGGAATTAACTCAAAGAACAAAGAGGAACCTAAAGACGAGAAATCGTAACTAGAAGTAGAATAATTCAAAAGGATTTTAAATAAGATGTGTCTTAGAGCGAGATATGTGAGAAAGAATGCAACACAAGGCTACAAGAGCCACTCATTGAGTTTAGATTACAAGGGCCACTCATCGCCTTTATGTTACAAGAGTCACACATAGCATTTAGGTTACAAGAGCCCTTATGTTACAAGAGTCACTCACACACACATGTAGGTTACAAGAGCCACTCGTAGCCTTTATATTACAAGAGCCACTCATAGCCTTTATGTTACAAGAGTCACTCATAGCGTTTAAATTACAAGAGCCACTCGTAGCGTTTAGATTACAAGAGCCACTCGTAGCGTTTAGATTACAAGAGCCACTCGTAGCGTGTAGATTACAAAAGCCAGCAGTCACCCAATCAACTAGCCTTCATTCTAGTCTTCACTTATGCTTACATGAGAACATCATGAACTTTCATAACGTAGATGAAGCTGAACATTTGCAGATGTTAAATACTTCTAGTTGTTCTACGTTGCTCTGAGCGAAAAGAAAAGTTCAGAAATCAACAAATGCTTACAGGATTGAAGAGTAACGCATAAAATATTTCTTTTAATTCAGTGAAAGCCGAAAGGTAATAAACTTAGAAATAACACAGGGAAAACGTTGAATAATTTCAGTAATAAATGGGAAAATTTGACAACGGTGCGTGAGGCAACATCGAAATATGTAAATAAATAAAAGAACACCATTGTGCATGGAGAAGAACAACAGAAAGGATGTTGAGCAATAGAGGGCTCACCTGGGCAAGAGCAGAAAAAAAGGCGAAAGACAGGCATTTGTGGAAAACCCTTGCGGAAGCCCCATGTGCCCTGGGCACTTAAGGTTCAGAGAGAGAGAGAGAGATTGTGCTGTAACGAGAGTTTATCTCCCCTGTTTAGTCAGGCGCGATATAGACAACGGAATAGCAAACAGCGAAAAAGAAGGAACACAAGGATACTAAAAAAATCATCATCATCATCTTTTGGTTTTTCTCTGTGATGCTGCCAGCAGGATGTTCTTTAGCCGACACCAAGAAAATGTTGGAACGTAGACCATATGTTAGACAGGCAGTGGATTGTGGTGGCTTGTATAGAGACTCGAATCAAATCTAAAAATCTATACTTCTGGCAGACTCCACTACCGTTGTGACCATGGTGAGTCTTATCACACAGGCCAGGCAAAAGCTTTTACTGGGACCGTCAATGGAGAAGTGGTATAGAGTTTTGGTAAGCTCTGGTTTTCCAGTCTTAATAGATGTGCATTAATGCCATCCTTCACTCATGTCTTTTTCTAGTCTTCACTCCAGCCTTCACTCATGTCTTTCTTCTAGTCTTCATTCCAGCCTTTACTCGTGTCTTTCTTCTAGTCTTCACTCCAGCCTTTACTCGTGTCTTTCTTCTAGTCTTCACTCCAGCCTTTACTCGTGTCTTTCTTCTAGTCTTCATTCCAGCCTTTACTCGTGTCTTTCTTCTAGTCTTCATTCCAGCCTTTACTCGTGTCTTTCTTCTAGTCTTCACTCCAGCCTTTACTCGTGTCTTTCTTCTAGTCTTCACTCCATCACCCCAGCCTTTACTCGTGTCTTTCTTCTAGTCTTCATTCCAGCCTTTACTCGTGTCTTTCTTCTAGTCTTCATTCCAGCCTTTACTCGTGTCTTTCTTCTAGTCTTCACTCCAGCCTTTACTCGTGTCTTTCTTCTAGTCTTCACTCCATCACCCCAGCCTTTACTCGTGTCTTTCTTCTAGTCTTTACTCCAGCCTTTACTCGTGTCTTTCTTCTAGTCTTCATTCCAGGCTTTACTCGTGTCTTTCTTCTAGTCTTCACTCCAGCCTTTACTCGTGTCTTTCTTCTAGTCTTCACTCCATCACCCCAGCCTTTACTCGTGTCTTTCTTCTAGTCTTTACTCCAGCCTTTACTCGTGTCTTTCTTCTAGTCTTCATTCCAGGCTTTACTCGTGTCTTTCTTCTAGTCTTCACTCCAGCCTTTACTCGTGTATTTCTTCTAGTCTTCATTCCAGCCTTTACTCGTGTCTTTCTTCTAGTCTTCGCTCCAGCCTTTATTCGTGTCTTTCTTCTAGTCTTCACTCCATCACCCCAGCCTTTACTCGTGTCTTTCTTCTAGTCTTTATTCCAGCTTTTACTCGTGTCTTTCTTCTAGTCTTCATTCCAGCCTTTACTCGTGTCTTTCTTCTGGTCTTCATTCCAGCCTTTACTCGTGTCTTTCATCTAGTCTTCATTCCAGCCTTTACTCGTGTCTTTCTTCTAGTCTTCATTCCAGCCTTTACTCGTGTCCTTCATCTAGTCTTCATTCCAGGTTTTACTCGTGTCTTTCCTCTAGTCTTCATTCCAGCCTTCACTCATGTCTTTCTTCTAATCTTCATTCCAGCCTCTACTCATGTTTTCATTCAGTCCTTCACACATGCCTTAACTATGCCCTTCATTCATGCCTGCATTCTAGCCTTCACTCATGCCCTCATTCTAGCCTTCACTCATGCCATCATTCTAGCCTTCACTCAAGCCTTCATTCTAGCTTTCATTCATTTCTTCATTCTAGCCTTCACTTGTGTGCACAATATTTACTTGGTGCTTTTTGCTTTACTGTGCTTATTCTGTGGTGTTTATCTATATTTTCAGTTGTTCCCTCCCATCTTACTTCTCTGTTTCTTTCATCTTTTTTATCTGTTATTCTCGTCAATGGAGATTTCTCTGGTGCTCCTGGCTTAAATCGCTAGCCTTATTCTGCTAAATTTAGTGCCCAATGAAGTACAGCTGTGCCTCGGTCATTCTCAGTAGTGGCACCGCTCCCATGCCCTTTTGCCCTCCAGTTGATGTCTATCCAAGCTCCCCTATAAACCTCGGTTGGTCTGAGAAATTAGTTATCATCTCACTCGCCTCTTGCTCCACCAACAATAAATAACTACTCAGAAAGCATACACTGATCAAGCCAAAATAAGGTAAGGTTCACTGACAACACTAGACGCCACACACGACACGTGCCTCCACATCAATGAACGTCACGCACAGAAAACATTGATCAAGGCATGAACATCAGCATGGACACACACACACAAAAAAAAGGCGGCACTCCAAGTTACGCTATTAACTATTCAAAATCTCTACAAATCTCTTTTCTTCAGTAACTCTTGTAATACATATTCTCTGTTAATCAAGAGCTGGCTACACTCCCTTAACACAATATAGGACCCATTTGCCAACTCACATATAACACATATACACAGACACTGCCTGCGTCCAACATTTTATACACAGAGTGCAAATATGAAGGGCTCGATGACATATTAATTAACCAATTGTGACTCAGCGATGATAAAGAAAGATGAACATAACATATAATTATAAATACACGTGCAATCGACACTGATCAGCAACAACATTTGCGCAACAACACACGAAACACAGAGGACGACATTTTAGTGTCTGTAATCAAAAGGTGAAACATGTGAACATATGAATGCATATTAATGAAAAGTATACAATGATGAAAAATTATGCATTTCAAATCTAATCTTACTGAACAAGTCATGTAACACTTGAAGTATTTCCTTCGCGGATGATATATTACTAATCATGCCAACACGGCATCAACTATAGGTGGCAGTACATAGAGAGTCAGAGGTATTGACTTTTTGTGGACTTTAACTTTATTAGAAAGACTTACATGTTATTGTTGCCTGTAAGAGTTGGTAACACTAGTATTTATCAACCAAAAAGGCAAACTTGTCACTGTGGTATACCCCGAGTGACACAACAACAATGCCAGGTTCGCAAATGCCACAACAAAAACAACAATGTCAAGTAATGAAAACTTATACAGGACTCCCACTCACTCACCAGATCTAACAGATAAGAACTCCATGTAGGTAATGAATGGACTAAGTTCCAAGAGACAGATCAAACATTTATTGAATAAAAAAATGAATGGTGGAAGATGGAGATGAGGAAGGAAAACGAACTGCCAACATGGCAGGGTGATTTAACAAGCAATACAAGAGCTTCCCGGGCGCGTAGTCAGCGCCATAGGGAAGAAAAGCCCGACAACAATAAGCAAGTAACAATAACTACTTACAATATAGTGAACTTCCAACACATCTCCCGAACACACAAATCTGTCCTGATAACTAACATCTACATATCAGTACAAGGTACAAGAACATTGTCCTAAATGACAATATGCTGAGATAAAACTATTACATTACTAAAGTGACTTGCAACTACTCCACTAGGAAAATGACCACTCAGCAAAGCATTCTACACAAAATCCGATCCCTAACAAAAGTTGCTGATACTTAAATATTCCCTACAATTTTACCTTGAACTTTCTCAAAATTTATTTCATGTGACGTCTGTCTACTTGTGCCACGGCCCTGCAAGTAATGATTATAGTTGTTGTTATTATTATTATTAATGAACCATAAGAAATAACATCTTATTGGCAGAAATGCAGATGAAGCCACTGACAACAATTATTGAGGAAAGACGCTGGGGATGGTTGGGACATGTGCTCCGAATGACTGACAACTCACTACCAAAAATAGCACTAAGATGGACACCACAGGGGAACAGAAGTAAGGGTAGACCAAAAGAGACATGGAGAAGAACAACAGAAAGGATGTTGAGCAATAGAGGGCTCACCTGGGCAAGAGCAGAAAAAAAAAGGTGAAGGACAGGCATTTGTGAAAAACCTTTGTGGAAGCCCAATGTGCCCTTGGCACTTAGGGTTCAGAGAGAGATTATTATTAATGAATACGATTATGAAAATATACCGTAAAGAAAGTAGTAACATCGAATAGCGACAGAGAAAAGTAGGTAGAAAAAGGAAGAGAAAGGTAAAAAACTTCCATGACAATAGAACAAGACGCTATAATAGGATTTTGGTAGTCTTGTTCTTTCTGTCTGTACTGTTGGTGTGTACAGTGTGTTAATGGGGCTTTACTTAGGCTGTATCGTATCGTAGTGATCACGTTACGCACGTGAATAACAGGGTAGACTTTCATCTTGATCTTCGTGAGTTGTGGTTACTGGACTAGTTATACACAGAATTCCAGCTCTCACTCTCACTTGCTGGATTAGTTAAACACTGTTCCAGACATACTTCTCATCCAGGCTCTTTAAAACCAGTTGACGACAACTGGTACAGATAGTCAAGTAAATCCTGGGTAACGGTGACTTGGAACATTTATTGATGGAAGGATGATAATGCCAGTACATTCATACATACAACTGCAGTACAACTATAACGTTCATATGTTCCACGAAGACATCACACCGCACAAATAAACGTCCACAAAGTTACACGTTCAAACCAAAACTGACTCCACGCACTCAGCCTTGCCCCCACAATTTCCTGCCACGGGTTTTGCAGCCCCCATGACCTTCTCGAAGGATCTCAGCATGAGAAAATTAAAAAAGAAAAACCCATAATAATACCCTTACTATCAAGCCAACAGTTTTTACACGAATACTGCTATAACTCTGACAAAAGTAAACAGTGGAGACAGTGAATAGAAAAAGACGAGACTCAGTGACGCTGAGATATAGGTAATACAAAGGAAGGACGCCAGAAAGTAGGATGGTCCTGTGATAACAATACGGTGACTGGACGTTGACACGTGTAAACAACAGAAAAGACGAACAGAAGAAACAGACACAATGAAAAAGCCAGAACACAATGAAACCTTCGACATGAAAGAGCAAGATAATGGTTTAGGTAAATAATAAGTGTATAGACGAGACTGACATACATGACACGCGTTAGGACGCTGTTGCGCACGGTTTTTAAATAAAGAGTGACCAGCTCGGCCAGCTGACCAATTAAATATTTAGAGGTGTGCCCTACTGGACAATTGACTTACGACATATAAGTCACGGGGCAGTCTGAATGATGGACAATCAGAACGCTCATGGGAACCAGTGGACATCTGAAGGGTGGAGCCAAAATACTTATTGGTTAATCCATCAAGCTGGACTTGAAGATAAAAAGGTGAGATGAGAAACAGGAGGAATCAATAAGAAAGAAGAAGTACGGAAGTAGAAGAGAGAAGAGACAGAGGAGGGAGATCATCAGAACACCGTCGGTCTGGCAAGTAGCGACTGACCAGAACTGCAAGAAGGATGGTCAGTGCACATGGACAGTCAAGAGTGAAGAAAGAAGGTCCTACCAGAACAGCCGAGAAGCCATCAGATGAGGATAAGAACAGAAGTCCAGAGAAAAAAGTAGACTTTGCTTGTCAGTACACAGCGATTGAGAGATGGCAGAGGAAGACTGTCAGAAGAAATCAGAAAACAGACAAGAGGACGAGATAATATAAAATCAGAAGTAGTGTTAGACAGAAGATGGTTTTCAAGTGATTCAAGTGATTAAGAAGAATTGACACTTTTGAAACTTTGAGTACAGTGATTTTAGACAAGACACTAGTTGACCACGTGTTGCAGATGTGATATAATACTGAGATAGGAAATGTTCCTCGTATCAAGTGTAGAATATTGTGAATTTGAGAAATTGAGAAATGTTGCAAGTAGAATGTGATAGAGTTTGATATTGTGAACAAATGATTAAGTGTTTCAATCCAAGTGATGTTATCGACTATACACCTTGAACTTATTTGTCAAGATTAAATAATGATGTGAACAGTTCATCGGACTTGCTCTGATTAGTGAAGTGGTAAAGTTTTGTGACACCTATGATGTGTTAATCAAAGAGCACATTTAAGCTTCAATTCTATAATATGGAACTATTCAGAAGAATATAATTCACAGTCTTCAATGTTATATACTGACCTTGGGTAATAAAGTGTCAAAACTAACCTTGAGGAAAAAAAAAACTCCAAAGTTTAAATATTCTGTTACTAAATATAAGTCTAGACAGCTCACAATGTCTCATGAAGCTAACATGTCATAACTGACCTTGAGTTAAAAAAAAAAAACATTCCAAGGCCTACATTTTCTGTACTAAATTTAACCTGTCTAGACACAATTTTAAAACATATTAATAATTCTCATGAACTCAACATAACTAAGCTTCCCTTGACCATATCTAAGGGCTTTAAAAACTAAGTCTAAGAACTAAATCTATCTTTGATTATGTCCCTTCGATAGTAAAAAAATGTCTATACTAACAAATGCTGTATTTAAAAATACTGCCACACATTTAACACTGAACACTGAACACTTCTCACAGTATGTACTCACACAAAACTCCACAACACGAAAACTTACATATATCAACATTACCAACATGGGCCAGCCTGGAAACAGCACTTGGGTTCATACCTTGACAGTCCATTTATCCAACATCACTATACAAGTATAGAGTATTGTATTGTATATACGAAACTGCATCAGACACATCAGGTATACCATGACACACAGCTCCCCCAGATAACATGCTGCCCCGCCAAAAGGCCCCGAATCAACTGACTCGTTCAACACATTACGCTCTCCATCTGACCAAAACATCATGTGACCAAGTAGCCCAGAAAACTACAAGCTAGGTTGACACTTGACCCTCCGAACGGCCGATTTCAAAAGACCAAACCCAGCCCACTTCACACATGCCTTCACCTCACCACACTCCCACATTCATCTGTGTGCACTTGTGAGTTTGTTTTTTTTTCCTGGCAATATGAACAAAAAATGTAAAGCATTCCACAAATATATGAAACATAACAAAACAAAAGCAGCTTTGTTAAAAATAATTTATATCTGAAAAAAAAACGACGTGGTGCGTTATTTTCTGAATGCCCCCTTGTATTTACACTAAAGTGCATTGTTAAAGAAGTGTTGATGTGAAGTGTTGATATGCTTGCAGGCAGTATAATAAGATCTCATGGAATGTATGAAAAAAAAGATTTTATGTATTATCATTTGCACTGAAATATAATATTATAACTGCAAATATTTTTGCTATTAGGATATCACCATCATCATCAGTCCTCTACAATTCCCAGTGGAGCATAAGGCATCAACAAAGGTTCCCCAGCCAACCCTGCTTTGAGCAATCCTGTCTTTCTCACTTACTTTAGTTCTTCCTGTATTGTGCGTCTCCATGTTTAAAACGTCCTACATAAGTTTAAATAACTAATCAGTTCATCCATGTACCTGAGTATTATTCTACAAAGCAGACAATGTTCAGCATATCTTGTGGATGGAGAAGCAAAGAAAACAGACTTTTCATCAAAGATAAAATCATCCCTTTAGGAGTATGATGAAGATCTGCAGACAGTTGTGTTTCAGAAGATGAAAGCCATCAGTCCTAGCACTTGTAATTGGAAACCTAGTAACTCATCAAAGATAGTAATAACAAACATTTTTACTCTAACACATGAATAATTAGTGTATGAGTAATAAACTATACACAAAACCACTGCAGTAAAGCTGTGATAATAAAATATACAAACTAGGAGAAAAACTAGGAACAGCTTTATTAATTAATGAGCACACAGGTGTGACCTTTTGGCATGAGCCTTAATCATACAAAAACACACAAGACAAAGAAATAGAGAGAGAAGATAAAGTATAAATTCACCTGAATGCTATTTAAAAAAAAAAAAAAAAGTTATCCTGCATCTTTTGCATAGAGTGGCATATATCACATTATGAGACTATCGTGTGAATCCCTTATGGAAAGTTAGGATAGTTTTAGGAAAGGTGATCATTTTCATTTCCCAGACTACAGGGCAGGTAAGACAGTGAGGGCGGTTACATTTTCTGGTGCCAACATATGCAAAGTTTCACTTCAGGTGGCTATGGACAAGGATGTCCTCAAGATTTGGTACCCATTTGTATGCTAATAAATGTAGATCAGAGAAAACAGGACGTGTCAGGGTTGAGTTGGATTATTGGCAGATGGTGATAAAGAATTTTCTTAACCAATGCTTCTTCGCAGCTCACTAGTTGGGTATGGTTAAATGCTTTCCAAAGGACATCTTCTGGATAGTGACTATGATGGAAAAATTCTAATAATTTGTTGGACTGATCTATAAAGTCCAAGTTATCCTGACACAGACAGTGAAGACGAAAGAGTTGGGAATACTTTTCTCTGTATCAGTCTAGTATCACAGAGAGATACCTGTTAGTTCCAGAATACCATTACACATGCTGGAAGAAAAACCTTAATGAGCAGTCCATACATAATAGGCAAGAACACATCACTATTAGTACTCCCCTCAATGTGGACATTATAGCCATTGCACACAGGAAATAGGAAAAAATTTATGCCATTTTTTTCAGTATCCCAGAAACTATAAACATCAAGTTATCAAACACGATTTACTGCAGCTGTGCTGTTCTCATTTTCAGATGCAAATCGAGCTCCATTTCTCAAGAGAATACGTACACAGGCTAAATTTTCCTTTTGAGCAGCAAGGTCTAAGGCTGTCTTTCCTTCACCATCTTGTGCTTGAACATCAGCCCCACTGTCCAGCAGCACCTGCACACATGAAACACTGTTGTTTCTAGAAACACATGCGACCATCAATGGTGTTCGTTTGCGATTGTTTCTTGTATCAACATATTTACGACCATAAAAGGTAATCAGCTTTTTTAAACAAGCAGAATTTCCATAACTTGCTGCATAAAATGCTGCAGTGTCACCATCTTTGTCTTTCCTGCATATATCAGCTCCAGATTCCATCAGTATCATCAGGCACTTGACACAGTCATTAAAGCAACTTGCAGCTTGCATAAGTGGTGTGCACTTGTCGGCATTTGCTAAGTTGACATCTGCACCAGCTTCAACTAAAACTGCCAGGCATTTATCCTTCCTTCCTAGAACAGCATGTGCTATTGCTGTATCACCAAATTTATCTCGCATATTCAGGTTAGCCTTATAATTAATGAACAGGTTCACACACTCAAGATGTCCATTTTTAGCAGCGTACATCACAGCAGTCGTTTCATCCAAGCAAGGTCTGTTAACATCGACACCGCTGTCTAGCAAGTGTTTCAGCTTTTTTTCTTGTCCCATCTGAGCGTGGTGAGACAAGGGATCATAAAATTCTAGCAACCTTCTCATGCAAGTCGCGGCACGATTAGTGGAGTCATCTGAAAATTATTAAACACATTCCAGTGAAACATTAATCTATGTATGACAAACTAACGAACATGTCAGTGATAACATTACTTCTTGTATGACAAGCTAACAAACATGTCAATGATAACATTATTTCTTGTATGACAAGCTAATAGATATATCAATGATAACATTATTTCTTGTATGACAAGCTAGCAAACATGTCAATGATAACATTATTTCTTGTATGACAAGCTAACAGATATGTCAATGATAACATTACTTCTTGTATGACAAGCTAATAGATATATCATTGATAACATTATTTCTTGTATGACAAGCTAGCAAACATGTCAATGATAACATTACTTCTTGTATGACAAGCTAGCAAACACTTCAGTGATAAACATTTTTCCACACTTGACAAACTAACAAACACTAATGACACCAGATCAAAGAAGTCAAGAACATGAATGTAGAGACTGGAAAACAGCATGAAGACAATCACCAAGATCCAACACCTGAGAGTAAACAAACAGAAAATCTTGAAGAAAAAAAAAAGATTGTCAAACTCAGCTAATGGAATCATGTTTTGATTTTTATTTAATATGCATCTACAAGTCTGAATCAAACGAAAGTTAGAAAATATGAAAAAAATTTCTGAAAGAACAGACAGAAAACCCTTAGTAGTACCACCTGCTAGCACCAGCAGTGCCAGTATGCAGATAGCACCGATGTCACTAAACAGCAAGCTGAAAATAGCACATGTCAAGATGACAAACTATGCTGCAGACATACTCTAGGGAAGATGTCATCTGACTCTTGTTTGTCAAAGATCTCAACCCCTCAGACATACAGTACAGCATGAAATATCTATAGTATAAGGCAATGAGTGTATGTGCAAGGCTCAAGCCTGCAACTGGGATACAGAGTTCAAGACAAGCACAACATCTCGGCAGTAAAAGGTTCTTGACTAACAAAGAGGTGCACTGGTAGCTGAGAAGCCAGGACAAAGGATTTTTATTTCTGGAACTCAAGAACTGGTTCACAGGTGGCGCAAATGCATTGCAAAGCAAGGGGATTATACTGAAAAACAGATATGTTATTTTTCCTGTACTAACATTACAGTTACAGTTCTGTGCAATTCACATTTTTTAACTTTCATTTCACTCACCATTGTGTGTGTAGTCCAATAAAATGGAATGTCTGTTTTGCTTTTAATGCACTGAAAACCAGGTATGGAATCCCATTTTTTCAGACAGATGTTCTTCATCCTTACAATCCAGATCCCCAACCCAAGTGTGATGCATTTAACAGTTTGTTTGACTGACACATGAATATGTTAATCGACAGCCTTATCCTTTTGTATGAGAAGCCTTTCTGCTATAATAGAACCAACCCTTTACTCTATTACACTTTGTGCTCAGATTTCCTTGCTCTTATCTGTAGTGCCTGCTTCTTGAGAAGATTTCTATATGGTGGTTAGAAACAGTTTATCTGTACTAAACTGGTGGAGGGAAAAAATCTAAATACCCTTCAAGTACTGTCCTGTGAAAAGTTCAAATATGAAATATTGAGATGTTATTTTTTCGATTTCAATGAAAATGCAAACTTATGCTCTGCACACCTGATCTATAATGATCTTGAGATCAGACAGAAATGCTAACAAGTGGCTTGCATGAAATATTCTTTTTCTCTGTTGTCTCTGGCACTGTGAACTTGTGCTCAAGCAGTTAATGCCCTGACAGTGTTGAACCATGAGTACTGTGGTGGATAGAAAATTAGTTACAGCGGTTTGCCTGAAACCCTGGAGCAGATTAGGTAACAGGTTTCTTGGCAGCCTCCACTTTTGAGAATCACATTTATCAGGTCCTACGGTTCTAAGGACTGTCCCAGCCGGAGGTGGGGTGGAGGATACGCTCTTCACTTCAATTAAATATCTCCAAAGCGTGCGTCTCAAATAGCCTCTGACAGTCAAGTCCAGCTCGTGGCCTTCTCACAGCGGAACTGTTCAAACTGACAGGAGAAGGGGCGAAGGCGAATATCTGGTGCCTGAAAACCAGACGTTTCAGGCAGATGAGAGTCTTGTTTGGTAGCTCATCTGAGAGATGGAAAACTCTGATTTAAAACCCGCTGCTGGTGAGATTCTTCAGCTGCCGTGCATGGACTGGGGCTCTTCCCAGCCAGTGAAGAAAGGTGCGAATGGGGTTGCCGCACGGCACCACCGTGGAAAAGGTGAAAGAAAGGATTAAGTGAAGTAATCAGTTGTCTCAAGGTCAGGACTGCTCAGGTCATGGCACCTCTGCTCTGGAGGTCGGCCAAGTCCTATGTGCACCCATACCTGACGAAATGCCTGAACTGGCTTAACCTTGGGGTTAAAATAAGACACTGCTGGTGAGATTCTTCATCTGCCACGCATGAAGTAAAACTCCCTCCGGCCAATGAAGAAAATGTGAATAGGTTTGCCGAGCGGCAATGCTGTAAAAAGGTGATGGAACGGATAAAGTGAAGATTAATCGGTATGTTCAGTAGTCTCACGATGAGAGCTACTCATACCACTGCACCTCTGCTCTAGAGGCCGGTCACGCCTGATATACACCCATACTGGTGAAATATGCCTAAACCAGCTTAACACAGGGGTGAAACTTGATGACTACTCATGTCATGGTACCTCCGCTCTAGAAGTTGAGCATGTCCTAAATGCGCCCATACTGGGATAATACGCCTAAACCGGCTTAACCCAGGGGTAAAACCTACTTGAGGTGAGGATTCGTCCTCCTGGACAAAAGCTCCATCCTGGTCACAACTAGGAAGGGGAGCGGCCATGGCCACGACCACAAAACACTGAAGTTGGAGACACTGGACCAGTGCAGTCTAGATAGGCAGCCACCTCTCACCCTATGGGGATATATGCGTATCCTAATCACATTGAGGTTTTTGGGTGAGAAAGTCCAATGCTGGACTAGATGGGCAACCACCTCTCACCCGGCGGGGATATATGGATATCCAAAACACGTCGAGGTTTTCCGATGAGAAAATCCAACTCTAGATTAACCTGGTTCAACAAAAACCACAGTGTCACGCAATCCCGCTTCTGTGACCCACTAGAATACAGGCCCAAGCCCCGCGATACTCTGAACCTCATGTGGTCCTCTCAGGGATCTTGTGGCCCTCTCTGGGACCACAGGACCAATCAAGGACCATAGGAGTAAATTCAGTAGGATCACGGGGTGATCTTCATGGTAGAAGCAAACGAAGAAGAAAAGAAGAAGAGATCAGGTCCTGCAACATTAGCCAGACTGAGGGAGCATATCAGCCTGCAGAGCTCAAGAGCCTGCCACTTGAAGATCCACAAAGACCCCTGGTCAAGTAGCCCTGACAGCTGCACAATCTTCAAATAATCTTTGTTTCCATAACAATGTATGGCAACACTGAGCACAGACCTCATTCACTCATTTGCATGTCCCTTGCAGCACTCCTGTAGGCCTCTCGACTGTAAGCAAGATGCCCTGCTGCTGATGCATCCATTTGCAGATCATCAATGATATCTTGCATCCATCTTCGCCTTGGTCTTCCTCTCTTTCTTTTTCTACCCTTTCAAGACAGTCTTCTCTAGATTATCATGACGTTTAATGTGTCCAAAATATTTAAAGTTTCCTTTGTTTAATCCTCTTTACTAGCCAGCCTTCTTCAATATTAAGTTCCTGTAGTATGGATATATTTGTTCTTTTTTTTTTTTGTCCATGATATTTGAAGAACTCTTCTGTAGAATTTACATTCAAAGGCATTCATGTGTTTCTCAGCTGTTTTGTTAAGTGTCCAGGTCTCACAGGCATATGTTGCGATGGGAAAGATGCATGCCCTTAAAAATCTTATTTTTGTAGTTCTGTCTGCTCCTCTCTACAGATTCTTTAGTTGTTTTTCTTTCTGAAGAGCAATAGATGTCCTCCTTTTAATTTCCCTCATTGTATCTCCATTATTAGTTAGTAGTGATCCAAGATATTCAAAACTCTCCACTTCTTCCAGTTTTTCCTCATTCTGCACCACAGAAATAATTAGCCATTTACAACATAGAAATAATAGTGACTGGAATAAGTCCAGTAAGGAAAAAAAAAAGTAAATGGTAAAATTACCTTTATTTGGTATCTTAAATTTCAGCTCATCAATTTTAGTGCAGAGGTTTTCTTGTTCCTCTTTTAACTCACTTATTATGGCATCTGAAGAGACAGTGCACAGAGGTACATTTGTATGCCTTTAAATATATAAAAATAAACACACCATTTCATTCTTATTTTCCTCTCCAGCTGTTTGTAATACCTCTTCTCTTCTATAGCTGTTCATATTTCTATTTCTCTCTAGATGTTTGTAATACCTCTTCTCTTCTATAGCTGTTCATATTTCTATTTCTCTCTAGATGTTTGTAATACCTCTTCTCTTCTATAGCTGTTCATATTTCTATTTCTCTCTAGATGTTTGTAATACCTCTTCTCTTCTATAGCTGTTCATATTTCTATTTCTCTCCAGCTGTTTGTAATGCCTCTTCTCTTCTATAGCTGTTCATATTTCTATTTCTCTCCAGATGTTTGTAATACCTCTTCTCTTCTATAGCTGTTCATATTTCTATTTCTCTCCAGATGTTTGTAATACATCTTCTCTTCTATAGCTGTTCATATTTCTATTTCTCTCTAGATGTTTGTAATACATCTTCCCTTCCAGCTGTTTGTAGTATTTCTCTTGCCCTCTGGATATTTGTAATACTTCTTATGCCCCTCTAGCTGTTTGTAATATTTCTCTTCCACTTTAGTTGTTGGTAATACTTCCCCCTCCTAGCTGTTTATAATACTTCCTTTTTTCCCTTTATTTACAAATATGCCAATCAAGCTTACTTGTACATCTCTGCGAATCTTCAAAACAGCAACATTTCCGGTACAATAATTAAAAAATTCTGAGTATTTCCAAACATGTAGTGGTCAAAGATGAGAATGCAGGACAATATGGGGCAGGTGTTTTAAAATAGGGGGCATTTAGATAATATACTTCCTAGGACAAATTGTTAAAATACAGGACCATTTTGTACAATGGAGAATGGCTGGTCACTTTACATAAGGTCTGATATGGAACTAACATTATTACTTTCATTGCAAGAGCAAACAGTGATGATGATAATTTGTTATTAGATAATGTTGGAGATGGCAGTGATGATATAACAACCATATTTTCAAAATTCTCTCTGGCAGATGTGTGACCCAGTGAGCTTCCACCATCTTTTCACTCATTTTAAAAAACACATTATATATATTTACCTTTCTTTCTTATTTCACTTTCCATATTGTCAATTATAGCAGCACGGGTGTTGCATATTGACTTTAACTCATCAATTGTTTCAGCTAAAAGACAAGAAACAAATGTTCTGGTTATTCACTTTTGATGATTTTATTCCTTCAGATCTTCTTTCACCCTCAACATCAAGATTGTACAATACACAGTAACCACAAGCAACCAGATTACTGAGCTTAACAATGCAAAGCTAGTCAAAGAAAAAATGGTAATTTTCTCAGATTCATGAGTTTAACAAACAGTGCAGTATAGGCTAGTACACAAGTAGTAAACTGCATTCACAAGCTGAAAGAAACGAGCTCTAACGAGGTTCTAAGGTACCATATCCAACCCGGTGTACAACTGAGCAATGGACTCTTGCATTGGTAAAACTATATCTGAAAATAGAGAATCCTTGTTGACAATGTGAGGCACACCAGAGTATATGCACCAACCTAACGACATAGATCAAGCTTAGATATTCCCAAGAAAATTAGTACAGTGTATGTAGCACTGTACCGGAGCTGCAAGTGAGTGAAAATTAGCCCCAACATGTAACAGTTTAAGAACCTGTTTCACATAAATATCAATGAAAAGGCAAATATTCAAAGTAAGCTGATGCAGCAGACATAGTCCAACAAATGACAGATAAAGAGTCAAACAAGTATAGTTAGGTAGGTTTGCAAAGTAATTAGTAATGGTGCATTCAAGTCCTTCATGGCAAGTCTCAAGTTACGTTTTAGACTACTAACTTTAAATCACAACTGAAGTGCATGTAGCAGCATCTCATCTCTTGAAGTGAGACTGAATGACGTTATCAAATATCTAATTTGAGTCCATGCTGATGGACTCAGATTAAGATTCTGGTAATATTTTGTATATAACATCTCGAATATTTTTCAGAAATTTGTGACAGGCATATGCAAACTGATATCTTGAATCATATATGGTCCTAGAGATCACTGTTCAAGAGCTTTGGATCAGACAGGTTGAAAATCTTAAGTCGCAAGCCAAATCTAGGTCACTAAATACTCTTCAGACTTCAAGAGTACCTAGACTTGATCTTTACTAGAAAAGCTTTAGTTATTCTGCTGCTCATCTTTGGAATACCCTCCCATTCTGTATAAAAAATATAAATTATACTCCTTCCTACAACTACAAACTTTCCCAATATCTATTTGATGTCGACTACATGCCTCCATGAATCATAAAACTTAAAAGTTATTTTAGACTGCTCTTACAGACATCAAATACAGTTACTGTAATTGTTTATTCTGAATAGTACTTAAATTTTTGTTTAGTAGATAGTTATTTATATATGTATGTAGTTACTTCTGTACTGAGTGAATGGATAAGAGCAAAACGTAAATGTTATATTTTATTTTATGTCTCTCAGCTTCAATGTTAATTATGTTTGTTACATGAACAGCATATTTGTAAAATGTCTGGAACAGAGTGAAAGATGTATGATAAAGGGCATAATGTCAGACAGGCCTGCGTACCCAATTCTTAACCCTTTTGAAATAAAGATCAATCAATCAATCAATCAATCAATCATCCTTCAAGTTAAGTCAAAGTTTTTGTTCTTCGCCACTCTAATGAAGTCCAAGTCATTACTCTTCATTGCTCAAGTTGAGTCAAAGTTACTTCTCTTCATTGTTTGAACTGAGTCTAAGTTACTACTCTTCACTTTTCCAGTCAAGTCCAAATCACTACTCTTAATCCCTAAAGTTTACTCCAAGTCATTATTCTTTGTCTCTTGAGCCAAGACCAAGTTGAGTCTTCAAAATAATTTGAGTATGACCTGAGTCTAAGTCAAAAATGACTTGAGTGTACATCTCTGAAAGCTAAAAGTAAAAAAATATATGTTCAAGATTACTGTATATTCTTTCCAAAAAAATACTTACTCTGCATTTTAAGTGCCTCCTGGAGAGTTTTCACAATCTCAACAAGATCTTCCTTCTCCTCTTGTATTTTTTTGTCTAATTTTTCTGAACAGACAAAGATATTGCAAATATTTTAGCCATAAAAAACATTCTCATGTCATTATCTTCATCTTTGATAACTGATTTGTTGCTGTCTGGCTAGCAGATTGACTCACTGGTTGGTTGCTTGATTATTTGTTGCTGTCTGGCTAGCTGATTGACTCACTGGTTGGTTGCTTGATTATATGTTGCTGTCTGGCTAGCTGATTGACTCACTGGTTGGTTGCTTGATTATTTGTTGCTGTCTGGCTAGCTGATTGACTCACTGGTTGGTTGCTTGATTATTTGTTGCTGTCTGGCTAGCAGATTGACTCACTGGTTGGTTGCTTGATTATTTGCTGCTGTCTGGCTAGCAGATTGACTCACTGGTTGGTTGCTTGATTATTTGTTGCTGTCTGGCTAGCAGATTGACTCACTGGTTGGTTGCTCGATTATTTGTTGCTGTCTGGCTAGCAGATTGACTCACTGGTTGGTTGCTTGATTATTTGTTGCTGTCTGGCTAGCTGATTGACTCACTGGTTGGTTGCTTGATAATGTTGCTGTCTGGCTAGCTGATTGACTCACTGGTTGGTTGCCTGATTATTTGTTGCTGTCTGGCTAGCTGATTGACTCACTGGTTGGTTGCTTGATTATTTGTTGCTGTCTGGCTAGCTGATTGACTCACTGGTTGGTTGCTTGATTATATGTTGCTGTCTGGCTAGCTGATTGACTCTTTGGTTGGCTGCTTGATTATTTGTTGCTGTCTGGCTAGCTGATTGACTCACTGGTTGGTTGCTTGATTATTTGTTGCTGTCTGGCTAGCTGATTGACTCTTTGGTTGGCTGCTTGATTATTTGCATTCAGTGATGTCAACATTATTTATTTTCTTAAATTTCAAGTACTAAGCCAGATGAGGACTTGGTTCTTGTTCTCCTTCTGTCTCCCTGGCACTGCAAGCTTGATGTTCTCCTTCTGTCTCCCTGGCACTGCAAGCTTGATGTTCTCCTTCTGTCTCCCTGGCACTGCAAGCTTGATGTTCTCCTTCTGTCTCCCTGGCACTGCAAGCTTGATGTTCTCTGAAGATGTTGAGGCACAGCATCACGTCAGCTTGAGAGCGGGTTATGGCAGCTATTTTTTTCAGTCCCTGATAGCAGGCCCGTCTTAAAAGCATTGGAGGCCCCTGTGCAAAGTAATGCATTGTGCCCCCCACCATTCCTCTCTAACCTATGCAAGTAATGTTAGGAATTCATAGATTTCCAAGAGCTGGTTGGGCCCATGTGTTAAGACATCACTGTCTCTCTCTCCCTCTCTCTCTCTCTCTCTCTCTCTCTCTGAACCTTAAGTGCCCAGGGCACATGGGGCTTCCGCAAGGGTTTTCCACAAATGTCTATCCTTTGCCTTTTTTCTGCCCAGGTGAGCCCTCTATTGCTCAACATCCTTTCTGTTGTTCTTCTCCATGTCTCTTTTGGTCTACCCTTCTTCTTCTTCTTCGTTCGCACTGTCTGTCTATATCTGCAGTCCTGTATCTTGGATAAATTTCACTGTTTTTTGTAACTCATGTATGGAACCGTAGAGCTTATCTTCTTTAGTGGTTTCACTGGGCCAGTAATTATTTCTCAGTGTCTCGTAGTTGATGCAGTTCTGGAGGATATGTTCCACGGTTTGGGGCACCTGGGCACATGTACATAGATTAGTAGTACCAACCTTAAACTTTGTATACATATGACTTCGGAGTCGGCTGTGTCCTGTTCGGAGACGGAAGATGGTGACTTGTTCCTTTCTGTTTAGCATGTGATAGTCATCATGTGGTGGTGTTTGTGGCTTCCTGTAGGTTTTTATCATGCTTTTCTTCTGATTATAGGTGACTGGTATGTCTGGTTGCTCCATTTCAGTGCCCTCTTTGGCCAGATGGTCAGCTTTCTCATTGCCTGGTATCCCACAGTGGGAGGGAATCCATTGCAAAGTGACTCCATGTTGTAAGCCAATTTTTGACAAGGCATCCTTAAGGTCTGGTAGTTTGTTGCACTGAAGAGCCTCCAGTACTGATCTTGCATCTGTGAGAATTACTACAGGACATGTATCAATTCTGGAGTCTGATAGTTTTTCAACTGCAGCAATAATTGCCCTAACTTCTGCATCAAAGTTGTTGCAGTATTTACCAGTGGGTATGGAAATCTTGTCAATGGTGTTGTTTGGATATTCAATATGTGCTCCTGCCCCACCATTCTTTATGGCATTATGTGCAGATCCATCTGTATACACACGTATCCAGGTGTCACATGGATATTTGTCATCTAGAACACTAAGTGTGGCTGTTGATCTTACAAGACTGCTCTGCATCTCACCATTCTGCACACCTTTCACTTCAGTCTGAATAGTTATTTGTGTATAATCTGCTTCTTTCCATGGTGTATGCTCTGGTACAGATGATAATGGAGTGACTACAGTTGGAAGGTCAGGTATCAGCTTACGCATACGCTTGGCCTGATGAATGAAGCTGCTTCTTTTAAGCCGTCCTAATGCCAAGTTATTGAATCTCTCCTTCAGGGGATGGCTTACAGAGCTAAGGAATTTTTCTCCCATGGTCATGACCTTTGTGTCTCTACGTTCCTTTAGCGGTTGAACACCAACTATTTTCTGCATTTCTACTATTGGTGTGGACCTCATGGCACCTGTGATAATCCGTAGTGACTGATTTTGAACCTTGTCTAGATTATGCAGCGTAGTGTTTGATGCTGTGCACCAAGATGTTCAGCCATATTCTAAATGTGGTAGAATACTTTGCTGATATACGTTCTTGAGGATTCTTTCACTAGCTCCCCATGTAGTCCCACTCAATTTTCTTAATATGGCTAGTTTTCTTCTGGCTTTTGCTTCTGCACTGTTGATGTGTTGCTTCCAAGTCAGTTTTGAGTCAAGAGTCACTCCTAAGTAAGTGGGTTGGTTGTCCATCCTTAAGGGTATTTCATTTACAAAGATCTTACCTGCTTTCTGTTTAGATGAGAGAGTGAACAGAGTGGTGCTTGATTTCTCTGTGTTGATACTTACACACCATTTGTTTGTCCATGATGTCAAGATGTCTGCTGCTCTTTGGAGTCTCTGTGTAGCAACTGTCGCATATTCATCTGTACACCACATGACCAGATCATCTGCATACAGTGCTGCTTTGATTCCATAGGGAAGTTCCTTGACCAGGTCATTAATGAATACAAGGAATAGTGTAGGCGAAAGGACTCCTCCTTGTGGTACACCGTGTCGCAGAAGTACTTTCTGGCTTTTGTGTCCATCCATTACTACTCTAGCTCTTCTATTGTGTAAATAGGACTTTATCCAGTTGTACAGTCTTCCATTCACATTGCAGGTCTACCCTTACTTCTGTTCCCCTGTGGTGTCCATCTTAGTGCTATTTTTGGTAGTGAGTTGTCAGTCATTCGGAGCACATGTCCCAACCATCGCCAGCTCCTTTCCTCAATAATTGCTGTCAGTGGCTTCACCTGCATTTCTGCCAACAAGATGTTATTTCTTATGGTGTTTGGCCAAAATACATCACTGTGTGGCAGAACTAAATAGCAGGGGACATGCAGCGCTTCTTAAACAAGGTCCAGCACAACGGGAATTATGGCAATACCTGTCCTGTAAGCCAGGCTAGGCATGTTACTGGAGGCATCAACAGAGAGCTGGGACAGAATCTTGGTCAGCTATGGTTGTGCAACCCTGATGCTAAAAGGTCAGCTGTATGTTGCTGACTACTATTACCAAATCAGACAGCATCTTCACACCCAAGGACTTGGTTTTGTTCACCTCCCAACCCCAAGAGCTTAGTTATGATGGTTTACTTTAAATTCTTTAAGTGAACCTAGGACAGTGGTTTCTTTTTACCCTCCTCCACTATTAGGGAACATTTCAACTTTTACCCCAGTGTCCCAGATGAAACTGCCATCATGGCACCATCTTGGCTGGTTGCAGCTTTAAACTATGATCACTGCATTACATTCTGATCAAAGTCACCTTTGTTTCCCAACTTCCTATAATATTTCTTCTAAAGAAATATCATCCTGTCTGGCTACATAACATGGTTTTTCTAAAAGACCAGCTGCCTTTTTCCCCTGTGATGCTAGCTCTGTCTTTTCTTTCCTTCGATTTTTTTTTCAGTAATTACCAAGTTCTCCAGCTTCTGTTTATCATGAGATGTTTAAAGAATTTTGATTAATTTTCTTTGCCTATGGGTTTGATTAATTTCAGTGTTCTACAATTTCTCAGAAATCTTCTTCACATGCTCTTCTTCTTTAGTTCTTTCATTCTAAGTTACTCTTGTTCATTCTCACTTGTTACTCATTTATTTTACCTCACTGATATGCGTGTCCTTCTTCACTCAGTAATTTTACACTGAAGATTTTATGTATCTTTATATACATGGCATTATGATTATAGTAGGTAATGACAGATATTAAATATAACATTTTTAAAAATATTTTTGTTAGATCTTCCTTTAGAAATTCTTTATATGAAATTCCACATAGTTTCTAATTAATATGAATGTTATATGTTATGTCCTTAAGTAATTTTCAGAATATTCATTTCTGTTTTAAAGAAAAAATAATAAGTGCTAAATCAAAACAAAAATGAAAAGTAATAGTGCAAGCAATAGCCTCATGGTAATTGAGGGAGTGCCAATTGAGGAAGTAGAATATTTCACATATTTAGGAAGATTAGCAGATAAATATGGGGGAAAGGAAAAGGATGTTAAAACTAGAATAACCAAGGCCAGGACAGCATTTATCCAACTTAACAAAATATGGTCATCTAAGAACATCAAAACAAGAACAAAACTTAGGCTTTTCAATACAAACATAACGATTGTCCTACTATATGGTTCAGAGACATGGGTTATGACCAAGACAATACAACAGAGGATACAAACATTCATGTACTACTGCCTGAGGAGGATTTTAAACATTAAATGGCAGGACAAGATCAGGAATGAGGAGGTCTGGGAAAGGGCAAGACAAGAACCTATGAATCTACAAATCATGTCTAGGAAGTGGAGGTGGATTGGCCACACTCTGAGGAAGCCTGACACCAGCACAGCAAGACAGGCACTGACATGGAATCCTCAAGGAAATAGAAAATAAGGAAGACCTAGACTTACTTGGAGAAGAGAAATTATGACATCGCTCAGAGACAGTGGATAAACATAGAAGAAAGCAGAGAATAATTCCAAGAACAGGGATGACTGCAGAGCCTTTATTCATAGTCTATGCTCTCAAGGGAGTGAAAGGAAAAGATGATGATGAAATCAAAACAAAAGTTAGATAGCTGTTATGAAAAATATACTTAATGTATCTTACCTTTCTTGTTTTCCATGCAGTCAGCAACATGATCCAGTCGTACGTCACGATCACGAAGAACATTAATTAAACAATCAAACCAGCCATCATATAGACAAAGTCGATCCAGAAGTTTAGTGGCACCCGCAATGTCTCCTTTCATATTCTTTTGTGCTTCAACATATTCCTGTTTAAAACCACAATCATTTGAAGGTTATGTCACAAAACTGGAAAAAAATCACTTATTTGGTAACATTTTCTAGTCATATGTACCATAACTTTGTCTGGCTGCCACATCTGCAGTTATCATTGCTTTATATTACTGAATATATTCTATTAATTATTAACAAAATATTACCGTAATAATTACAGGTTACTGAGTGATAGTATTTTTGTAAATGCTAGAGAAGAGTTCTTCAAATATCGTGGACACAAAAAAGAACAAATATATCCATACTACAAGAACTTAATATTGAAGAAGGCTGGCTAGTAAAGAGGATTAAACAAAGAAAACTTAAATATTTTGGACACATTAAACGTCATGATAATCTAGAGAAGACCATCTTGGAAGGGTACATAATGGGAAAAAGAAAGAGAGGAAGACCAAGGCAAAGATGGTTGCAAGACTATGTTGATGATCTGCAAATGTATGCATCAGCAGCAGGGCATCTTGTTTACAACCGAGAGGGCTACAGGAGAGGAGAATGTTAGGGAGGCAAAGTTCCGCAAGGAACATGCAAATGACTGACTGAGTGATAGTATGGTTAGTTGATTTACCTCTTATATCAATGTCTGTGCGTTCACTTCCAGCTTGACACACTCCAGTCAACCCAACTGTAAAACTGGATACCTGACTCTTCCTTAAGCTGGTAAAGGAAAGACAGCTGATCATACCATTCTCTTGGGCGCTGACCAACATAAGAAAGGGTAACAGTACTATCATCTCTATGTCCCTTGAAGATATGGAACAGGGCTCCTTTTCATTTTTTTGTTTTTGTTTTTGTTCTAGTTAGTTAGAACCATCATCATGCCGCACTGAAAAACATAGAACTAACATGAATGTTCTAATCTATTTCATGGGTTTTTTTTATTCCTCCACTTGTGGTTGCCTTTTGGTGTGTTCAAGACTGCAGACATGTTTATTCTGGTTATTTTTGCTGTGTTTACTGCTAGCTTGTTAGTCTACTTCACCATTTACACACTCATAATTTGGGGTGGGGAGAATTTTTTCCTATAAATATTTAAGCCATTGTTTAGAGAGATTTCACAATTTAACATAGAAGAAAATTAGATCTAAATACTGAGACACTCACGATATCTCTCTTAACAAGAATGTTCTCGTTGTACTTGTGAAAGACTGTCAGAACATTGTTGGGTTTAATAAAATACAGGAATTCCTCTTGAATACGGGACTTTAGTCTCCGAATGTATTCAGGATCAACTGATGATGATTCCATTGATTTTTGGTCCCTTCAAATGCAATCAGATAAAAAAAAAATTATGTTTGTGTTTATTGTTTTGACAGACACAAGCCAAGTTTATCTGCTTTTGACAGACACAAGCCAAGTTTATCTGCTTTTGACAGACACAAGTCCAGTTTATCTGCTTTTGACAGACACAAGTCAAGTTTATCTGCTTTTGACAGACACAAGCCAAGTTTATCTGCTTTTGACAGACACAAGTCAAGTTCAAATTTCAGTGCAAGGTTCTATCCGTGGGTGTGAAACTCGCAGAGGAATGGGCAGCTCAAGAGAGGGGAGGGAAGGAAGGAGGGAGGGAGAAGAGGAGGTAAAAGCTACTGAAGTAAATCCTGACAGACCTGGATGGAGCAACCCTAAGGCAGTTCTTAGTTCAGTTATTTCTTTCCTATTCATCTTCTGGCATTTCCAGCAATTCTGCTTAATTTCCATTCATAGACCACCTCCTTTTTTTTTTACAGCTAATAAACTTTCTTGTGGGGGTGGGGGCATAATACAGACAAGACATTTTTTCTATACCAAATGTAATTGTCCAGATGTATCAGGAAATGAACCAAGTACAAAACGATGCTCAGCAACTTCCACAAACAGATGACACTCGCTAACTTCAAAACAGTCTTCCAGAGTGAAAAAGAAATCATTAAATGGATTTTTTTTTTCATGAATCTCAAATAACTTTAAATGGAAAGTAAAAGACCAGAGATCAAGAACAGAACAAGCCACGTTAATTAAGAGATGACTTATCAGAAATTCCATAGCTGACCGGTACGTCTGTGTTATGAAAACTGAAGTTAAAAATGCTGCCTGACCATTATGTAGATTAAATGTAGATTAAAAACAAAGGAACTGAGTGAGTCATAGACAATAAACAAATTAAAAACATATTTTATTGCAACTACTATTTGCATTATGGAATCAACAACATATTTATTATGGAATCAACAACATACTCGTATATACTATTTGTAGTACATAATCAACAACGCATCAACTATTTGTAATATAACATATATAATCAACAATATGTTTACTATGTGTATAACGCCTCCTGTAGAATCAATAACATATTCACTGTTTATACTTTAACTATTGTAAAGTGCACAAGTCTCCAAGGCCTGTCATTCAGATCTGAGCATGGGGCCCCAGACCCCTAGATGTCTAAGTGGATACTCAGCTCCTCTTGGAGCTGGGGAAGTCCAGGCGTGAATACTGACCTCGCCACCATGTGTCCACTGGGCAAGGAAAACATAGGCACTAGCACCGTGTTCTCTAAATGCCTCTATAGCATGCCTTGTAATACAACAAATGCAGAATCATCAATATATCTGTTATTTATATTAATGTCTATTCTGAAATAGCCACGGATATGAGAATTAGCATAGACTGAACAAATCTAATAATACAGTATATCTTCAGACTACTAATATAGTAGTTTTGTAAATCATGTTAATCACCATTATTAACATTCAGAAAACGAACAAAACCCTTACGTTTGCCTGCTATTGACAAAATTGTGCCGTTAAGTTGCCCTACACAGTTTACAAAATGACGGATACAAATATCCTGTTGCGTTCTAGTAAAAGATTCACACAATCCTACCTGCGCGCTGACGCTTGCCTTTGTATAATGTTTTGTAATGCAGACTGGCCTAGTTTTTAACCACATCACATGAAAGGAGCCTTCTGCTTCATAGGCTCTGTCGGACCGTTACATGATTAATTTCTGTAAACTTCTTTACCTTCTTTTTCATTTCATTACATTATCTGTGACGCATGCAGAAATTCCCAGTTGGTAAGTTAAGAAACTTGCCATACAGGATCTATAGTATACACGTAAGATTTGTTTGTGCTCTGAAGTCCTGGTTATTTATCTCTTCATAGAAACGTTTTCAAACTTCCATTGCATAAACCTCGCCTAAAAATACATACTCTGCGAGTATATGGAAATTTTAATGGGCACTTCAGTGTTTTCCACCCACCCACCCACACACACGCTATAATTTTTTTTTAATTTTACAACTGATTTATATACTAGTACGCTGTACTCTCGTGTCTAGATGGTTGCTCGACTATCAGAGCCCGTGGCTCAAGTCTCATGTTCTTCTCTTTTAATTTTTCTTACTTTCACATCTTAAAGTGCTTTGTCTATGATTTTTCAAGGTCTACCCTCTTACAACACTGGGCTAATGCCTCGTTGTTTCCTGTTTGCAAAAATTTATATCTTGCTCCAGTTATAACTGGGTGAACATGGGGCGACATTCCCCAACCCAGCGCGTCACAGGTGGCGGATGGTGAAAGTCCTTCAGATATGGAGGATCCCTGTGAGTAAGGATTTACCCAAATAAGCAGGCGTGGACCAATGGCGGTAGACTCAGAAAGCGAGGTGGTGTAGTAGGTGGCTCTACTACTCCTATAAAGTGCCTCAGGTGCTCAGTGAAAGGAATACCAGGCAGGTCAGAGGCGCCTTAAAAAGTCTCGCTCCCGCTGCCTTGGGGGTAGGACAGGGAGTCCAAAGGCTAGCGGAGAGTCCGTACACAAACCGGCAGAAGGCAACGAGAAACCACTGTTGTAACTCCCAAAAACAATTATGCTTATGCAGAGTAATAGATTTGTCATGAACGACGTTAATGGATGTGTCCTGCTAGCCCAACTGAAAGGACAACCAATAAACATAAATATTATACAAGTGTACGCTCCAACATCTGAAATTTCTGAAAAAGATGCACAGGTATTTTATAATGACATAGAGACAGCCCTAAAACACACAAAGTCACATGAAGTTATTATAGTCATGGGAGATTTTAATGCCAAAGTTGGTAAAGGAAGAACCTCAGACATCGTTGGTGACTATGGACTGCGGGAGAGGAATGACAGAGGTAGTAAACTAATTGAATGAGCAAGAATACATAACATGGATGTAGGAAATATCTGGTTTAAACAACATCCCCGAAGACTGGCAACCTAGTGCAGCCCAGACAAAAAGACTTTTAACCAGATTTTTTTTTAAAAAGTAAAAAAAGTAAAGGTAACCCTGTCATGCCTTAGAGGCACATAGGGATATGGTGGTAGTGCCCATATTTTCCTTGACCTGTCAGCACACTAGAGGTTATTATGGTCAGTATCACGCCTGGCCGTCTTTCCTTCCCCAACTCCAGAAGAAGTCGGGTGCTTCCGGAATGCATTACTGACAACAAAAACCATTCCAGGAGCTGACTGCAATAGTGACCATGACCCACTATGTGGAAAAATTAGAATAAAGCTTTAAAAAAGCATGCAGAAAAGTGAGAAACATCAAACTGAATACAGAACTCCTTAAAAATGACCAAGAACTGCAAGAACAATACAAAGTTATTATAACAAATAGATACAATGCAATAGCAAAGATAAATAATATAGATGAACAATTGGCAATGTTAATAGATTCTATCCACCAAACTGTTAAAGAGATAATACCACCGAAAAAATAAGCCCCTTAAAATAAATGAATGACAGACGACATCTTAGGACTGATGGACAAGAGTAGGAAGAGTAAAAATAACCAAGAAAAATATAGCAAGATAAATACAGAAATAAGACTCAAATGCAGAGAAGCAAAGGAAGTGTGGTTAAATGAACAGTGCAGACAAATAGAGGACTCTCATAATAAATACAGCAAAAACATGCACAAACAAATTAGTGAACTCACAAGCAGGAAAACAAAATATACCACAGGATGCCTGAAATCAAAAGAAGGTAAAATGTTAATGGGAAAAGAAGACATTGTGGACAGGTGGACATAGTACATCGGTGAGCACTATGGAGGAGAAAGACTAGAATTACCACTAGATACTGAAAACTGTGATGGACCACCAATACTTGAAGATGAAATCATAGATGCCATCAAACACATGAAGAAAGGAAAAGCGATTGGGCCTGATAATATAACAATAGAAAAAATAGAGGCGCTATAGAAGATAGGAATAAAAATAATAACCAAGTTACTGAATGAAATTTACAGCAGTGGTTATATGCCCAGTGACATGCTTAAATCCATATTTATAGCACTACCAAAGAAACCAGGTGCAAAGGAATGTGATGACCACAAGACTATCAGCCTCTCATGTCACTTAACAAAGATACTTCTGAGAATTATTATGAGAAGAACAAGGAAAAAGATAAAATGGAAATAGCAGATGAACAGTTTGGATTTGTTGAAGGAAAAGGAACACACAATGCCATTTATGCTTTACGAACACTAACAGAAAGAGCTTTAGAAGTACAGAAATATCTCTACTTATGCTTCATTGATTACACCAAGGCATTCGACAAGGTGAAACGTGATGAGATTATTAAAATGCTTGAAGACATAAACATAGACGGCAAAGACTTGAGGATTGTAAAACATCTATACTGGCAGCAAGAAGCAGCAATTCGAGTTGAAAATAAAACTGGAAAATATCGACCTATAAAACAGGGAGTGGAACAGGGATGTGTACTATCTCCAGACCTTTTTTCTCTGTACAGGGAGAATATTCTAAGAACGATCATCACAGAACCAGGCATAAAAATTGGAGGATACAATATTAACAACCTTCGGTATAATGACGACACAGTACTGAAAGCTGAGAACCAACAAGACCTGTAAAATCTCTTGGATAAAGTCGCCAAAAAGAAAGCGAACATAAAGGCCTTACTTTGAACATCAAAAAGACAGAGACTATATCTAAGAAACAGAATCCACCAAAATGCAGTATAAAATTAAATGGAACTATTCAGAAGCAGGTGCAGAAATTCAAATACCTTGGAGCAGTAATAACTTCAGATTGGAAATGCAAAACAGAAATTAGGAACAGAATAGGCCAAGAAAAGACTGCATTTCAGAGAATGAGAAACATTAACCAACACATCCATATCAATGAATGTTAGAAAACAAGTCCTAAAATGCTATATTGAACCTATCTTGATATATGGGTATGAATCATGGACAATAGGCAGGTCTGCACAAAAATCATTGGAAGCAGCAGAAATGTGGTTTATTAGAAGAATGTTGCGAATCCCCTGGACAGCAAAAATAACTAATGGAGAATGTTTGAGGAGAGTTGGAGATAGAAAAAATCTTGTCAATAAAATAAGAGAGACAATGTACTTTCATGGGACATACAATGAGAAGAGGGGGCATTGAAAATATCATTCATTCATTCATTCATTTGCATGTCCCTTGCGGAACTTTGCCTCCCAAACAGCACTCCTGTAGGCCTCTCGGTTGTGAGCAAGATGGCCTGCTGCTGTTGCATCCATTTCCAGATCGTCAACGATGTCTTGCAGCCATCTTCGTCTTGGTCTTCCTCTTTTTCTTTTTCCCATTATGTATCCTTCCAATACGGTCTTCTCTAAATTATCATGACGTTTAATGTGTCCAAAATATTTAAGTTTTCTCTCTTTAATCCTCTTCACTAGCCAGCCTTCTTCAGTATTAAGCTCTTGTAGTATAGATATATTTGTTCTTTTTTGTGTCCACGATATTTGGACATTGAAAATATACTGTTAAAAAAACGCAACAAATACAATATTACGATTTAAACTGACATTTGCTAATCAGACAAGGGCAAATTGCCTGAAACGTTAAAATTGGACATCAACTTCACGTAATGACCTGAATTGTACTCAGGAGATGATTCATGAGCGCAGAAAAGCGACACTAGTCAAAACAGCATTTTTGACAATAACTCATAACAGGTTCACGAGAATCCCATGAAACTTACTGAACACAAAACTCACTGACCATGTTATTGAACGCCTATAAAATATTGAAGCTCCTCTAATTAATTCATTTGAAAATTCAATGCGCAAGTATGGCTCATCTCACTACAGAATAACGACTCATCATCATTGGACGTTTATAGACTGCAGAGTCACAAAGTGTAGTGGCCAGACAATTTAATGTGGTTAGAAGCACCATTAATCGCCTTTGGAAACTATTTCAAGAAACTGGCTCAGTTGCGGACCGGCCGCATAGTGGAAGACCCATAGTCACAACTCCTGCCGAAGACCGCTTCATACGGTTGCGTCAACTCAGGAATCATCTGCGTCCTCAACAGTCCAGTCATTGACAACAGCTCGTCGAATTTCAGATCAAACGGTCAGGAACCGGCTGCACGACGCTGGTCTTTGGGCTAGAAGACCCTACAGATGTCCTGTTCTTACCGACTGCAGTGGGCGAACCAGCATCGTCAAATGACCATCGCGAATGATTGGAGAAGGATTTAGTTTAGTGATGAATCATTCTTTCTGCTCCAGCGAGACACGATAGACGGAGAAGAGTTTAACGCGGAGTCCATGAGCGCTACGCCCAGAATTGCGTGGATGAGGCTCCTCCGCATGGTGGTGGAGGTGTACTGGTGTGGGGGACGATCAATTTCATGGGAAAAAATGACTTGATGCAAATTGAAGGACTCCTGAATGCTCAACGATACGTCGCTGAAATTCTTCGTCCTCACGTCCTTCCACTTCTGGCTGCACCAGGGTCGATTTTTCAGCAACATTACGCTCGACCTCATGTGGCACAACTCACCACCCAGTTCCTCGCTGACAACAACATCCAGATCATTCCGTGGGCATCCATGTGATCAAACATGAACCCAATAGAACACATTTGGGATGAACTCAACAAATAAGTCCGCCAGCCAGACGTGGTGCCAACCAATCTCCGACAGAAATTCAAATACCTTGGAGCAGTAATAGAAAGTGGGAAGAGTATGCAGCCATCCTACAACAGCAGATCCAACGGCTAATCGGATCAATGTCAAGGAGATGTCGTTCTCTGATACAGGCCAGAGGAGGTAATACACCTTACTGAAACAGAGGCCTCAGTTGCAAAGAATAAAAGTCCAAACCAAATTTAATGAACAGTATTTCCATGTTAAAGTCTTTAAATTTCTTCATGCCAAGATTGAAACATTAATTCCGTAAAATAAAATTTTGATACAAGTTTGAAATTTGGTGTCTATTACGACTAAAGCGTTTCTTTTTTTTTAACAGTATATTATAACAATAGGAAAAATAGAGGGAATAAAAGCCAGAGGAAGACCAAGAGAAATGATACTGGACAGTCTGACAAGATAGTGTGAGAGGAAATCACCAACAGAGCTAATGGCCTGCATGAAGGATCGTGTACTCTGGAAAAGCATAATAGCCAACGACAGTCGGCACGGCACATGATGATGATGATGATTGCTATCAAAACACTACCGCGGTTGTATCCCTTCATGAAAATTTACTTACGTGTAAGTTTTAAACAGAAGAAGGGATGAGCGAATGGTTCCAGATTGAAACAGGCGTGAAACAAGGATGCATACTGTCTCCTTTGTTTTTTGGAATTGCAGTAGACTTCATAATGAAAAAATGCTGCACAGGTAACACAGGTATTGACTAGGTACATGGGACCCAACTAGAAGATCTTGATTTTGCTGATGACATAACTCTTATCAGTAACAATGTGAATTCCATGCAAGAAAAAACAGATAGCCTGTCTTCACTGGCTAGCAAAATAGGACTTGAAATTAACAAGGACATAACAAAAATGATGAAACTTCCCATTAATCAACATGAAAAAATACACGTAGAAGGGACAGATTTTGAAGAAGTCAATCAATTAGCATACCTTGGCAGCTACATAGACCAGGATGGTGACACCAGAAAGGAAGTTAGAATTAGAATTGCAAAAGCAACATCGATCTTCAAGAATCTTGAGAACATATGGCATTCAAAAGTTATAAGCACAAAAACCAAGTTAAGACTATTCAATTCAAATGTAATATCCACCCTCATTTATGCATGCGAAAACTGGAAAATAACTAAAGAAATAGACAAGAAATTAGACTCTTTTGAAAAAAAAAATGCCTAAGGAAAATATTCGGCATCAAGTGGAACGAATTCAAGAACAATGCAGAGATAAGACAGATGAATGAACAACGACCAGTCTCATGGGCGATCAGGAAAAGGAGATGGATATGTGTTGGTCACGTGATGAGAAGAAACGATCAGAGAATCCCAAAACAAGCTATCAAGTGGAACACAACAGGCTGAAGAAAAAGAGGCATACTGCGTGAAACTCTAAAGAGGACATTGTTAAGAAGGCCAAATTAATAGGCATAAAATCCCTTCATGAGGTTGAAAGACTCGCCGAAAACAAGATAAATTGGCGAACTACCTTGCGAGGCCTATGTGACGTTTAACGGCACGGGAAGGATATAAGATAGGATAAGTTTTATTGAACAGGGGTTCGATCTATTTTCAAAATGCAATCTTTCTGGAAGGGTTTAACTTCTGATTATGACAAATCGGCTGTTACTCTTCGATGGTTGTTAATGTTGGAAGGCATTTTACTATTACAAAGTAGCCATCTGTGTAGATAACGTGTCGACTAACTAAAAAAACAGCAAAACTATATAGTAAACTGGCTAACCAGTAGCAAACTAAGTAGCTAACTAGTAACTCACAAACTAACAACCCACAACTTGATAATTAGCCACATAACTCACAAACTAACTATCCATGACTTGATAATTAGTCACCTAACTCATAAACTAGATTACTGTCTAGGCAGCAAACTGTATAGCTAACCAGCTAAACGAGTCACAAACTAATTAACAAGGTAACTAACGCACAAGCTACCTAATTAACCAGGTAGTAAACTAAACAACTAGCCAATCAACTCACAAACTAACCAAATAGCAAGCTCACTAGCCAGCCAGGTCACAAACTAGCTAAGTAGCAAACTAGGTAGCTAACAAATCATTAAATTCATAAACTAGATAATAAAGCAGGCTAGCTAACCAGCCAAAGAACTCACAAACTAGCCAACTGGCCAAATAACTCACATACTAGCTAAATAACTCACAAACTAACCAAATAACTCACAAACTAACCAAATAACTCACAAACTAACCAAATAACTCACAAACTAACCAAATAACTCACAAACTAGCTAACTAGCCAAATAACTCACTAACTAGTTAACTCACCAGATAGCATACAACTTATCAGACCCACTAAGCAAAAGGGTGAAGGGGGGGGGGGGGAACAATACCACGGTGTAATTTATACTTTGTCCTCGTAAAATTTCATCCCCGCACTCCGGGGATTCCCATACGTGCTCCGCCCTCCGTTCCAACAACCACTGAAGCGCGCGCCCGCTGATGTAGCCAGTCACACACTGGATGTGGATAATGCGCGCTAAACCACTTCGTTCAGAAAAATGTCTACTTCCCCTCTCCTCCCCCGAATTCGATCATCCTCCTGATGTGATTCTTGTCATTCAACAATCCATATCGTTCTCCATACTCAGCCTATCAAAGGTGGCTCTTGCAATCTCCTCCTTGTCCATTCTTAGGGTTCCCTGAATTGATGCCATGCCTGCCAGCTTGCCCGCTCTCTCACTGCCTTTGACTCCCGCATGACCTGAGAGTAGATCCACGTCAAACTGGATAACCGAAAGCCAGTAGAAGCTGGACCAACTCCCTGCTGAAGAAATGTCTCTCGATTCTCCGTAACACGTTTTGGGAGTCGGTTACAATGACCCCATGCCAGGAAATTGCTTGTGGTGCCGCCTTGCACCTCCATTCTCATGCTCGAAGTGGTGGTTGCATAGGCTCTTGATTTATTGGCAACCAGTTTGCCGTTGCAGTAGACAACCTAGCCCCGTCCACTTTTTAGGATTCGTGTCACTGACCCTTCTGTGAAGATCACAGGGTCATATGGTTTGGAGTGATGCTGAATCTGTACTTGCTGCGCGGCCGGTACTGATTCCAACACCAAAAAGAAGCGCTAGATCAGGTATTAAACTATGCTATTCATAGAATTTATTATGCGTGAATGTCACATATTTGTTTAAAAATTATAAACTGCACTATAAAGAAATAGGTAAAATTCCCCGTTTCCATGCCAAAGTGTGAAGTTATTAGTATCACACCTGACCACATTACACCTTCCCACAGCCAAAACAGACGCTACTAGCTCATTGATTGGACCGACAGCCAAAACAGATGCTACTAGCTCACTGATTGGACTGACAGCCAAAACAGATGCTACTAGCTCACTGATTGGACTGACAGCCAAAACAGATGCTATTAGCTCATTGATTGGATCGACAGCCAAAACAAATGCTACTAGCTCACTCATTGGACCGACAACCAAAACAGATGCTACTAGCTCACTCACTGGACCGAAAGCCAAAACAGACGCTACTAGCTCACTCATTGGACCGACAGCCAAAACAAATGCTACTAGCTCACTCATTGGACCGACAGCCAAAACAGATGCTACTACTCACACATTGACCGACAGCCAAAACAGATGTTGCTAGCTCACTCATTGGACCGACAGCTAAAACAGACACTACTAGCTCACTCATTGGACCGACAGCCAAAACACAGACTTCGAGAACTATCTAGTAAACCGCTGCTTGTTCTTCTACCCTGAGCTCGGAAGTGTTTCCCACATGTGGCAGCGGAATGTGGACTTTCAGTTCCAACATATGAGGTTTGTATCATGTTTGTACCATCTCATGTTTGTATGTAAGATAAAAAAATAATTGATCGTTAAAGCATACAGAGCAAGAATCTCTCTTCAACCAGTCATATCTAGACACTAACAACTCACCTACCCAGTACTGAGAATTCTAGATGTTTCCAGAAACTGACTTAACTGACTTTGTTACAGATTTGTATATCTATACTATTGGTTATTCGTCGTATAATTCTTAATTCTCCAAAATCTAATCCCAATCACCTCATTCTGGCGTTTTCTTGAACAAGAAGTAAACATTTTATCTAATATACTCACACAGCTGGCGAGATTATTCGGATGCACGTGTGCAGTGAAACTCCTCCCGGCCAATGAAGAAAATGCGATTAGGGTTGCAGGAAGGCGCCACTGTGAAAAGATGATGGAAAGGATAAAGTGAAGCTTAATCGGTACGTCCAGTAGTCTCGTGGGGAGAGCTACTCATACCACGGCACCTCTGCTCTAGAGGCCGGCCACGTACGATATACACCCATACTGGTGAAATATGCCTAAACCGGCTTAAACCAGAGGTGAAACTTGATGGCTATGCATGTCACGGTACCTCCGCTCTAGAGGTCGGTCACGTCCTAAACACGGCCAAACTGGGATAATATGTCTAAACCGGCTCAAGCCATGGGTGAAACTTCTTAGCGGCGAGGACTCGTCCTCCTGGACAAAAGCTCCGTCCTGGTCACAACTAGGAAGGGTAGCGGCCACGACCACAAAATGCTGAAGTCTGAGACACTGGACCAGTTCAGTCTAAATAGGCAACCACTTCTCACCTGGCGGGGATGTATGCGTATCCTAATCACGCTAAGGTTTTCCAGTGAGAAAGTCCAACGCTGGACTAGATAGGCAACCACCTCTCACCCGGCGGGGATGTACACGTATCCTAATCACGCTGAGGTTTTCCGGTAAGAAAGTCTAACGCTGGACTAGATGGGCAACCACCTCTCACCAGGCGGGGATACACGGGTATCCCAAAACACGTCGAGGTTTTCCAGTGAGAAAGTCCAACTCTATGCTGGATGGGCAACCACCTCTCACCCGGCGGGGATATACTGATATCCAAAACACACCAAGGTTTTCCGGTGAGAAAGTCCAACTCTGGATTAAACTGGTGCAATGAAAACCACAGTGTCACACATTCCTACTTCTGAGACCCACCAAGGATACAGGCTCAAGCCCTACAATACTCTTGTGGATCTCATGTGGTCCTTTCCGAGACCACAGGGGGACCACGGGACCTATCAAGGACCACAGGAGTAAATTCAGTAGGATCACAGGCAGTCTTGGTGGTAGAAGCGAACGAAGAAGAAGATCTAATATACTCCATAGTGTATGTTTGTACAGGTTCTTATTTAAAATGACAACACTTTTACTTAACGCATGGCCGCACACACAAGCACTGTCATAGAAAAATTAAATGTTCCCACTGTGGCCCTGACCTGACTGAATATATTATGTCATACAAAACGTGCAGTTTCCTTGATGTGACAGTTGAACAGGTACATCCAGTATCTGCCCTATCATAACTGTTATCATTTTTTTTCTATGGTTAACCTACATGTATAATCTAGGGCTAGTCCTGTTAAAAAACCTATATACAACATTTCACAGACTGAACGGCTGCATGTTGTGTGATATCTGAATGTGTAGTCATTGTATAATATAACCAGACACATACCACACAAACTCTGTCAGCATTAACCAAACAGGAACTGCAACAAAAATCTGTATGGACGTGTATACAACTGTTTTTTTCCTTGTAGTGTCTCCAAATGCATGAAAGCAAGAAGCACTCTGGAACTGTCATGATGAACTTCTGGAAGAAAAAGACTTCATACTGGACTGCAAGCACATTTTAGGAGCGGGGATAGCCAAGTTGATATTGTCTTCTGATAGTGACTGATAGTGGTTCTGGACCGATCAAAGCTGTGGTTTCCAGCAAAACTGGTCACTGCAGTTCTCACCAGCGCTATGGAGAACTTCACGCAGTTGTGAGATCTTTCTTTGGTGAAAAAAAAAAATTGGGTCACCCATGAATATGTCATCAGTGCAGTGATGGCAACCCTTTCATAGTTGTAACTGTTTAGCACACAGAGCATGAAAATGAGAAAACTTGTGAGAAAACTAGAAAGATGGGACATACAATGAAAGTAAATAGAAGACAACTGAGGGGAAATAAAAAAAAAAAAAAGGGAAAAAAATCCACCATTTAAGAGTAATTTAGAAGAAATTTTCAGTAATCCCACATAAACACTTCCACCACCCCTCTGTTGCATTTGTGTGCCGTATTTATAAAAATGTTGACCTGTATCTTCTCTTCATACGGTGAAAAATTCAGTCTTCACCTTATCACCACAAGTGCAGATTATGTTACATATTACTTTAGCCACACTTTTCCCCTCATGCTTTCAACCCCAGATTACATTTCTGTATGAAAATCTGTGACTCTACAACTGATCGAATCGACTTACTTCCAGTCTCCTTCATTGTATGAAAATCTGTGATTCTACAACTAATCAAGTCAACTTACTTCCAGTCTCCTTGATAGTTTGAAACTTAACTTCTGAAAACCTTGTAATCTTCTATGCCATGGTTACAACATCAAATATAAGCCAGCTCCACCTCTGAGTGACATGTATGCAGGTAACTTACATTTCTTACCAAGACTCTTTCACTCTCAATGATACAATCTATATGAGCATACAAAGTTCAGTACATCTAGAGCATCCACTGGCTAACGTAAGACTCTATCTCATTCAACACAATCATATTACTTCAAACAATTACTCCTAAATAACTGATTCTGAACACTACACACTTAGATCCATCATGTTTTTATTATAAGCTCATTGTGAATTTGAAATTCAATTATAAGAGTATGCCTTCAAATATATACATTCAAATATGCATTCTGTACAAAGAATCATTTAGGCTGCTCTCTTCCTACCTTATTTTCATTGTTTATGCCACAGTACAACAAACTGTAACAGCAACTTGACTGTTTAGAACACTTGCTGCTAATACTAACTGTTAATGGTAAGTATTACTACACAAACCCTTGACAAGTAACAGTGTCTTCTGTGTGATAAATATCACAGTAATATCTCTGTAACATTTGGTATCCACAACAGACTTGGTGACTCAACATTACAAACTTAACAGAGAAAAAACACTGAACAAAGCCTGTTTGTTCTCTCCTTACATTTTCTGGCACTAACTGCCACGCCTCAGCACAGCTAAATCAGGTTTCCCAGTGATAAATCTTAGTAAAGCCATGACAGATAACTCACTCAGGTCTCCCAGTGATAAATCTTAGTAAAGCCATGACAGATAGCTCACTCAGGTCTTCCAGTGATAAATCTTAGTAAAGCCATGACAGATAGCTCACTCAGGTCTCCCAGTGATAAATCTTAGTAAAGCCATGACAGATAGCTCACTCAGGTCTCCCAGTGATAAATCTTAGTAAAGCCATGACAGATAACTCACTCAGGTCTCCCAGTGATAAATCTTAGTAAAGCCATGACAGATAACTCACTGACAGGGAGATCTCTAGATATCTCTAAAAAAATAGCATCCGGTCTGCAAGAAATTGATTTTAACATTTAACCAGTTAGGTCCTGTAGAGCTGACATGAGCTGTTACTATCAAGAAGGCATTCAAAGTTGTTAAAAAAAGTGACAATGAATGAATTTTATTCCAAACCTTATCACAAATTAACAACAGTCATTCAATTATATCATCTCATTTTTTTATGTTCTCAACTATCATGCTAAAAGGCACTCTGAGATACAATGTTAGCACCTATATTTTCCTTGACCTGTCAGCACATAACAAGATATGGAAAGAGCCAGGTACCTATTTCTAGAGCTTGCTGACTGGGGCACCACTGATTTCTCATTGACCACTCTAACCCCATCCCATCAACTGTTACAATTATCACATAAAGGTGTAACAGACGGTGATGCCTGATGCAACAGCCATGACAAGGACAAAAGAAATAAAAATAAACATAGAACTGGAGTCATCATTTATACAAAGATAAGTACATTAATGATCCAAGAACTCTTGTCTCAGGTGAAATTATGACAGTCCTAGTTAATTTATCATAACCACTCTCCAGTCTCCTCTGCTCACAGATGTAGGTTTAACATTTCTCTGTATCTTTATGCTAAAGCAACAAGTTCACTGTCTATCCCTCTCCTTTGCTGCTGTCCTCCTTTTGACTGGACAGTGCAAATTATTTTAACCAAAAGATGAGAATGAAAGTGAGTATTTCATGCAAACAAAAGAAGCAAGACTTTAATGTGATTCTGTTTTTAAAACATCACAAATAAGAAGAAAAACACCGTAAATCTGTACATGCACATCATCCCTGATGAATTCAGCGTCTACTTCCTGTCACGTGGCAGCTGCAAGCAAAAGTCTGTCTGAAAACTCTTATCACCTTTCTTGTAGATATTGAACCCCCTACGGAATTTTTCTTCCTGAATAGGACAGCTGATGGATGTTAGCCACTCGGAGTATCTGTGCTAGGGAAACCTGTCTCCACTTATCTTTAAGCTGGACGCTGGAACGCAGAGAACCTGAGGCAGTCTTGATCTGGCTCCAGTTACCTGTTTGAAAGAGATCAAGGCAGCTGAAGCAACATGAAGTAAAAACAAAACCCATCACAGGTGGATTTTTATTTATTTATTTTACATTCGTTTAGTTTTCAACTTTGCAAAGCCCCACATACATAGAACTGATTTTATAATGTAAATTTTGCTTTCCCTCAAACTGATAGGCTTATGTTCAACATACTTTGATAGGCTTATGTTCAACATACTTTGATAGGCTTATGTTCAACATACTTTGATAGGCTTATATTCAACATACTTTGATAGGCTTATGTTCAACATACTTTGATAGGCTTATATTCAACATACTTTGATAGGCTTATATTCAACATACTTTGATAGGCTTATATTCAACATACTTTGATAGGCTTATATTCAACATACTTTGATAGGCTTATATTCAACATACTTTGATAGGCTTATATTCAACATACTTTGATAGGCTTATGTTCAACATACTTTGATATGTCTCATCCTGCATTCTCGAATAAAAGAGCAGGGTACTCATTTTTGCATGTTGGTTAGCTGGAGTGTACAGTCGTTGAGACAGAGAAGTCAGTTCACTACTGCTGCACTACAACTGCATTTTTAAGATCATTTTGGTTTTGTTAAGTTACAAAAAGATGTGTTGTATGTGCACTTATCTAAGTGCTAGGGGATGAAGATGCCCTATGAAGCAATCAGCGACCCATGGCTGATGTGCCAGCGCCAGGGTTAGCGACCCATAGCTGATATGCTAGCGCCAGGGTTAGCGACCCACGGCTGATATGCTAGCGCCAGGGTTAGCGACCCATAGCTGATATGCTAGCGCCAGGGTTAGCGACCCATAGCTGATATGCTAGCGCCAGGGTTAGCGACCCATAGCTGATATGCTAGCGTCAGGGTTAGCGACCCATAGCTGATATGCTAGCGCCAGGGTTAGCGACCCATAGCTGATATGCTAGCGTCAGGGTTAGCGACCCATAGCTGATATGCTAGCGCCAGAGTTAGCGACCTATAGCTGATATGCTAGCGCCTGGGTTAGCGACCCATAGCTGATATGCTAGTGCCATGGTTAGCGACCCATAGCTGATATGCTAGCGCCAGGGTTAGCAACCCATAGCTGACCAAGACCCTGTCCCACCTTTCTGTGGTACCCCCAGCAACAGTCTTAGCCTGGCTAACGGGGCAGGGATCGCCATGGTCCCCATGGTGGTGGAGTCCGCTAAAGAAGCAATGCATGCCCCCTGCTTTTTAACTGTACTCCGGGGCTGAAAAAGTAGCCACCTAACCCGCTCCCATGCCGATACAATACTATGCCTCAATACCTCTACAGCATCGGCTGCAAAGAACAACAGCTCGCAGTTACAGGGAGATCGTACAAGTACAAATCTAAATGCTAAGCCACAATCTCCACTATAACTCCAACAAAATAATCTGCTTATGTTAAACTACATGCAGTTTTGTTAAGACTGATGGGGGTGGAGGGTGGGGGTGGGGGAGAGAAGAAGGAGAATCTGTTTTCTTACTATCACATCTCATCTAATACACCGCACTACTGCTCCTGTCCTCCTATCACAACTCAGGTATTTGGCACTTGAGGGAAGGATATTTTCAAGACCAATAAACCACAGCAGGAAATGATCATTTCTCCTCACCTTATTTCTGAAAACAGGCTGTATTTTTTCAGACTGGCCACTTTGGTAGGGATCAACACGTAATGGGGGTCTGCAGAGATCATCACGTAATGGGAGTCTGCAGAGAAGAGCATGTAATGGGGGTCTGCAGAGATCAGCACGTAATGGGGGTCTGCAGTGAAGAGCACGTAATGGGGGTCTGCAGAGATAAGCATGTAATGGGGGTCTGCAGCGATCATCACGTAATGGGGGTCTGCAGTTAAGAGCACATAATGGGGGTCTGCAGACATCAGAACGTAATGGGGGCCTGCAGAGATCATCACATAATGGGGGTCTGCAGTGAAGAGCACGTAATGGAGGTCTGCAGTAAAGAGCACGTAATGGAGGTCTGCAGAGAAGAGCACGTAATGGGGGTCTGCAGAGAAGAGCACGTAATGGGGGAGTGCAGAGATCAGCACATAATGGGGGTCTGCAGAGATCAGCACGTAACGGGGGTCTGCAGAGATCAGCATGTAATTGGGTACGTGGAGAATTCTGCTTCAGAAGCCTCAGTCAACAAAAGAATAAACAAAAATATACTTCAGTATAAAGTATTTATCCACTGTGATTGCTTCCTCCGTTTTCTCGATATATTTGACCTAGCCATGCACCAAATGTTCAATAAGAATGTGTATTTGGCTGAAAAGTTCGAATATTTATTTTCAAAATAAAATCTGAATAGTAAGTTAACAAATACCTAAACAAATGATTATCCGCCAACACAGACGCACAGTAAGCTTGTAAATCTGGTAAGTGTAACCAAGACTTGAGATTTTTTTACAAGTGTACACAGTGACCACACTAGGATTTTGTGAACTGATACAACTGTACCTATCACTCACTCTGACTGAAGCACTTTCTGAAATGCCAGTTTTCTTAATACAACATTCAGTAATTTATACTTTTTTTTAAAAAATAAAACACATCACAAACATCAGCCTGAATCAAATGTTTGTGTGAGATTTCTTATCTCAGATTATATATATATATCTGAGATTTAATCTTTACAAAATGCTCACAGTCTGAACCAAAGTCAAACTGTCTGATAAAATTCCTTCAATAAATCCTTATAACATGAAAACAAAGCTTACCTTCTCCAATCTTCAGCGTGGTCACAATGAATTTCTCCTCTTCTTTTGGAGACCATCTGCCTGCTGCAACTCTGCGATGAGATGGTGGCTTCTTCTGCAGACAGAGACAACAGAAAAAGACCTTTCAGAAATTCACATGAGGTGTTCAGGTGCACATCACAGTGCAGGGCAAGCACAGCAACAAAATCTTGCAGCAGCTGCCAGGACAAAAGCTTACCAACATCAAACTTACGTACAGCACTTGGAGAAGCATGCCTAGGATCAGCGCGTTTTATGAAGATCATAATTTCTTACAGATCTAGCAATCAATAATCCAGAAACTCTGGTCTACGGTACAAGGTCAAGGTAACCTATCACGATATAAAGGACATTTTCTTTGACCGGTCGGTACAGTAGGGGGTCATGTGATCTGCATCACACCTGGCCAGCTTCAGTTCCTTAGCTCCATGATGAGCCAGTTACCCATGTCCAGAGCTGGGTGAACCGGACACTTCCTGCCACACTTAACCACCAACCTTGTTGTGAAAGACTGAGCACTTCACTGAAAAGACTGACCACTTCACTAAAAAGACTGACCACTTCACTAAAAAGACTGACCACTTCACTAAAAAGACTGAGCACTTCACTAAAAAGACTGAGCACTTCACTAAAAAGACTGACCACTTCACTAAAAAGACTGACCACTTCACTAAAAAGACTGACCACTTCACTGAAAAGACTGACCACTTC
Organism: Achatina immaculata; assembly: GCA_009760885.1. Classification (NCBI taxonomy): domain Eukaryota; kingdom Metazoa; phylum Mollusca; class Gastropoda; order Stylommatophora; family Achatinidae; genus Lissachatina; species Lissachatina immaculata. Next base: position 26,562,458 of record CM019713.1, on the reverse strand, counting down.
ACTAAAAAGACTGACCACTTCACTAAAAAGACTGAGCACTTCACTAAAAAGACTGATCACTTCACTAAAAAGACTGATCACTTCACTGAAAAGACTGACCACTTCACTAAAAAGACTGACCACTTCACTAAAAAGACTGACCACTTCACTAAAAAGACTGAGCACTTCACTAAAAAGACTGACCACTTCACTAAAAAGACTGATCACTTCACTAAAAAGACTGACCACTTCACTAAAAAGACTGACCACTTCACTAAAAAGACTGACCACTTCACTAAAAAGACTGACCACTTCACTAAAAAGACTGATCACTTCACTAAAAAGACTGACCACTTCACTAAAAAGACTGACCACTTCACTAAAAAGACTGAGCACTTCACTAAAAAGACTGACCACTTCACTAAAAAGACTGACCACTTCACTGAAAAGACTGACCACTTCACTAAAAAGACTGACCACTTCACTGAAAAGACTGAGCACTTCACTAAAAAGACTGATCACTTCACTGAAAAGACTGAGCACTTCACTAAAAAGACTGAGCACTTCACTAAAAAGACTGAGCACTTCACTGAAAAGACTGAGCACTTCACTAAAAAGACTGACCACTTCACTGAAAAGACTGAGCACTTCACTGAAAAGACTGAGCACTTCACTGAAAAGACTGACCACTTCACTAAAAAGACTGACCACTTCACTAAAAAGACTAACCACTTCACTAAAAAGACTAACCACTTCACTAAAAAGACTGACCACTTCACTAAAAAGACTAACCACTTCACTAAAAAGACTGACCACTTCACTAAAAAGACTGAGCACTTCACTGAAAAGACTGAGCACTTCACTAAAAAGACTGATCACTTCACTAAAAAGACTGACCACTTCACTAAAAAGACTGAGCACTTCACTAAAAAGACTGACCACTTCACTAAAAAGACTGATCACTTCACTAAAAAGACTGACCACTTCACTAAAAAGACTAACCACTTCACTAAAAAGACTGATCACTTCACTAAAAAGACTGATCACTTCACTAAAAAGACTGATCACTTCACTAAAAAGACTGACCACTTCACTAAAAAGACTAACCACTTCACTAAAAAGACTGATCACTTCACTAAAAAGACTAACCACTTCACTAAAAAGACTGATCACTTCACTAAAAAGACTAACCACTTCACTAAAAAGACTGACCACTTCACTAAAAAGACTAACCACTTCACTAAAAAGACTAACCACTTCACTAAAAAGACTGATCACTTCACTAAAAAGACTAACCACTTCACTAAAAAGACTGACCACTTCACTAAAAAGACTAACCACTTCACTAAAAAGACTGAGCACTTCACTAAAAAGACTGAGCACTTCACTAAAAAGACTGACCACTTCACTAAAAAGACTGAGCACTTCACTGAAAAGACTGACCACTTCACTAAAAAGACTGACCACTTCACTAAAAAGACTGAGCACTTCACTAAAAAGACTGACCACTTCACTAAAAAGACTGACCACTTCACTAAAAAGACTGACCACTTCACTGAAGACTGACCACTTCACTGAAAAGACTGACCACTTCACTGCTCTGGCACACTTTGTTTCTCGACAACTTTAAAAAAAAAAAAAAAAAAGATATGCAGATGAAATTGTTACATGACAACGACTGATGAAAGAGACATTGAAAACAATAAAAATCACACATTTTATATCTCGGAAGATTAGAAAAATAAGTTCTAGGAGTGATTATAAAAATAAAAAATTAGAAGCATTAGGAAAAGAACAACTGAAATTCTTTAGACAAATCTCATGAATGTACAAGTTTGTGAAAATTCAAGGATTAAAAAAAAAATAAATAAATAAAAGAAAGTGGCTGACACAAACACATCTGACTGAAAAAGAAAGTGACCGATTCAATTTGAGATATCATCATCATCATCATCATCATCATCATCTCCTGTCACTCCCCTGTGAGTATAGGGCCACACATAAACTTTCTCCAGTCTCCCAGTGCCTAGATTTGCTCTCTACTTCCTTCCATGTGTATCCTTCATCTCTGAGCACTTTCATAGTTTCCATTCTCCAAAGAGATATCATGAACCTCACAAAAGGAGAAACATGTTCACAAATATAAATCACCATAGCATATAATAAATGACTGGCATCTCAACTGACATGAATGAATGAATGAATAATCTTTATTTTTAAAGGGTAAAGAATTGGGCACGCAGGCCCGTCTTACATTCTGCCCTTCATCACTCCATCTTTTATTCTTCCCACGCAGACAATTTAATACAAGTACACAAATTACATGAGGAAAAAGCATATCAAAAGAGTGTAAGATTTAACTATTACATTCAAAGTAAAAGAGAAGAAGTAATTAAATAGCTCTCATGCACACGTGCACACACAGACATATACATAAACAAAAATACACTGCAAATACAGATCATCTAACATATGGTTTTTAACAAACATTAAAATAATTTCTAACAATATCTAACAAGTTACTTTTCGAACTATGTCATTTTAATACTTGATGGTTGGCGAGTCATGGGTTGAGAGAGTGCTGGTTATTCTATGGAGGCATATAATTACAAGCAAGTAAATAATGAAACAGGTTTGAGTTAAAGGATGAAGTATTACCAATGGATTTTAAATGGTAGGGGAGGGTTTCCAGAGCTGTACTGCAGTGTATGCAAGGCTTTTCTTGTACAGATCAATCCTGGGTTTAGGAAGAAGACAGTTTTTTTAAATGCTGGCTATGTTTAGTGTTATACGTAAACAGTGACCATTGTGGGACAGAATTCTGGGAACAAACTTAACTTCGTTAAAAATTATTCTATTTTTGAGGGGTAGAATTTTTAGTTGTTTGTGTTGATCCACAGTCTGTACTGGGTGTTTGTCACAAATCAGATTTAATGTTCGCTTGTGAAGTGAGTGGAGCCTTTTTGTGTTTGAAACTGAGCATCCATCCCAGATTGTGGAACAGTAATCTAAGTGTGTTTGTATGTGTGATGTGCAGTTTATCTTTCTTGTGTCTCTGTCGATAAAGTGTTTAATTTTGGCTAATTGGTAAACTTTCTGTGCAATCAAGTTTGTCAGGTTATGTACATGAGAATTCCAAGTTAAATGCCGATCAATGATGAGTCCTAGAGTTTTATGTTCATGAACATTTTCTATTGCCTTAGTCCCAGCAAAAAGCTGTAGTGAAGTTTCTGTTGCATTCTGCAGTTTCTGTCTTGTAGCGATGAGCATGGATTTTGTTTTGTTGGTGTTTATCAACATACCATTTTTATTACTCCATTTAATCAAACTGTTTATATCATTTTGGAGCGTTGTCTGTAGTTTATTGATGTCATAGTCACTACTGTAAACAGTACAGTCATCAGCAAAAAGATCACATGAAGAGCGCTTTAAATGTAGTGGTAAGTCGTTAATACAGGTAGCAAAGAGAAGAGAACCAAGAATGGAGCCTTGAGGAATACCAGTATCAACCACAGATATGCCAGATATTTTGTTTCTAATGCAAACTACTTGTTTCCTACCTCAGAGAAAAGATGTAATAAATTTTGTTAGGTCAGGGTGTAATCTATAACCTTCCAGCTTTTTTGCAAGAATTTCATGATCAATCATATCGAAGGTTTTCTTGAAATCAACAAAGACAGCACCACACAATTTGTCATCATTTATATTAGACAGCCAACTTTCTGTCATTTTAGTTAATGATGTGTGGCAGGAGTAATTTGGTCTAAAACCTGACTGACTGTCTATTTTCTTGCGTGTGGAGCAGTGTGAACTTTTGTATATGCTTTTCAAGAGGTTTAGATAGTGATGACAGAATGGATATGGGTCTATAGTTTGAGAGGTCACTAGTCTGTCCAGATTTAAAAAGAGGAAAAACTTTGGCGAGTTTAAAAGCGTCAGGGAAATAATGTTCGTCAATGCACAAATTGTATAAGTATGTTAGTGTGTCTGTAATAACTGGTGCAGCGTAGTGTAGTATCTTGTTACTAATGTCAACACATCCTGTTAAGTTAGTGTTCTTTAAGGACTGGATGTAGTTATAAACCTCACCGACTGTGAGGAAAGAAATATTAATTTATTTTAGCTTTACACATTTACTGTCGCTGAAAGTTTTCAACACACTCAGGTTGCAATTAGGGGTCAGTAATGAAGATTTTAGAATACTAATTTCTTCCCTAAAATGTTCACTGAAGTTAGTGCAAGTATGTTCACCATTAAGTGTTTGTGGGTCAGATTGCTTCCTTTTATTTACGAGCGTATTAATCGCTTTCCAAATTGATTTACTATCAGTTTTTGTCTTTCACTAAATTTCTGAAGTAATTTTTCTTTTCCTGCCTAATTAAATACTGCACCTTATTCCTAAGTGAACGATAGCTACTGAAATTTTTGCTTTTGTGAGCTTCATCCTGTTTCCTCATGAGTTGCAAGATATCAGGAGTTATCCACTGGGATTTTGTTATGTGTTTTACTCTCATTTCTTTGATGGGGACATGCTTGTCAAAAATATTTCGAAATATCTTGATCCAGTATTCGATAGCCTCATCTGGATTTGTTAACTGGAAAATGTACGTAAGAGGCGAAGCTTTTAGATCAGTTAAAAATAATTCCTAAGTTAAAGTTTTTAAAGTTCCTATATCTGATGCTGGTATGTTTGTGTTTAGGCATTTTATACCCCTTATGTGACCACGTACAGCAGACCGGGTAGTGATCACTCAACGACACATGAGGGACAGTACATTCAGTAATGTTTCCTGAATCAGCTACATAAATATGATCTATTAGTGTTGATGATCTTCTTCTTCTTCGTTCGCTTCTACCACCAATACCGCACTGTGATTCTACTGAATTTATGTCTGTGGTCCTCATTAGGTCCCGTGGTCTCCTGTGTGGTCCCCGAAAGGACCACCTGAGATCTCTGAGAGGACCACAAGAGGTTCAGAGTATTGCAGGGCTTTAGCCTGTATTCTTGGTGGGTCTCTGAAGCGGATTGCGTGACACCGTGATTTTCGTTGCACCAGTTTAGTCTAGAGTTGGACTTTCTCACCGGAAGACCTCGACGTGTTTAGGATATCAGTGCATCCCCGCTGGGTGAGAGGCGGTAGCCCACCCAGGCCAGAGTTGGACTTTCTCACCGGAAAACCTCGACGTGTTTTGAGATACCCGTGTATCACTGCCGGGTGAGAGGTGGTTGCCCATCCAGTCCAGAGTTGGACTTTCTCACCGGAAAACCTCAGCGTAATTAGGATACGCAAACATCCCCGCCGGGTGAGAAGTGGTTGCCTATCTAGATTGCCCTGGTCCAGTGTCTCCGACTTCAGCATTTTGTGGTCGTGGCCGCAACCCTTCCTAGTTGTGACCAGGATGGAGCTTTTGTCCAGGAGGACGAATCCTCACCACTAGTGACTTCCACCCCTGGGTTGAGCTGGTTTAGGCGTATTAACCCAGTATGGGTGTGTTTGGGATGTGACCGACCTCTAGAGCAGAGGTATTGTGACATGCGTAGCCTTCAAGATTCACCCCTGGTGTGAGCTGGTTTAGGCATAATTCACCAGTATAGGTGTATATCAGGCGTGACCGGCCTCTAGAGCAGAGGTAGTATGACATGTCTAGCCATCAAGTTCCACTCTTGGTGTGTGCCGGTTTAGGCAAATTTCACCAGTGTAGGTGTATTTCGGACGTGGCCGGCCTCTAGAGCAGAGGCGCCATGGTATGTGTAGCTCTCGCAGCTATACTACTGGACATACCGATTAAATTTCACTTTATCCTTTCCACCACCTTTTCACGTCAGCGCCGCACACCAACCCTTATTTCTTTTCCGCATTTTCTTCCTTGACCAGGAGGAGCTTCACTCCACACGTGGCATTCGAAGAGTCTCGCCAGCAGTGTCTTAACCTTTGGGACAAGCCAGTTCATGCTTTTCACCCGATATGACTGCACTCAGGACATGGCCGACCTCCAGACCAGAGCTGCCATGATTTGACTGTTTGCTTCGCTTTATCATTTCTACCACCTTTTCCGCAGTGGTGCTGCGCGGCAACCCCATTTGCACCTTTCCTCATTTGCCAGGAAGAGCACCGCGCCACGCACGGCAGCTGAAGAATCTCGCCAACAGCGGTAGATGAGCTACCAAACGTGCCACTCATCTACCCTAAGTATCTGGTTTTCAGGCGCCAGATATTCGCCCTCGCCCCTTCTCCTGTCAGTTTAAACAGTTCTGCTACGGGAAGGCCAGGAGATGGACTTGACTGCCAGAGGCTGTTTGAGATGCATGCCGTTGGAGTGGAGATCAAATTCTCCACCCCACCTCCGGCAATAACAGTCCTTAGAACCAGTGTTGATGATGATTCAGTTACTCTAGTAGGTTTGTTAACAATTTGGGAGAAGTTGTAGGATGTTAAAATGTTCTTCCACGTAGGATTTGGCTGATTAAGATCTATATTGAAATCGCCTAGAATGATTATGTCCTGGAATTTATAAGTCGGAGCATCATCCATCATGGTCGCAAAGTGATCATACCACTCGGCTGAAGCATTTGGATTTCGGTATATAAAACTAATTAGAATTGGACTAAGATTTGATATTTCGATTTCTAACATAATACACTCAACCTCTGATGTTTCCAGGTCTTCTCTTCTACAAAATTTAATTGTGTTAGAAATGTAAACGACTAAACTTGTCTCTAGCTTCCTAGTTGGGTCGAGCCTGATCAAATTAAAACCATCTATTCATAGATCATTGTCTGTGATGTTTTTATGTAATCTGCTTTCAGAGAAACCAAAAATATGAAAATGTTGTTGAAGTATATGTGTAACCTCAGGGAGTTTTCCTAACAAGTGATAAACATTTAAGTGGCCAACTCGTAGGCCATCGTGTCGCAGCCACTCCTCCGCTTTCTGAGTCATTTTATAACAATGTGAGAAATATTAGATTTCAGTAAAAATAAAATAACTGGTCAGACAGACTTATTCGTGCAACAGTCAGAATTCAATCATACAATTATAGGTATACGTTTAAGCTAGTAGAGATAATGAATCTAAGTTTATAATATACTGACAAATAAGGGAAAAAAGTACAAAAATCAACAATGCAATGAATGTTATATAAGTGTAAAGTGTAAAAGACTTGATGACAATATTAGCTGTAAGCTAGCACTAAGAAATGTCTGTTCTGCTGTAAGAAGTTCTGTGGTTTTTTTGTTTGTTTTGTTTTTGTTCAGTTAAATTTATCTACAGAAGTTAAAAAGTGCTGGAAATTTCAAGCTATCTAGTGTCTGTATGTGGGTGTTGCGTGCTGACTGTGTAGTAGGGACATCATATACGCGTGGCTCAGAGCTGCAGGACTAAACTACATTAGATATTGTAGCTAAAAGTTCCATGGATAATGATTCGAGGTTCTTGTGTTTGTGTCCTGTACAGTTGTTGTGGTATTCCTAAGTGGTGATTGTGCAGGAGTCTCCATGTTGTTCGCTGTACTAAGTGTTGGTATAATTTGTTGAGCTTGCCGTGTAGGCAGGGGCGGAAACATGGAATCGTATAGTGGGCCAGTGGATGGAGCGGGCAATGGTAGAGAGGCAGATGGTGATGTTTCTGCGGGTCCTTGGAGTCTTGTAGTTGGTGTAGAGTGTGTGTTTCTGGAGCTACGAGATGTGGGTGGCTGTCTAAACTGTTTCTGGCTATTTGAGTGTTTTGTTATGTTCTGTTCAGTTCTTGCTGGATATTTGATATTTTTGGCAAGGATGCTGCTGGCAGTCTTGTTAATGTGGATGTGGTCCCTGTAAAGGCGTTTTTTTTTTTGGAGCACCTGTGGCTGAAGTAAAAAATGGCGTGTTGTTTATAAAAACTACTGTGCTCTGTAGACAGAATGTTTTTTGTATTTTGTTGTTTATATCACCATGCGACGTCCAGGACCAGAACAAGGTGGAATGATGGATGAAATGTCTATGGAAGTGTTAGGGTATTTTTTCTTGATGGTGGATATCAAGTCCTGTATATCAGAGGGCTGAAGACTCTGACCGTTCATGCTGTCATTAATGCCAACATGTACAGTCGTTCTCGTCACTCTCAGATCGACATCAAGTAGTCTCAGTGTCTGCGTTAGTTTTATAATACCAGCTCCAGGTACTAGCATGACTGAGACAGTGTCCTCAGAGGTAACTGACATCTGCTCACCATAGATTCCTTTAAGTAAGGAATCTCCGATTATCAAGTGCGTCATATATTCTTTGATGTTGTTACTGTGTTGTTGTGTATCTTGTTCTTGTTGATGTTTATGAGACCGTGACTGCGGAGTGGATGTCTTGTTTGAGATTTCTGTTTGAGTCCTTGCTGCTTTATGGTTATGTACAGTGGGGCTATCTTGTAAAGCTTGAAACCTCTTACTTATCTGCACATCAATAGGGTAAGCTAAATTTTCAAGTGCTACCTTTATAGGTGTTGTGGGGCTGGTGTGTTTCTGTTGTGCAGCTCCTTGCTGTGGCGTGTGTTCTGTGCTGATATCTGGTGCACTTGTGCATGAATTTACAGTCATATTATCTGTGTCAGCAGTCACTTCTTGAATACCTGTCAACACTTCCTTGCTGTGTCTGCGTGGCTCACTCTGCCATTCTGATATCATGAGTCTCATTTTAGCATTTTCGTCTCTCAGTGGCCTAAGTTCAGCCCTGAGACTGTCATTCTCCAGCTTGAATGAGTGTTTAATCTCCGCTGCCATGTCAGTAATAAGGTTTATGACAAGGTCTTTGATTACATGAAGTATGTTCTAGCTACATAATGTAGCTAATTTTTCCTCGACAACTCTAGGCTGCTGAGATGTATGCGGTGAATCAGCCACACTAGAGGGAGAGAACTCTGGCGCTGGAGCTTCACTGTCGTCTCGGTTTTCCACATCAGCTAAACTGTTGCCGGTGGAGTGTTCTAGCATTGTCTGAACATCAGTGGGTTCAGCTGAGGTGCTTGCCTGATCTGACAGGGCTTTGTCAGTAAGATCAGCACTGAGACAGTTGATCAGAATGACAGTGGTGGCGGTAGCATCATTGTGTCTGTCAAAAGCTGTAGTAACTGTCTCAACATTGCAGGTTGTAATGTTCTCTTGTCCTTCGTAGTTGGTGGTGACTTGTTCTTGTCTGTCGGAGGTTGTAATAACTGTCTCGACATTTGTTGTAATGTTCTCTTGTCCTTCGTAGCTGGTGGTGACTTGTTCTTGCATGTCGTTGGTGGTGGTAGCGCCTTGACTGATATTAGTGACGATAGTATCGTGTCTGTCACTAGTGGTGATGGCCGGTCTGTCACTCATTGCAACAGATGACAGAGATGGCTTCACTGTACCTGACAGTCGCAGGAAAGGTTTTAAAGCCCCATCTTGAATACGACTGTCACAGGAAAGGTTTTAAAGCCCCATCCTGAATACGACTGAAGTCATCTGTCAACCAAGAGTCGACATCATGAGCACAGCCTTGAACCAAAATTTTATTTCTGGTATGGTACAGGTGGATTGTTACAAGCGGTGTTTTTATAAAGCCCTCCACATTTGCACCATTTTTATCTGTTCTCTTTTCTATGTGGCCGTGGTAGTACTCCCTGAACGCTTGTTTCACGCACTCATAATCGAGCATGTTGTTGACAAAAACGACCAAGCATTGTCCCTCGTTGGTCTGTGTTATTGTCAGGCCAGGTACTTTGTCGCAGCCACGGAGCTTGGTATTTACCGCCTTTCTTTTGTTCAGCGAGTAATTCTTTACCGCCGTCAGCCGCAGTCCATCCCATCTTCTTGTCTGGCAAACTTTGCCATATAAATAAAACATTAATGTAATTAACAAGCACTTTTCTATAATCAATAATTTAATTACAGTGAAAGAGCAAGAACTCTGAGATTAAGACATGAAAACCAGGACACCAATATATATTCTAAAAATATCTACAGAATTTTTGTAAAGACTTACAGAAGGACAAAAACTGACCAAACTCTTCCTGGCTTTTACTGATTGTAAGACTGGGTACTTCTTACTTTTGTTTTGTTCTCTGTGTGGTGACTTGGAGCTTGAGCCTGGAACTGGTCTAGATTCAGCTGTTTTTCCTGACATGAATGAACCACTGGGAGATTAGCAGCTACAAGTAAAATGGACACATGGCCATAAACATTCTTCGTTCTAAACATAAATGAATACTCTCTCTCTCTCTGAATGGCTCATGCAAGATGGAGATTTTTTTATGCGGTGCAGTCTATCACACCCCCGTGTGGTACCCGGGATCTGCAAAGAATAGGACCACTGTACCCTACCATGCATGATCGTAAAAGGCGACTAAGGAGGGTTCAGCATAGGGCCAGCAACCCTATCTGGTAAAAAACAATCAGACTGCTACAGAAACAGAAGCAAGGGAAAAAGCCCCATGTGCCCTGGGCACTTAAGGTTCAGAGAGAGAGTCTATCACAGGTGTTGCTGAAAATGCGGCTTCTTTACTGAAGGTGGTACGCCTAGTTTGCAGCCAGACTGTATGACCCCACTTTGTGGTTTACATTACTGTACACTAAACTCTGTGGTTTACACTGCTCATATTGTATCTGAGGTTAAATTCAGGAAGTCTGTATGTAGGGTTCTTCTTCATGCTCTACAGTTCTAGAAATTTTTAAAGGTAAATATACTGTAGCAACTAAGTAGTTATTGTTAGAACTTATGACAAATTAGCCTAACATTAGAATACTGCAGCAACTAAGTAGTTTTTGTTAGAACTTATAACAAACTAGCCTAACACTACAATACTGCAGCAACTAAGTAGTTGTTAGAACCTATGACAAACTAGCCTAACACTAGAATACTGTAGCAACTAAGTAGTTATTAGAACCTATGACAAACTAGCCTAACACTAGAACATGACACTGACTGTTTCTGCCCTTAACGCTATGGAATTAGTGGGTTTTACACTTTTATTCAATAATGATAATGACTGTGCCGTTCTTGAGGACAGACGATGTTCTTGTCATTGGTTTCCTGTTCCCACAAGCACACATAAGGCAAATGGGACAAAACTATCCTAGCTAACTGCAATGTCAAGCTTTCTGATAAGCTTCACAACACACAGGAGAGGGGGAACCTTGTTGTCTCATACATCACTTGCTAGGCTGTGGTGTCACAACTCGTTTCCACAGCACACTGAGTTATGGTCTGCTTGCCTGGACAAAACATCTGTTATCTCTATTCTCCAGCAGCAATTACATTTGACAAGAAGTCTGAAATAACTATTCTGACACTATCTACAAGGGAGAATAAAAAAAGTAATGGCAACTTACAAATTTTGTAGTAACCATGACAGGGAACATGTTTGTAATGACTGATGGGTAGTTTGAACATGCATAGTGAAGTGATCTGTCCCTAGTCTGTTGAGCCAAGGTTGAATAAACACAGATGCTCCACTGCAAGAAAGCACCACTGTTTAACAATGCACCAAGGAGGAAATCAAACTTGCTAAAATTCACTGCAAGATGTTGACTCAGTATGGAGGAAAAAACAGCATGACTCAACAAAAAGTTTATCTTCTTCTTCTACTTCGTTCGCATTGTCTGTCTATATATGCAGTCCTGTTTCTTGGATAAATTTCACTGTTTTTTGTAACTCATGTATGGAACCATAGAGCTTATCTTCTTTAGTGGTTTCACTGGGCCAGTAATTATTTCTCAGTGTCTCATAGTTGGTGCAGTTCTGGAGGATATGTTCCACAGTTTGGGGCACCTGGGCACATGTACATAGATTAGTAGTACCAACCTTAAACTTTGTATACATATGACTTCGGAGTCGACTGTGTCCTGTTCAGAGACGGAAAATGGTGACTTGTTCCTTTCTATTTAGCATGTGATAGTCATCATGTGGTGGTGTTTATGGCTTTCTGTAGGTTTTTATCATGCTTTTCTTCTGATTATAGGTGATTGGTATGTCTGGTTGCTCCATTTCAGTGCCCTCTTTGGCTAGACGGTCAGCTTTCTCATTGCCTGGTATCCCACAGTGGGAGGGAATCCACTGCAAAGTGACTCCATGTTGTAAGCCAATTTTTGACAAGGCATCCTTAAGGTTTTGTAGTTTGTTGCACTGAAGAGCTTCCAGTACGGATCTTGCATCTGTGAGAATTACTACAGGACATGTATCAATTCTGAGGTCTGATAAGTTTTCCAACTGCAGCAATAATTGCCCTAACTTCTGCATCAAAGTTGTTGCAGTATTTTCAAGTGGGTATGGAAATCTTGTCAGTGGTGTTGTTTGGATATTCAATATGTGCTCCTGCCCCTCCATTCTTTATGGCAATATGTGCAGATCTGTCTGTATACACACGTATCCATGTGTCACATGGATATTTATCATCTAGAACACTAAGTGTGGCTATTGATCTTACAAGACTACTTTGAATCTCACCATTATGCACACCTTTCACTTCAGTCTGAATAGTTATTTGTGTATAATCTGCTTCTTTCCATGGTGTATGCTCTGGTACAGATGATAATGGAGCGACTACAGTTGGAAGGTCTGATATCAGCTTACGCATATGCTTGGCCTGATGAATGAAGCTGCTTCTTTTAAGCCGTCTCAGTGCCAAGTTATTGAATCTCTCCTTTAGGGGATGGCTTATAAAGCTGAGGAATTTCTCTCCCATGGTCATGATCTTTGTGTCTCTACGTTCCTTTAGTGCTTGAACACCAACTATTTTCTGCATTTCTACTATTGGTGTGGACCTCATGGCACCTGTGATAATCCGTAATGACTGATTTTGAACCTTGTCTAGATTATGCAGCGTAGTGTCTGATGATGTGCACCAAGATGTTGAGCCATATTCTAAATGTGGTAGAATACTTTGCTGATATACATTCTTGAGGATTCTTTCACTAGCTCCCCATGTGGTTCCACTCAATTTTCTTAATATGGCTAGTTTTCTTCTGGCTTTTGCTTCTGCACTGTTGATGTGTTGCTTCCACGTCAGTTTTGAGTAAAAAAGTTTATGAATAGGTAGGAAGTTTTCAAGCAGAAAGAACAAGTGTAATAAGAAAGCTTGATCTGGCTGGCCTTCAACACCATGCACACAAGCAAGTGGGGGGGCCATGCAACAGATGGAGTTTGCACATCTCTCACCTCCCTCACAGCCCCAATGTGGCACTAAGCAATTTTATCACATCTTTGGTCCATTTAAAGAGCTTTTATGTGGTCACAGATCCACCTTTGATGATGAGGTTAAGGAAGCTATGCAGACTTATATTTAGGAGCAACCAAAAAGCTTCTATTGTGGAATGATGAAGGTTGTGGAATGATGAAGGTTGTGGAATGATGAAGGTTGTGGAATGATGAAGGTAGTGGAATGATGAAGGTTGTGGAATGATGAAGGCTGTGGAATGATGAAGGTAGTGGAATGATGAAGGTAGTGGAATGATGAAGGTAGTGGAATGATGAAGGTTGTGGAATGATGAAGGTAGTGGAATGATGAAGGTTGTGGAATGATGAAGGTTGTGGAATGATGAAGCTAGTGGAATGATGAAGCTAGTGGAATGATGAAGGCAGTGGAATGATGAAGCTAGTGGAATGATGAAGCTAGTGGAATGATGAAGCTAGTGGAATGATGAAGCTAGTGGAATGATGAAGGTTGTGGAATGATGAAGGCAGTGGAATGATGAAGCTAGTGGAATGATGAAACTAGTGGACTGACATAAGAAGTGCACTGAATGCAGCTGGACTATGTGAAGAATATATAACCATTATGTTCATTTGCTTATGATTACCGATATTAAAAGGTGTATTGCCTTTACTTTTAGATTCTCCTTATTTTCATTTGGAATGGGTAATGAACGCGAGGAGGAGGCAAAATACTGAGAAGATCCTCGGAAATCTTGTAGAAACACTGAGTAGGGGAAGGCAAAATATTGAGAAGATCCTCAGGAATCTTGTAGAAACACTGAGAGAGAGAGAGAGAAAGAGGGGGGGGGGGGGGGGGGCAAAATATTGAGAAGATCTTCAGGAATCTTGTATAAACACAGAGAGGGGGGCAAAATACTGAGAAGATCTTCAGGAATCTTGTAGAAACTCAGAGGGGGGGGGGGGAGAGAAATACTGAGAAGATCTTCAGGAATCTTGTACAAACACAGGGGGGAGGGGGCAAAATATTGAGAAGATCCTTGGGAGTCTTGTAGAAACACTGAGAGAGAGAGGGGGGGGAGGCAAAATATTGAGAATATCCTCGGAAATCTTGTAGAAACACCGAGAGGGGGGGGGGGGGGAATATGGAAGAGACACAAAATAAAAGACGAAAATTTTGAGAGCAAATGAAAGAAACAAGCCAGCCTCCTGCTTAAGCTGACAAACCCAGACAGTCAATTTCCACAAGGAAAAAGAGTAGAGGACAAATCAAAGACATGGAAAGAAACTTTTCAAGCAGAACTCCAAAGTGAAAGTAAAAAAAAAACAAGAAACTTAGGATGAGGCTGGATGGAGAGCTTTGTTCTAACCTGGGATGAAAACAAAATCTGCCATGTGCACAGATATTCAGTGCAACAAACACCAGATGCACTGTTTATAATGTTATTAAGCTAATCCGATATTACTGCAGGCAGCAGAACAAATATATGGGTCACTACAAGAACCTAATTCAACATGTAACTAACATTTTGCCATCATAATCCTACTTATAATTAGTAAATAAGTAAAGCACACAAAAAAAAAATAATGACAACATCTGTACACAATTAGGATATCCACTTTCGTACACATGATATTAATCTTTGTATACACATAAAGTATGCTTTACTAAGATTCCGACATGTGTATTTCAACGTGTCAGGATCCGTTACACTTCAAAAATTTCTTCCACACTTACCAGCTGGGTGGATAGACTGTTTAGACGTATCACAGATTTGCCGTCGTTCCTGCAACAGAAGTCTCGTATCAGTGATAGAGGTGGTGGAGTAGTGCAGCTATAGTGAGCTGCCTTCTGTCATAAAGTGAATAACCTGATTTGGAACTCCCTTAAAAAGACTGCTGGTTGCACTTTTTTGGCCCATCCCATCTGACTTCAACCTGATGCATTTTTAGGTCAGTGTTCATCTTCCTGCTGTAATCCCTGTTCAGACTACTGTTTCCAAGAGAGACAGAATAGGGTCTTGGTCAGCTATGATTTACCAACCATACTGTGAGTAGCCTGCTACAGGTAAATGAAAGCCATTTCATCCAGCTCAAGTAGTGAGTCTTTGCCTCCTCATTCAAGTCAACTCATGTATTTAAAAAAAAACAAACAAACAAACAAGAAAAAAAAGCAGATGCCTAACACAGGAAACAGATCTGAAATCAGAGAATGTGTCTGCAAGGATAATGCATACTGAACCACACTACACGTGGCTATCAGCACATTAAGACTGAAAATGTCTGGAAGCTAACGGATTATGATAATTTTCTGTGCCTATGAATTTACTCAAATCCACCCCTACTCTAAACTGTTTAATTAAATTGGTATCAATGTATTACCATATTATCAATGAACTGTTACCATGAACAACTATTACCAAAGCATTACTATACTGCAAGTGAGCTGTTATAACCAACAATTATCAAAGTATTAACTAATTTATGAATGAACTATCATTATCAACAAATAACATCAATGTATTACTAATTTACCAGGGGAAGACTGTCTGATGCGGCCATCACAGATTGATAATGACAACTGCTTTAGTGCTGCTGAACCAAAGCTATCAAGACCCTGCCACACCTTTCTGTTGGTATCCCAGTAACAGACCCAGTCTGGCTAACAGGACAGGGACTGCTATAGTCCCCATTGTGGTGGAGCCTATTAAAAAGCACTGCACGTCCTCCTGCTTTTGTAGATCCACTCAGGCACTGAAAAACAGCTGCCGTAGCCCTCTTCCTATTTGAAATGATTCTATGCTTCGGTAACTTCATCGCATCTTCTGCAAAGAACATCTACTCACAGTTTTAGAGAGACAGTGAATAATTATTATCAACAATTATTATTATCAGTGTGTTACTATATTATCAGTGAACTGTTATTATAAACAATTATTACGGTGGTGGATCTTCATAAAACTGCCTCTTGGATCATTTTTCATCTAATAACACAGTGTCACAAGATCATACCACGGCATCAGCTGCAAATGAACTCAAGGCCACTACTACATGGAGACAATCAACCAACAACAAATATCAAGATATACAGTAATTCTTACCTGCTTAATTCGCTCACACTTCTCTCTTAAAGCTCTGAGTTTCTGCTCACTTCCGGCCTCTCCTGCTGTCATCCCCATTATCTCCAGCAGGTATGACATCTCAATGTCTCTAATGTAGAAGCAGAAAAAAGGGAGGGGGAAGAAATGACATCACTTTAGAGCAACTAAAGATTGAAAAGTAGCAAGTCAACAACAATGAATGTCTGACATCCATGAATTTGACAAAATGATAATCAAGGCCAGCAGATGTACACTGCATTTTCTACTGTCAGCAGAGATGACTCATCCAGACGAGTCCACTATTAACATGGATGTTAATAGTGAAAATCAGTCTCATGAACAAAGACTTACACTCAAGTGGAAAGCTGACAAAGAAACAGCTGAACCATCAACTGATTTTCTCCAGCATATCACATCCCTCCTAAGCATCTTCTCCAGTACATCATGTTTCTGCTAGACACTTTTCTCCTTATGCCATGTCCAATCAAGGCATTTTCCTCAATATATATCATGTCAAATCAACTGACTTTCCCTAGGACATTATGTCCCTTCAAGGCATTTTCCCCCAAGAACATCATGTTCTTACAAGACATTTTCCCCACAACATCAAGACCAACCAAGGAACTTGCCCCAGTACATCATGTCTCATCAAGGCACTTTTCCCACCATATCATGTCCTTTCAATACACTTTCCCCAGCACATCATGTCCCTTCAAGACACTCTCCCCATCACATCATGTCCCTTCAAGACACTTTCCCCAGCACATCATGTCCCTTCAAGACACTTTCCCCAGCACATCATGTCTCTTCAAGACACTTTCCCCAGCACATCATGTCCCTTCAAGACACTTTCCCCACATCACGTCCCTTCAAGACACTCCCCAGCACATCATGTCCCTTTAAGAAGCCTTTTCCCAGACCTTCAGTATCAGATACTGATTCTGACAGCTGGCATGACTGGAGGGTGTTGATAGCAGGTCATGAACCAACAACCTCTCAGGTGATAAGACAGGGTACTGTTAAAGACAGAGACTATGGTTATATCTAAGAAACAGAATCCACCAGCATGCAGTATAAAATTAAACAAAACTATTCTAAAGCAGGTGCAGAAATTCAAATAACTTGGAGCAGTAATAACTTCAGATGGGAAATGCAGAACAGAAATTAGGAACAGAATAGGCCAAGCAAAGACTACATCTCAGAGAATGACAAACATATTAGCTAACACATCGTTATCAATGAATGTTAGAAAACGAGTCCTAAAATGATATATTGAACCTATCTTGTTATATGGAAGTGAATCATGGACAATAGGCAAGTCTGCACAAAAATCATTGGAAGCAGCAGAAATGTGGTTTATTAGAAGAATGCTGCGAATCCCCTGGACAGCAAAAATAACTATGAAGAATGTATGAGAAGAGCTGGAGAGACAAAAAAAACCTTGTCAAAAAGATAAGAGAGAGACAATGTACTTTCATGGGACATGCAATGAGAAGAGGGGGCATTGAAAATATTATAACAGGAAAAATAGAAGGAAGAAGATCAAGAAGAAGACCAAGAGAAATGATACTGGACAGTCTGACGGGATGGTGTGAGAGGAGATCACCAACTGAGCTGATGGCCTGCATGAAGGATCGTGTACTCTGAAGAAGCATAATAGCCAACGCCAGTCGGCACAGCACCTGATGATGATGACTGTTAACTAGCCACATGATTCTTATACTATGCTCCACAAAGCCTCTGGGTTGGTTCAGGTGGGGATCTACAAAGCACCCAGAGATGAATAACAATACCAGAAATATATGAAGATTTTTAATTAATATATAGCCATAAAAAGTAGAATTTGTTTCTGCTCTGCATCTGCAAGATGCCATGAGCATATTGGGCTGCAATTACTTAGCAGATCACCAACCAAGGACACAGATGAATGGGACGGATGGTGACGGAGAATTATCTTTAGCAATGAGGCAGATATCTCAAAAAGTCTGAGAATCACTTTACTAGCCTACTAAAACCAAAACCAAAATTCCCTCAGTCATAATGACTATGTCAGATATTACACCTGCCACAAGAGCCAACGGACACAAGACCCTTTACTACCTAAGGAAGGTAGCAAGGTGCCCCTCAAAAGAGACTGTTCTGACTCTAGCCTGGTCATAAAATGGGATACAGCTCAACATGTTTTCCCCCCCACTGACAGAAATTATTACAAAGTCTTCATCCAAAAGTTTGCTCCTGGAAGTAAGAAAGTCCACTGTAATACATCCCCCACTAAGCCTTTGTTACAAATTTCTCCCTTCATTACTTCAGGTGATTACAACTTCTTGCCCACTTGCAGGGAAATCACTTAACCACCAAAAATTCAACTTGAATATTCACTGAATAACAGAAATCCAATATTAGAGTATATCATATCTTCTTCTTCTTTTTCGTTCCTTCTACCACCAAGATCGCACTGTGATCCTACTGAATTTACTCCTGTGGTCCTTGATTGGTCCTGTGGCTGTGGTCCTCCTGTGGTCCCTGAGAGGGCCACAAGAGAGTATATCATATAAAATAAATGACATACAAATGGGTTGGTCTCATACTACTACATATGAAACAGAAGAACAAATAGGCAAAAAGTACAAGACAAGGAAAGCAGGGCCAGTGTCATGAGTCTGAAACAATTTCAAGTAGAATTTGAGTCTGCAGAACCATACCATTAATGAAGAGTTGGAGTCACACAATGAAAATAGAGAAGCCAGAGTTTAAAGCATTTTTGGGTGGAGTCAGTAGAAATGTACCATTTATGATAAAGATGGGATCTTAGGTTGCCATACCAACTCTAGAGCACATGAAGATATATTTTCACACACAATTCCAAAGTACATAAAAGATGAAAACATGTATAGAATGAATGGCCAAAGTGGGAGAGTTTCTAGCTGTCTTGCAGAAAAAGTAGCCAAAGACTGGGTCAGATGGAGAGGTTCTGTACATGTCTTACAGAGTGACCAAAGACTGGGTCAGTTTCTGTCTGTGTCTTAAGTGTATTTGAAAGTGGCAAGAACTAATGATGATGATGAAGTTTTCAACTAGGTATTTCACTGACCTTGTGTCCGAAAAGACAGCTGCTGTCGTGTCATCTCTAATTATTTTATGTTTCAGCTAAAAATGGACAGAAATAAATTTTCTGAATGTTAGAATCTTAAACAAAAAGAGAACACTAATTTTCTGGAAACTGATGGTCATGTTCCTCTTTCATTCTGAACAAAACCACAACACGCAGTAACTAGAGGATCCCCTGGATGGCATCATGTAGCACAAGTAACACTAAAACTGTTTCCAGACTAGATTTAACAAACGGAAAGCTATTCTGATAATTAATGCTGTATGGCTGATGGTAGTTCAACATTCTGTGCTTACCCGAGTTCATTTAAGTTCTAGAAAAGTGACATGAATTTATATTTCATTTTTATTTAGCTTTTGATTAAAAAAAAAATTTCTTCTGCAATTCGCTTTGCAATAATTCTGCTCCTCTATTAATGCAACAAAACTCTTAGTCCAGCAAGCCCCATGAACCATTACTACCAGCGTCCTGTCTGTTTTTAAATAAATACAAAAATAACAGTCTACACACAGGTATCCCCTCTTTTCGAAAATTCACTTTACACCATTCCTTTTTTTTTTTAAATGAAAGGCTCACACTGGTCCCTGTTTTTTCACTAACAGACAGAAATCCAAATAGGAATTTTGTTTTAATGAAACAAAAAAAAAAAAAAAAAGGCAAAAAGCAAAAGAGTCATTTAGTAACTTGCCTGTCTTGGATACAGATAATGAGATAGATTACCCCCCCCCCTCCCCTACAACCCAATCTTCTGTACTTCCCACCACCCCAACCTTCAGTGACTCCAATAACACAACATCACCACCACCACCACTACCATCTCTCAGTCTGCCAGTGTGTTCACCGTCTTCTCGATTCTGGTAAATGAAACTACAATATACATGCAATATTCCTGCTTAGACTGTATGTTAGTGTCATTTTAGCTTCTATGTGCTATTTTTGGATGATCTGGTAAGTAATTTTTGGGTTCGAGAATGCTCAAAAATTGTTCCCATATAAATTTGTCCTCTCCTTACAACTGACTGAAAAAAAAAAAAAACCAAACAGAGGTTACTTTCCTATATCAAGTACATTTTAATTTTTAATAAAAGAGAAGCTGATCACATAAAAATCAAATTCTGTAAATGTGATATACATTTTAACAAACAGCCATATGAAATGAAAATGTAAATAAGAAATTCAGAAATAACCATCAATTAAAGGTGAGCCCATATAACAGATATGACAAGGTGGAGATGGATATCAAAATTAAAAATCCAGTAACATATTTTATAACACAGAATTCAACCATACAACATATGTATATGTAGCAATGAACATACTAAATGTTATGTTATGAAATCAAAACTAATCTAAACAATAGGACTAATAATCTTGACATGAAATTATACAGCATAAATCATCATCATCATCATGTGCCTTCTCCAGAACAAAGGTTGGTAGTAAAGAATCTCTAGCTCTCTCACCTCGACAGTGCACTCAGCCAGGCTGTATCTTGTCCATTCTCATATGTTATCTTCCCATCTACATCTCTGTCTTCCTCTTGCTCTTTTTCCTTCCACCTTTCCTTCTAGTATGGTCTTCAGTATGTTGTTATGTCTTTTGATATGGCCAAAGTATTTTGTTTTCTTCGTCCTTATTTCTTTGAGAAGTTCACATTGCACTTGGAGCTGTTCTAAAACTTGTGCATTTGTTCTTTTCATTCTCCATGTTATATGACCTAGTTTTCTGTAAAACCACATTTCTGCTGCATTAATCTTTCTTTCTGTTTTTTTGCTTAGAGTGCAGTTTTCTGCTTCAAGCAGCAAGACAGACTAGATGACATAAATAGCATAAATAATAAACTGAAAACAAAATCACACATCATAAATGACAGTCTCACATGAAATTACACTGTATAAATAACACTGACATGAAACTTGCAGTATAAATGACAATCTGACATGAGATTATACAGTATAAATGACAATCTGACACAAAAACAGATAGAAAGCATGGCATTCTGACACAAAACAAGAACTAAAATTCTTCATAAAAGCTGTCATATTAAATGCAGTACAAACTGAGCTTCTATACTAATCAGCAATTCTTCTTTTCCTTCTTGTGTTCATCTTTTTTTTATGATTAATGAGGGCCTTTCCTCCTGAAATAGTGATTCTTTTTTTTTCAACTGCAGTTTGCATTTTTTTTTTTTCAATTTCTTATCTTTCATAAAACTACCCCATACAATCATCTACTTTTTTCTTCTCATATTAGTAACACACAGAAATCATTTCATTCATTTTCCATTAAAAAAAAAAAATCTGCAATAACAGTCTGAAATGAAACCAAAATAAAGACAATATCTGATACAACTGTGAAAACAGTGGAGGACTATGACTAAGTCAAGCATCTGGTGAATGTGGGGCCAGAAAAGACCTGACAACAAATCATCTTACAAATCTGACAAGTGATGAAAAGACTTGACAACAAATCATCTTACAAACCTGACAAGTAATGAAAAGACTTGACAACAAATCATTTTACAAACCTGACAAGTAATGAAAAGACTTGACAACAAATCATCTTACAAACCTGACAAATAATGAAAAGACTTGACAACAAATCATCTTACAAACCTGACAAGTAATGAAAAGACTTGACAACAAATCATCTTACAAACCTGACAAGTAATGAAAAGACTTGACAACAAATCATCTTACAAACCTGACAAGTAATGAAAAGACTTGACAACAAATCATCTTACAAACCTGACAAACACATTCACATGGAGCTTCCATTGATGACATTGCCTCGAAGATCATCTCCTTGACCAGTGACCAGAGTTTGCTAGCTGGAGGCAGATCTAGCGGGCAAGGAGGCTTTGAGAGGGCTTTCTTACACAGCCGAAATATCTCCTTAAAGCAAGAGACAGAAGAACTAGCTGAATCAGTGATCATAGTCAATACATTTGCCCCAGGGTTTGTGGACCATGGCTGACCAAGCCCTTGTCCATCTCTCTGCTGGCATCCCCAGTAACAGACCCAACTTATCTAATGAGGCAGGAATTTTCATAGTCCACAAGAGAGTGGAATCTGCCAAAAAAAAAAAATATTGCACAGACAAACATACACACACATGCCCTTCCCCACCAACTCCACTCTAAAACTTAATTTTTTTAAAATAAGCCACTGTAACCCACTTCCCCGCAGCACGATGCTGTGCCTTAGTACCTTCACAGCCTGTAACTTACTTCCCATGACATGATGTTGTGCCTTAGCACCTTCACAGTCTATAATCTACTTCCCATGACATGATGTTGTGCCTTAGCACCTTCACAGTCTATAATCTACTTCCCATGACATGATGTTGTGCCTTAGCACCTTCACAGTCTATAATCTACTTCCCATGACATGATGTTGTGCTTTAGCACCTTCACAGTCTATAATCTACTTCCCATGACATGATGTTGTGCCTTAGCACCTTCACAGTCTATAATCTACTTCCCATGACATGATGCTGTGTGTCAGCAACTTCACAGTCTGTAACCTACTTCCCATGATATGATGCTGTGTGTCAGCAACTTCACAGCCTATAACCTACTTCCCATGACATGATGCTGTGTGTCAGCAACTTCACAGCCTATAACCTACTTCCCATGACATGATGCTGTGTGTCAGCAGCTTCACAGCATATCTACAAAAAAAACATCATGCTCTCAGTTCTAGGGACACAGTACAACAACATCTGCGATCACAAACTTGAACTCTTCGTACTTGATGCCATAAAGAGAAGTATACTTTATTGCACAAGCATTGTACTGGACTATATCTGCTTTCTCTGAATCTCTGAGATGGCCTAGAAATAAAAACTATTAAAAAGAAGGAAACAACCACCCAAACCCTTGTTCATCCGAGGAAGAAATCTTTCAGAGTTAAACCAAAATACATTTAAAGACTGCACATCTGAAATGGAAGAGCTTGACTAAAATTCCCAGATACTGGCTACTTGCGTGGAGTTACAAGAGTGTCCAAGTTTAGTGTGGTTACTTTCAAATTTAATAACAGCAAATTCAGGATTGAAGATTACTGCATTAAATGATAGCAAAATCACCACAGCCTGTGCTCTTAAATCCACTCTATCTCTGCAACTGGGATCAATGAGCTGCAGAGCCAACACAAAGACCAGCTTCTTCAATTCTTTTACGGAATCAAGTCACCACAGATCATACCTCATCCTGCTCTATTCACTTTTCGTGATCTTTTACTGCTAGCACAAAGTCTGCGGTTTCTAGAAAATCATCACTAAATCAACCAATGAACATAGCAATTTTATATATAAATGAGAATCTGATGGCAATGAAAGAATTCTTTGTTCATCAAAATCTAAGCTGTATATAAGTCGGGAGGTGGAGGGGAGAGAGAAGAACGACGACTTTTGTTTGTCTCATGCATTTATTATTTTGGCATTCCGTGACTTACCTTCTCATAATCACACTGGAAGTTTGTCAGCTTTTTCATCCGTTCCAGATTTTTCTGAAGGAACTGAGAATCCTCATCTGAAAGTCCATCAGTTTCACCACTGTCAAGCAGTAAAGCTCAGAACAGGCATGTCAAGGTGCCAGCTACGTTACAGATGTACTCCAAGAGGAAATGCATTCTGTCATCAAATTTTTTCTCTGTCACAGGTCTGAGCCGCACCCCCACCCCCCAGGCATGCACTAAGAAATATGCTGCATTATCTGTGGGGTAAGGCCACAAGTGTCTGTGCAAGGCTTAAGTCTACAAGTGAGTTATGAAGTTTAAGACGCACATAAGCTTACAACAACACGGACCGTCCTGGCTAAGCAAAAAAAGCATGCAGTGCAGACGGCTGAGAAGTCGGGACAAAGGGTTTTTTTTTCTTACTGGAATTCAAGTGCTGGCATTATTTTTCCTGTACTAAATAAAAAGTTTTGTATAATTCATATTTTCTAAACTTCCATTTGATTTATCCTCATGTTACAGTACAAAGAGTTACAATACAACTTTAAATAACCATCAAAAACAGGAAAATAAAAACTGCAAAGATCAGCTGTTAAAGGCAATACTGGAGATAATTATCTGCAATTTTTTTCATTTTTCACTGAATTTGGTTTCTGAGAATACATGTTTCAGAAAACAAATGTGAGAAGCAACAGAATCATATGCAGCCAACAACAACAACAAAAAGGAATAATACAACCGAATGTCTTGCAGATCAAAATTCTTTTGACAGGCCATGGGAAGACCCAAACTACTGAACCTCAGCAGGTTTTTTTTTTTTCTGAACTTGAAAACTCAAGGGAAAAAGAATGAGAGGGAAGTCAAGAGAAAAACATACTGATGGGCCGACTCTCCCTCAGCTTCCTCTTTTATCCTTTAATTTTCCAGTGGTTAACAAGTTCTTTAACTTCTGGGTTCTCACGACTTATCCAGAGAACTCCGACTCATCTTTTTTTTCTTATCATTTTAATTATTATACAGTATGCCAGATGCGTCACTCAAAAACAAAGATGCACTAAAAGTATTTAAAACTTCATTCAAGATCTGCATTCAACAACTTACCTTGGCACAAATATGAAATAAACACTGCCGACAAATATCTACAAGTTTGGAGGAGGTTGCATGCTGATGTAGATAGTCAGTTGATCTCTGAATTTCAACCAAGTATTTCAGTACTTCAGTCTTTCTGCTGTCATCCAACTGACTCAAGCTCTCTTCTAACCCGATTTCCTTCAACTCTAATTGGTAGCAAGTAATTATAAGGAGATTGGCCTTAAATCTGTTTCCAGGATAAGATGGACTGATAGACCAATCAAGCAAATCTGTAACAAAAAATTACTCATTATTTCGCACATGAACAGGTATTGGCGGAATGCAGTCTCTCAATCAGTCTTGGACAGAAGGTATGGGAACTGACTCTTGTTTTTTGTTAGCCCAGCTGTTTGAATGGATACTTGGCACAGTTTATTGAAGACAAACTGCTCCAAAGACAGAGAATATCCGGCTACACAATGAGACAACCCTGGATTACACTGCATACATGTCAGTAAGTGGATTAAGGGCAAATGGGATAGCACACACAATTCAGTCTCGTAAAATATTCATCTTTACCAGATTCATAATGGATGAGTTGGAAATTAATAGAAAAACAACCAAAGAAAAAAAATTCATGACATTACATAAATATTTTTTTTCTTTACTGACATTCACCAGTCAGGAATTTGACCCTGAATGTTATGAAAACATATAAAAGAAATGTTTCTTCTTCTAATCTATTTGACTGAATTACTGTAAATATTTATCCTGCAGGCATCCATCTATGTTCTTAACCTGGGGTTCATGGATCCCAGAGGCTCCACAGACCAGCAAATGGACTGCCTTGATTAAAACATAATTTAACTGTCATCTGGATTCTGCTCACCATTTTATTTTTAATGAGGGTCCACAACTGTTCTCACAATGGAAAGATGGTCCCCAGCTGTTCTCAGGATGGAAAGGTCCACAGCCAAAAAAAGGGGTAAAAAAAATCACTGCCTTTGATGATTGTTGAAGCAACCACCTCCCAGCAAGCCTTGTGGCATCTTACAGAGTAACAACAAATTGTCTCCCCTTCTTACAATCCATTCCCAGTCTTTGGTATCACCAGTTACACAGCATGCTGTCCACTCTGGCTTCAGCCAACATAGCATGCTGTCCACTCTGGCTTCAGCCAACATAGCATGCTGTCCACTCCGGCTTCAGCTGACATAGCATGCTGTCCACTCCAGCTTCAGCCAACATAGCATGCTGTCCACTCCGGCTTCAGCCAACATAGCATGCTGTCCACTCCGGCTTCAGCCAACATAGCATGCTGTCCACTCCAGCTTCAGCCAACATAGCATGCTGTCCACTCCGGCTTCAGCCATCATTATGCTTCCACTTAAGACTCAAGAGCATTTTTTATTCATATAAATATGTATTTTCTTGCTTGTTTTGAGCAAGTATGTCCTTGCGTAAAGTTTTCTCAAAAGAAGTGCCACTTGCACAAAAATTCCACAAGAATATGCACAAACAAAATCTAAAAACAGTTTTGAGGACATTCAGGTGATTAATATTTCTCATCAGCTCAGCTGCTGACTTTTTATTGTGCCACTGTGCTACACTACCATGATCATTTTCTCTTGCCCTCCCTAGCCTCTCTTCCCATTAATCCTTCCTGTTATATTTTCAAGTCCTCCCATTCTCTTCTTCTTCTTCTTTGTTCGCATTGTCTGTCTATACCTGCAGTCCTGTCTCTTGGATAAATTTCACTGTTTTTTTGTAACTCATGTATGGAACCGTAGAGCTTATCTTCTTTAGTGGTTTCAATGGGCCAGTAATTATTTCTCAGTGTCTCGTAGTTGATGCAGTTCTGGAGGATATGTTCCACAGTTTCTCCCATTCTCATAATATGTCCAATGAATGATGACTGTCATTTTCAAGATGGATTTATTTAATGAATAAAAGAAACATGGATTTAATTATGTTCATTTCTATATTTGCCCTTTTTTTTAAATATACATTTCATTTGTGATCTTAGTAATTTTAATGTGATAGATAATAAAATTAAATTTCATTAAGTGTTCACATTTTTTTTTACTTTCTAAAGGGTGGAAGTGATGTCTGTCTACACATTCTAACCTAAATCTAAATAAAATTGTACAAATAACATCTATCTAGTACCTGCTTTTTCAAATTCAAATTTCAAACTACTATGTACGTTAAATTTAGACCTCTGTTTATTTCTAGGTGAAAACATGAAAACTTTATTATAAATTTTGCACGTGGTCTTGAAAATTCTGTCTGGTACTGATCGAGTTAATGAATTTTTTTGGTAGTGATGGAGTTAATTTTCTTCCTAGGACACCAATGTAATACAAATGTTATAATTCAGAAGCTGTACTGGCCATTTAAACTTCTAACCTTTGCACTTTTAAACCTGAGGAAAGCAAATACATAACTTTCTTGTCAAGCTGCCTGCTCACATAAACATTACAATCTACTGGCAGGAGCTTGATAGTTCCAAGATAACAGAAGTCCCTGGCATTTTTATTCATTCATTTTCTTCTTTGTACTTTCAGAAATATATATATTTTTTAACCTGATTTTTCTCTACACTTTAAATCTTTATTCTTTTATTCTTTCCCCCCTCCCCCCTTCCTAAGATTCCTTAGAAACAATAGGTGATTTTTTAAATGAATCTTTAAATAGCATCCTTTCGTCTAAGGAGACGGTTCTGAAGCAGGACAGATATCAACTTTTGTTTGTTTTGCCCAACATCATATTGCCGAGTGCCTCCCTTCATGGCTGACTCTATCGCTGCTGGGTTTTCAGTCGCTCACAACAGCAAGCAATGTATGTGCTGCAAGGCCCAGTATCCTTGTGCCTGTGTAAGTTTGCTCCTCATTTTCATCTCAAATGATGCTGCGCTCTACGCGTGACTCGGCCTTTCGCAAGTTCTTCTTAAATGTCATGGCTGACAGAAAAATCTCGTATTTATTATTTACAAATTTCATGATATCTCAGTTTAGATCTAAGAGCCTTAAAGTTCGAAGAAACCCTGGCTGGGAAAGACTGATTTACTTTGCCATAAATGATCAATGCATGGTTATCTGCTAACTTAACAGTACCTTTGAGAAAGGCAGTATATTTTTCGGACTGTCCCCGTTCCTCATCTTTAAAGTCATTCAAGCATCTGTGGAGATAATGCTCAAAGAAGAACTGATCTACTATATCATCATGCGCCATCTTGAAAAACCGCGCCAGTATAGTGTTGCCAACTCCGCGTAAAATGGGATTGGGCGAACACTGCCATTGCGCCCAATAACATCATCATGTGCCATCTTCAGGACGAAAGTTTGCAGTAATGAATATCTAGTTTCTTCATCCCCTTGCCTTGATGATGCACTCAACTATGCTATGTCCTGTCAACTCTAGTATGTTATCTTTCCATCGATATCTCTGACTGCTTTTTTTTCTTCCACCTTTCCTTCTAGCATAATCTTCAGAATATTTTTTAAGTCTTTTGACATTGCTAAAGTATTTTGTTTTCTTTATTTGTTCCAGTAGATAATACTGCACTTGGAGTTGTTCTAATAATTGTGCATTTGTTCTTGCATTTTGTGTCCAATAACACATTTTTAAACCCACAGATTATGAACAAAATATTTTTTTACATAAAGTACACTGTACAATAATGTTGATTTTTTTTTTAAACAATTCATTACATATGCAAGCGATCCATGGTTTACCCTTCAGACTGTGTTTCTGGAGAACCGGGGGAGTCTGTAAAGTTTTTAAAGGAAACTATTTTTATAAATATGTCAGAGAGGTAGTTTCCCAGCATCTGGTGACTGATTATTGTGTAAAATAATCTTTGACATTTCTGATATCCTAAAATGTTAATATGATTGGAGAAACATTACTTTTTATTCATGTTAATAAAGTAGATTTTTTTTTCAAAATAAGCTAAACTAAATTTTACAAAATAAGTGTCTACACATACTTCATAATGTGATTTGTTTCATCCTATTATGTGATGCAAATTGCCTAGCTTTATCAATACACCTATTTATTCCATCAACACTGGAAGGTTTATGAGAAAGGAGACATGACTTAATTTCATATATTTGGGCTTACATCACACACTGCTGTCAAATTTCTGCATATATCCTCTACTGTCTGTGATTTTAGTTCTCTTATAAAACCTTATAAAATTTACAGTATAGTCTACTAAAATAACTATGTGTTACTTAACCTTTCATTTCCCCACAGTCATGTGAATGTAACAATTCCTCGTTACTAAGCTCTCATCTACTCTTTACTTCAGTTCACTATATTCTATATCACATATGAGCAACACATGGCCTGTTGCAACTTTTTTTTGTGGTCCCCAGGCAATCTAGGTGGTTTCTTTAAAAACTACATAATTTTCTGGAAATGTTAACAATATAGATTTACACTATACAACTACATTAACCTGGCTTGATAACTTAATAATATATCTCAAACCATATATACGCATTAAATTTAATTATGTGTATTTTGTGACCATATCATCACCAGAATTGTACCAGCAATTGAGGGAAAACTTCGGAAAGAGCAGGCAGGGTTTAGGAAAGGAAGATCATGCATAGACCACATATTTGTACTTAGACAAATACTAGAACAGGAAAATGAGTGGCATAGCACAACATATGCATTGTTTATAGATTTTGAGAAAGCCTTTGACAGTGTCAACAGAGATGCACTGTGGAAAATCCTAAGATAGCATGGCCTCCCCCATAAGACAGTGAATGTAATCAAAGCCCTATACGAGGGTTTTCAGTGCAAAGTTATCTGTGGAGAACATACCTCCAGCAGCTTTAAGGTACAAACAGGAGTGAAGCAAGGATGTATACTATCACTAACATTATTTATCTTAGCAGTAGATTGGTTAATGAAGGAGGCAACGTCAGACAAACGCAGGGGATTACAGTGGACCCTTGACACAGTGCTGGAGGATCTTGACTTTACGGACGACATTTGTCTACTATCAAGCAGCCACAAAGAAATGCAAGATAAAATAAACAAGCTAACTCAGAATGCAAACAACATAGGAATAAAGATTAACGTAGGGAAGACAAAGTTAATGAACCAAAATGTGAACAACAGAAATGTACTCAGAGTAGATAGCAAGTTAGTGGAGGAGGTCAACGAATTTGTATACCTTGGCAGCAGAGTAGTAGAAAATGGAGACAGCACAGAGGACATCAACAGCAGACTTACTAGAGCAAACCAGGCTTTTGTAGTGCTGCAGACTATATGGAAATCAAAAAACTAAGCATAAATACGAAAATCAGGATATTTAAGAGCAATGTTCTAAGTGTACTACTCTATGGAAGTGAATGCTGGAAAATCATCAAAACCATAGAAAACAGGTTGAATTCTTTTCAGACTAAATGTTTATGAAGAATTAGAAAAATATTTTGGCCAAACACCATAAGAAATAACATCTTGTTGGCAGAGATGCATATGAAGCCACTGACAGCAATTATTGAAGAAAGATGCTGGCGATGGTTGGGACATGTGCTCCGAATGATTGACAACTCACTACCAAAAATAGCACTAAGATGGACACCACAGGGGAACAGAAGTAAGGGTAGACCAAAAGAGACATGGAAAAGAACAACAGAAAGGATGTTGAGCAATAGAGGGCTCACCTGGGCAAGAGCAGAAAAAAAGGCGAAGGACAAGCATTTGTGGAAAACCCTTGCGGAAGCCCCATGTGCCCTGGGCACTTAAGGTTCAGAGAGAGAGAGATTTTGTGACCATGAGGTTTGTAAATTTTTAAAGTGTGCGGCCCATGTGAAGATGGGAAAATTAGTTTTTTGGCCTGAACAAGAACGATTGCCCTGCTACAACGTATATTCACTTCTATTCTGCCGATATTTATCTCAGCTTCACAACCATTGTATCTCTCACCCAACACCCAAACCCTAGGGTGGCATTCTCACCCGTTCTTTACTGCTAGCCATATTAGTATCAAACACTTACAACTTTTCATATAAGAATTTATCACATTCTCAGGCACAGCTTCATACAAGTCACAAGCAATGTTCAAAACTTTGAACCATCCGCAAATATATTCTAAAGAAAAATTGTCCTCGAATGTGTGTTGAAACATCAAATTACAAAGTATAATTTAAACCCTCATTTATTATGTATGTGAAAGCTGGAAAACAACTAAAGATACAGACAACAAATTAGACTCTTTTGAAATAAATGCCTAGGGAAAACACTCAGTATAAAGTGTAATGAATTCAAGAACAATGCAGAGATAAGGCAGATGAGCAAACAACAATCTGTCTCAAGGGTGATCAGAAAAAAGGAGATGGACATTAAGTCAGTAATGTGATGAGAAGAAACAGTCAGAGAACCCCAAAACAAGCTATCAAGTGGAACACAACAGGCCAAAGAAAAAGAGGTCAACCATGTGAAACTAAAGAGGACATTGTTAAGAGGCCAGTTTAGTGGGCATTAACATCCCTTGATGAGGTTGAAAAGCTCACTGAAAACAAGAAAACTTGGCAAACTGCCATGCAAGCCCTATGTGTAATGTTTAACAGCAGGGAAGGATGTAAAATAGAAAAATATACTAAAATAAAAAAAACTTTTTAAATCAGGAAAATAAACTTATGTAGCCCTGTCAGTTTTCTTCAGTGCTACTGTATTACAGAGTAACATAATGAAATTGAAAAATAAATGTAGAAATTACTTTTTTTTGTGGCTTGTAAAATTTTGAGAATGGCATGACTTTGTATGTGCTGCTTAGAGGGAACATTAGTCGTGAGAAAAGTACCTGTCTTCTACTTTTTTTTAAATGTGTTTTATAAATATTACAACTTTGTGTTCCATTAATAAAGCTGCTCAGTCAGTCAGTCATTTGCAGGTCCCTTGCGGAACTTTGCCTCCCTAACAGCTCTCCTGTAGGCCTCTCGGTTGTAAGAAAGATGCCCTGCTGCTGATGCCAGAATGTATAAAATAGGAAAAAAGTAGGAGCAGCTTAATTACTTAACGATTACAAAGTTGTGATGTTTCGGCGTGAGCCTTAATCATACAAAAACATACAGGACGAAGAAATAGAGAGAGGAGATAAAGTATAGATTCACATTTTAAAAGAGTACTTAGCTGTAAATTGCAAGGTATGGCTTGTCCGGCGGTGTGTGTCAGGAATGGATCTAGTGGGACGTGGAGACTGTTTAAATAGAGACCTGTGGTCAGTGGGTTGTAACTGGGGGTGGTGGATGGGGAACCAGAGAGGGGAGAGAGAGTGACGCAATACCGACCTAGCTAGGAGAAATTGAAACAGATGATTGGGGAAGAGGGGCTGCAGAGAAAGTAGCGGGGTTGCAGAGTGATGCTGTGAGGAAGTTTGAAAAGTAAGCGGGGTTGCAGAGTGATGCTGTGAGGAAGTTTGAAAAGTAAGAAGGGGTGGATTTAGTGGAGAGGTACTATAATGATTGAAGAAGATGATGTTACGTGTAACTAAACAGTGAGTTTAACCCATGTGGTTCCAGCGCCCCATAATTTTTAATGCAGCGGTTCTCAAGTGCCAGGCGGCTTGTGTCATCTGCATGGCATTGTTTAATGGCTGTTACCAGAAAATCAGATTTGCCTCTGTGGTTGGGGCCATTGAAATTATTTGGGACTGGTTTCGAAGCATGCTGGGTGATGTCGTACAGATGTTTCTGCATGCAGTCCCCTAATCTGAGGCCAGTCTCACCGATATATGTTATCCTGCATCTTTTGCAAACGATGACATATATCACATTTCGGGACTCGCATGTGAATCCCTCATGAAGAGAAATGTGATATATGTCATTGTATCTCCATTATTAGTTAGTAGTGATCCAAGATATTCAAAACTCTCCACCTCTTCCAATTTTTCCTCATTGATACATATTTCAGCTGCCTTGTTTGTTTTGTCAGTTGTCATTATCAGTGAACAAAAATAAAGTGAGCAGCACACAGTTTTTAGGTGTAAACTTGACTGTATAAACTATGCATAAAAAGCAAACCTGTAATAACAGATAATTACTTATTTTAAAAAGATAGCAGCTTTATTCAATGTAAATGCTACAGAAGAGTTCTTCATATATCATGGACACAGAAAAGAACAAATATATACCCTTCTGTATGTTGCAAGAGGCCATGTGTTGCTGATATGTGATACTGAATATAGTTGGCTGAAGTAAAGAGTAGATGAGAGCCTAGCAATGAGGAATTGTTATACTCACATGACTGGGGAGATGAAAGGTTAAATAATGGTCTGAGACAAGAACTTAACACTGAAGAAGCCTGGCTAGTAAAGAGGATTAAACAGAGAAAGCTTAAATATTTTGGACACATTAAATGTCATGAGAATTTAGAGAAGTCCATCTTGGAAGGGTACAAAATGGGAGAAAGAAAGAGAGGAAGGCCAAGGTGAAGATAGCTGCAAGACATCGTTGATGATTTGCAAATGGATGCATCAGCAGCACAATAATTAGTGTATAAGTATACAACTATACACGAAGCACTGCAGTAAAGCTGTGATACCAGAATGTATAAAATAGGAAAAAAGTAGGAGCAGCTTTATTACTTAACGATTACAAAGTTGTGACGCGAATGGATGCATCAGCACCACGGCATGTTGCTTACAACTGAGAGGCCTACAGGAGAGCTGTTAGGGAGGCAAAGTTCCATAAGGGACATGCAAATGACTGAGTGATGATGGTAAAACGGATGCTAACGTCAACTATTGTTTTCCTCATTTCCAAGGACACACACATCAATAAGCCCTAATTCCCCCATGAAGATGCAATGACAGTTTCTCACTAAACTCTGCTACTGATGTGGACCAGGTCAATACTTATTTTCAGGCAGCACTTCGAGCAAGAAATCTACAACCATAGCTGACTTTACTAGCTCCAGAGTCACGGAGGTCACCTGAGTTTTGTTTAGTTTTATGTAAATGTATGAACATTCCTCAATAGTGATGCTTCCATTGAACTGTGTGTACTTACATTTTTCATTTCCAGAGCGGACTTCAGCAATGTCCATTATTCCTGGGGCTGATCTTCATTTGATGCCGTATTTTAGCCTCATTACACAGATTTAAAAAACTCCTCATTTTATTCTGATTACAGTTGGCTGTTCATTCATTCATAATGTATTTTCATTTTGCATTTATTCTTATTTATTAACCTCAGAACTCACTCATTTACAAGTGGTATGTAGTCTATAATACCGTAATCTTTTCAGCTGGTCAATTACACATCACATTATAGTGTCCTTTACATCGTATTTTTTCCTTTCAGAATTTCTTGACCATGTTCATATTCCAACATTTTTTGGGGGGTAAATTTTTTTCCCAGATTTTGCCGCCTGAAATAAATATAATCATGTAAAACTAACCAAATCTCAATTTTTTTTATACATTACGGGGCTGGGGGACTATATAAACATAAAATGCAAAACAATAATTAACTGTACTGATAAAATCAAATAGAGTTATCAAATAATTTGTTAATTTTCTTTATTTTTTAACATCTGGGAGGTGGGGAAGAAAGTACAACAGTATAATATTTTTTTAAAATCTTATATTACGAGGGGTGATTGATAAGTTCACGGCCTAAAGTGCAATGGATTATTTGTGGACAACTTTTTTTGGGTTATTTCTCAATATAGTCTGCTTGCAAGTTTATGCATTTAGTCCAGCAATCCTGGAGCATATGGATCCCTTCTTTGTAAAAGTCAGCATCTTGTGCCAGTAGAAAGTAGTCTACAGCATGAATGATGTCATCATCTGAAGCAAATTTGTGACCACTGATCTCCTTTTTGAGTTTGGTTTGGTTTTGAGTTGAAGGGGCCAGATGTGGGGAATAAGGAGGATGTTCAAGAAGCTGGAAGCCGCATTCATGAATGGCAGCCATTGCAACCGCCGACTTGTAAACTGGAGCATTGTCTTGCTGAAAGATGATTCCTCTCGTCAATTTGCCTCAACGCTTTTCCTTCAATTTGACTCGCAGTTGCTTCACAAGATTAGCATAATGGGCGCTGGTGACCATTCAGCCCTTTTGAAGATAGTCTACCAATAGCACACCTTCTGAATCTCAAAAGATGGAAGCCATCACTTTGCCTGCAGACAGAGCCACCCTTGCTTTCTTTGGAGGTGGGGATCCATGATGTTTCCACTGCTTTCATTGTTCTTTGGTTTCTGGTTGAAATTGATGAGCCCAAGTCTCATCTATAGTCACAAATTGGTGAAGAAACTTAAGGATCTGCAGAAAAATGGCCAAGATTGTCTCTTGACATGTTGAGACGCTGTCGTTTGTGATCAGCTCCAAGAAGTTTCGGGACCCATCAAGCAGAGACCTTTGTCATTTGAAGATCATTGTGAATAATGGCATGAACACGTTCCTGGGAGATGCCCAACTCAGTAGCAATGTACTGCTCAGTTTGTCGTCAATCCTCCATTATCATGTTATGGACTCTGCCAGTGGTTTCATCTGTGGTTACTATGCTTGGTCATTCTGGATGGGGATCATCTTCCAGACTCTCCCTTCCATGTTTGAATTGAGCTACACATTTCTTTACTGTTGTAAGAAGGGGCACTCTCCCCTAGAGTCTCTGCCATATCCTCATGGATCTCCTTCAATGATAAGCCCTTGATTCAGAGGTAGCAATGAGAAATTTTATCCATTTTCTCAATTTCTGCCAACCCTCGTATCTACCACACCACACAAATATTAATATCCACATCCTTAACATTTTACTAACTCGTGTGAATGCTTGGTGACAACCACAAAGCCACTGTGGGTCTTTACTCTTATTCTCTGATTTGTTTATAAAAAATTTACAATATGGTCTACTAAAATAATTGCATGTACAGTATGCTGGCTAAAAAGTATTTATTTAAGACAATTTGTAAAAGATTCAATTTGTTTACAAAAGAGAACAACCAACAGGAAAAAAATTCCATCTTCATCAAAAACTAAAGCGCTAAAAACTTCATGTTTTGTAAGCATGTGTAATGCAACAAGTTGAACAGACAGAAAATTGCCTCTAACAGTGCTAAAAATCAGCCTACAGAAATGCATTACGATGAATTTATATTAAAGGTACCTTTAGCTTTCTGACACTGAAACACTCGTGTCATATTTCTTGTGCATGAGAGTTAAATTTCATGTTCCCAGCCAGACCAAACAAACAAACAACAAAAAGTCATTAAAAAAAAAGATTCATGCACACATTTTAGATCCAACAAACTGTCAGTTTAATATATGCACTCATACATAAAATAAGGCAAGTCTTATGCATATTAGATACATATAATAAATCTGTACATATCTTCCCAATGTTAGTGTGGAATATTTAAAACAATATCAAATTTATAATGATTTATACCAGAAACATACTCAGTGCTGATAACTACTATAAAAAAAATACTTCAATTAAAAGAAAAAAAAAATGTATTTAATGTTTCATATACATAATTAAAAACATGAAAGCATGCCACTGAATTTAATGTCAGGTTCCTTTAGATGCTTTTAACAGCCTTTCAAGGACTTTAATGTCTGAATGAAGAGATAAGAATTACTACATGAAAAGGTAACTAACATATTTTACCACAATAAAAGGTAACTAATATATTTTACTACATGAAAAGGTAACTGACATACATGAATAATTTTCTTTGTTCTATAAATAATAAGTAATAAAAAACATGTTTTTGAAATGACCCACATGGCTCATAAAGCTCTGAAATAAGACTTGAAAAATACAAATTGGTATGTCTAAGGAATCTTTAGGGGTGTCTGAGTGGTGAAATGGTCAGTGCACTAGTCTCTCATGGCAAAGGTTGGGGGTTCAAACCCAGCCACAGTCACCTAACTGTAGAAATGGGTTCCTGACTTCTGGATCCAGGAAAGTTGGCCAGGCATGATGCTGACCTCATCACCCTCTAGTGTGCTGAAAGGTCAAGGAAAGTAAGGGCACTAACACCATATTTCTATGTGCCTCTAAGGCATGACAAGGATACCTCTACCAAGAAATCTTTAACACAGAAAAAGCATCAGTTAAATATGGTACCACAAAGAAATATGAAGGATTTCAAACTTTCACCGAAAATTATTTGTAGTTAATTTTCATGGCCATATTCCAAACTTGAAAGAAAAAGTTTAAAAAAAAAAAAAAAAAAATATATATATATATATATATACTCCAAACTGATCACTCATATCTAAAAGTCACCATGTTAGACAGAAATGAACTGGAGACACAGTGGAAAGCTGGGAAGAAGACTCTTCAAAATTCTTTAAAAATGCTATATTAAAAACCACTACTAATCACGTACAAAACATGACATACACACAACTGTAAATAATACTAAAAATTTAGCACAACTGCAGTATACTGAAGGATCACAAATAAAGAATAAAAATCAAATTGCAAAGAAAGATAAAAACGTGCATTTTAACAGAGGAACTAATCAAGAAATTTTAAAAAAAAAAAAAAACCCAGAAGGTCTGTTCATCTCTAATGTTTCATTTAGTTAAGCATTTTATACTACCCCTTGGAAAACCTGTTACATTATTTTTAAATTCCACTGAGAAGACTTGGTGGATGGAGTTGTTGATGATATATTCTTCTCTGAAAGAATGGTAGGTTATATTTTCAGTTCCCCCATAATCACAGATTTTTTTTTTGTTTTAATTCTTAAATTTCACAACTCAAGAATCAAAAAGTCTGTGTACTCTCTGCCAACACCAAATATCTGAGCCTGTGGCTCTTAAGCTGGGATTAGTGTTAAAATGTGTACCCAAGAGGACAGTTTGCCAAGATGTGAATGAACGCTGTAAGAGCACAGCTGAAAGAATAAGGGTAACTTTCTATAGTTTAGTGAACAAACAAAATGGTTTTAAGTAAGCAAGCAAAATAAATACTTCTTTAGCCAAAAATTTATTATAATTAACAAATCAGGTTTAAAAAAGCTGTGTGAATTTGACATTATAAATTAAAATTACACTCAAGTAAATCGCCACAATCTACTTCATTCAAATAAATTAATTTCAAATGACCCAGTAAAAATATCTTTTTAGCATATATGTATGTGAAGTCATTTTGGGACTCCATCCCTTAAGATGGCTGCCACAAGTGCTTTGTCTTGAAGTGTCTGTTCCAGCTCCTGCTCATTGAGCTTCAGGGACACCTAAGAAATATATAAAAAAAAAAAAACACTTTAGTAATAATGACTTCACTATTTTTTGTAACAGTTTTGCAATTCATTGACATTCATTAAGATTTTATGGCTGTCTCAAAATCATTTTAATTATATGTTTAGTGTGTTGAAAAACTTGTGTTGACAGCTACATTTATGTTGCAAATCTGTGGAAGAAGATGGCTATCTGATCTGGCATTTAGCAACCCACAGCTGACATGCTAGTGTCAAAATTGGCAAACCACAGCTGATCAAGGCCCTGACCCACTTACCTGTTGGTACCCCCCACTAACAAGCCTAACCTGGCTAATTCTATTCAAGGACCAAAAAAAGTAGCTGGAGTAACCTGCTCCCAATCCGACATGCCTTCATAGCAATGGCTGCAAAGAACACCAGCTTGCAGTCCCAGCAAAATAAAAGAATAAGATGCTGTAAATCTCACATAAAGAAGGATGAGAAAACACAAGTAGGGCGGTCAATAATGGCTTGTACTCTACTCCAGAATGTTGTTGGTTTGTTTCTGATCCAGTCACAGAAATGGGTACCAGATGCTAGTGTGGAGAAAACGCCCTGAAGATGGCAAATATCAATCCACTGAATAGGCACAAATTTCATGCCCACAATGCTGTCAGTAACAATGAGATAAAAGACTCCCATTACTGTTTTATGCTACTGTAGCCACAGCAAATGTTTTCAGATAGAGGGACTTAATTTCTAAAATAAACATGGAAAGCAGGAATATATGAGAACTATGAGGAACATAATGATCTCTGCTCCATTTAGCAGGCCAAAGCAAAACAATAGACTGTTCTCAAGAGCACCATAGAGAAGCAGGGCAAGATTTTCGGCAGGCCTGGACTACTGATCCCAACAAGTGCACCGTTCATCCAGAAGAAACATCATGTGAAGGAAAGATTTAAGCAGAACTTTTCTGGCTTATTTAATTTTTTTTTTCCTTTTTTCGTTTCTCAAAGCTTTCATTTACTTAGCCCCAGGAAAAGAACATGGATGAAAGACTGGAGCACACATGAAGAAATCCTGTTGACTGTGGAATTCGTTAAATACATTAAAGATCTGCCAAAACTTAAAAAATGCATCACACTCACCTTTGTCAGACGTGTGTCCTTGGCCTTTTTTAGTACAACCACTCCCCTAGAGTCCAATAATGATAAAACTGAGTGGAACTCGCTTTGATCAATTGGTGCCATCTGTTGGCGTCTGCATACTTTTGTGTAAGTCTCATGGAGCTGAAGTTTAAAAAAAAGGAGGCATTTAAGCATACTATAACATAAGCAGATGTTCAAAGTGTTTTCTTACAACTTCTTCTTACATCTTATATCCTTCCCGTGCTTTTCAACCTCATCAAGGGATTTTATGCTTATTAATTTGGTCTCCTTTAACAATGTCCTCTTTAGAGTTTCGTGTGGTCGACCTCTTATTTTTCAATTTGTTGTGTTCCACTTGATAGCTTGTTTTGGGATTCTGTTTCTTTTCATCACGTGACTGACATATGTCCATCTCCGTCTTCTGATCACACATGAGACAGGTTATTGTTTGTTCATCTGCCTTATCTTTGCGTTGTTCTTGAATTCATTCCACTTTATGACAAGTATTTTCCTTAGGCATTTGTTTTCAAAAGAGTCTAATTTGTTGTCTATTTCTTTAGTTGTTTTCCAGCTTTCACATGCATAAATGAGGGTGGATATTACATATGAATTGAATAATCTTAGCTTGGTTTCTGTTACATATGTTCTCAAGATTCTTGAAGCTCAATGCTGCTTCTTGCAATTCAAATTCTAACTTCTTTTCTGGTGTTACCATCTTGGTCTATGTAGCTGCAGAGGTATGCAAATTGGTGTACTTCTTCAACAGCTGTTCCTTCTATGTATATTTTTCCTTCTTGATTAATGGGAAGTTTCATTATTTGTGTTTTTTCCTTCTTAATTTTATGTCCTATTTTGCTAGCCAGTGAAGACAGGGTATCTGTTTTTTTATTGCAGCGACTTCACATTGCCACTGATCTGCAAAATCAAGATCTTCTAGTTGGGTCTCATTTTCCCAATCAACACCTATTTTATCTGTGCAATATTTTTTCAATAATTAACACCTTCTACAAATTTCATCTTAATGTCTCAGTACCTATGGCTTTTCAGTCAATTATACCTTGATATTCAAATGAAAATTGTTACCACAGGCAAGAAGGAAAGATTTTTTAGTCTTAACCAGTTAATAAATTTGAAGAAAATTCAGAAATTACATATCACAAAACAAAATGAAAAATAAAATATGCTGGGAGTAATTTTTTTTTTTTTTCAAGGCAGCTTAAAATTTGAATTTCCCATCTGTAACACTGATGAGAACAGCCTTTAGAATGTAGTGGCAGAATAAGAGGAGCAACATAAGTATTTAGAATGTACTGGCAGAATAAGAGGAGCAACATAAGTATTTAGAATGTACTGGCAGAATAAGAGGAGCAACATAAGCCTTTAGAATGTACTGGCAGAATAAGAGGAGCAACATATGCCTTTAGAATGTATGGCAGAATAAGAGGAGCAACATAACTGTTTAGAAAAACTAGATGTCAATGAACAATGGCTCCTAAGCTCCATGAAAAAAGGAAAGTTGTCTCTCTTTTGTCATGCTGAACAACATATCCTTGATGGAACCATGATTGAGAAAGATGGCTGCCTTGGAGACAATGGGCCAGGGGTATGACCGACACTCTAAACATCATTTTTGCTGAAGCAAGCAGTCTTTTTCTTCTGTATCCAAGGTTACTGGTCATATCAGATCCTGATCCCTGTCGACAGGGCAAAGTCCACATCCTTAGGCCATGTCTCACGCCTCAGGTTCGCATGGTTTGGGCACACTTAGAAGATATATTCTACTCAGTGATGTTTGATATATTGGCTTTCAGGTGAGCAACATTCCCCACAAGTTTTAAAGACCACATCAACACATACATTTCTCTACAGTGAATTCTGGAAATCCACACACACAGTTATAAACATAAGGTAGATTTCTATACAAATATTTTTTTTTTACCTTTAAAGCTAATGACCTCTCACCTTTCCTAACTGCACTTCTTTCTGCTTTCCATTTCTAACCAGCAGAAGCAGGGAACAGACAGCAAGCTTCTGTTGCAATGGGACATCATTCTCACTGCTGTTTGCTGCACTCACACTTGATCCATAAACATCTGACATCACTTTTGAAATGTGTGAGATGGTGACCTTTTTCAGTTCTACGGGTGGTTTCCTCTTCGTTGGACTATTGCAGTCTAAATATCAGGTGAAAAAAAAATAAAACAAAAATAAACTTAAATGGCAATCGATTCAAAAAACAAAAAAAAATCTAAGGTTGGGGAAGTGCTACTTTTAAGCTATGTCTGAGATGGTGGTTCTTACTGGACTACATGATAAAATCTCAACGTCGGTGAAGAACTTGGTAATCTTTTGTAGCTCTTCAGTTTTGGGTTTCTAGTTTAGCTCAATGCCAAGGCCACAAGTAATGAACTCTTTACCCAGTCTCACTGGTCAGTGTCCACATTCTGAGGACCACCAAGTCCATGTGCTCATGAGACTCATTAGGCACTGCTATTGCCTTTGTTTCTGAGGCTTTTTCGAAGACCTAGGCTAAGGAGCTTTGATGTAGATATCAGTAACAATCACAAGCACAATCAGTACTTTCAGCGTCACGTCATCCCTGCTGCAACAAGAACTGTATTAAACTGTGATTATACAAAACTGTTAGAAACTTGCATGTAGTCCTGCTGAAGACAAATACTTCAAGCATATTTTATTTCAATGTATCAACTTCTTTTTTGCTACCAAGTAAATAATAGATTATTTAAGTACATCTCATCAATTGGTCCAATGTAAAATTGGAAGATTTAAAAATGCAGAAAATAAACTAATGTCATAATGTCCAAATCTGATTATGCTGAAAAGTTTGATTTCAGTAGATTTATACAGAATCAAAGACAAGCTCTTTTAATAAGGTGGATTTATAACTTGTAGTAGCTTGCTGCAAACTTAGTTCCGTCTACACACAGACAGAAAATCTGAGGCACAAGTTACCAGCAGGCAGACTAAATCTGAGGCACAAGTTACCAGAAGGCAGACTAAATCTGAGGTACAAGTTACCTGCACCAGACTAAATCTGAGGCACAAGTTACCAGCAGGCAAACTAAATCTGAGGCACAAGTTACCAGCAGGCAAACTAAATCTGAGGTACAAGTTACCTGCACCAGACTAAATCTGAGGCACAAGTTACCAGCAGGCAGACTAAATCTGAGGCACAAGCTGCAAGATACCTGGAGCAAGTTGCACACTTCCACAAATTAAAAAGGCTCAGGATTTAAAAATACAAAAATCTAATATTTGATGGCAGTAAAAAAAGACCCCCCCCCCCCCAAAAAAAAATCTAGCACTTTCAAAACTGATGCTAAAATAATTTCACATTAAAATGCACTCTCACCTGCCGGCCTCAGCACTTGATCACTGCGTGACTCCGATTCCACCATCTCCACAGCGCGACGACAAATGTCAAGAGCTTTTCTAACATCTCCAGCAACAGCAGAAACTTTACGAGCACAAAAGTTGACAGCACTTGGCTCTACTACACTGTCCTGTTCGTGAGGTACAAAATGCAGCATGAAATATGTAGTCGAGAATTATACTGAAGCTTTAAAGTATCTGATTTGCTGAAATTAATCATAAACTGTTGCAAAATATGGTTAATCCTATACTACGTAATATTCTTTTTTTATATTTTCTTGTAGCTTAGAACAGATTCTATTGACAAAATTTGTCTATTTACTTACATCGAAAACCTTTAAGTGGCCAAGACACATGGGACTTCTGCCAGGGTCTTCCACAAATGCCTGTCCTTCACCCTTTTTTTTCCCCTATGACTGGCCTGGTAAACCTGTTACTCAACATCCTTCTCCAAGTCTCCTTTGGTCTATCCTTACTCGTTTCCCTGGGGTGTCCACTTCAGTGCTATTTTTTGTAATGAGCTACCAGTTATGCAGAGTATATGCCCCAGCCATCACCATCTTTCCTCAGTAACTGAGGTCAGTGGATTCACATGCATTTCTGATAGCTAGGCGCTATTTCTTATGATACTGACTTAAACCTTACTACAGTTTATACATGTGACATGAATGTGAGATTAAAGAAAACAATTTCACTGCTTACCCGCTCAAGCCTGTGTTTCAGAATGTCTGT
Source organism: Achatina immaculata (assembly GCA_009760885.1). NCBI lineage: Eukaryota > Metazoa > Mollusca > Gastropoda > Stylommatophora > Achatinidae > Lissachatina > Lissachatina immaculata. The sequence goes on along the minus strand of CM019713.1, from coordinate 26,519,138 downwards.
GATCTGAACAGATGTATACGGTTGGAAGTTCATCAGTGATGGCCTACATGTTTTGGATGCTTGGAGTCGTGGCAAAACACGATCTGTTAAATCTAAGGCATTGGCAATACCTAGTGGAAATTGAATGCATTCTTTAGCATGGTAACAAAATCACATTTGTAGTAACTTTTAGAGACTATTTTTGCATTTAAACTGTCCCATGTTTTCCAGGACTAATAGTTCACTTTAAAAAATGTATTATGATCATGCAGAAAATATTTATTTCATAATAACAATTACTTAATTCTGACACTGAAATCATGGTTTTCCCCTTAAGGCAAGTGCACACAAGACAGTATTTTCAAGTGTTCTGAAGCTGTTTTCATGGCTAGCAGGGAATGAAGAAAAAAAAAGGGTTAAACCATGATCTTACTAAACCACTGTAGTACATTTCTCTATACTTTAGACTGTTGTACCAGATGCTGTGAAGATCTTGAAATATAAGGTCTTGAAATATATCAAGTCAGGGAATAAGTTAACTGGCTTGCCTGAATCACCTGTCCCCTTTGGTAAATACATCAAGTTCTCTTCTGTCAGCCAGGAAGATGTAAAACACAGAGGTGTGGTTTTGGCATATGAAACCGTAACATCCTATCATCCAGTCTGTGTGTGTGTGCTCTTAGAACTGGCTGCTCTGCTATTAGGGACATATGGAGTTGGAAGTAATGCTGAAGGAAATCTGGTTTAGTGGACACGTACCTTTTATAAAGGAGTTGGGCAGTAGAAAAATAGATGCAGCATTATCAACACAACCAGTGACTGTCTTTAATTTCTAGAGCAAACTTGAGAAGCATTTCTCATCAAGCTTCCCTGCCTTGTTGATTCCTAACCCAGTGATTAGGCTCATAAAAGCCTGTGTTTTTGGGCAGCTGCTAGAAAGTAGGACTGAGCTTTGGTTCACTGACCTAATGGTGGTGTCATTTGACTAACACAGTTATCTGCTCCTATATACAAATGTTCATCTAAATGTGGTACTGACCTATGAGAACTAGCTTTGAATTTTTCATAGTAGGCCACTCAAAAATACTGTACAAGATATGGTGATGTTTGGTGTCCAGCTGGTCTATCTCATCCAACACTAGCAGTCTGAAAAACATGGAAACAATAAAAGTTTACTTTACTCACAAATTTGAGGCGTGAAGATGAAATACACAGGCTGGATGTAACAGAGGTCAGTGACCCATAGGTTACTGCTTGTGTCAGGGTTGGTGAACCACAGCTGACCCTATTCTACCTCCCTGAGGTCCCCCTGGAAATAGTAGCCTGGTCAAATGAGCAGGAATCACAGCAGAGTGATGAACCGTGTCCTAAAAATATGTCACACCAAAGAAATGTTGGGACTAAAGCACACAACTGCAACACAATACAATTAAGCCCTTTGAGGGTGTACAACAAAGAACTCACGTATTTTTAATCTCTATTAATAACTGAATAATAGAAGAGCTCTCCAAATATCATGGACACAAAAAAGAACAAATATATCTATACTACAAGAGCTTAATATTGAAGAAGGCTGGCTAGTAAAGAGGATTAAAGAGAGAAAACTTAAATATTTTGGACACATTAAACGTCATGATAATTTAGAGAAGACCGTATTGGAAGGATACATAATGGGAAAAAGAAAAAAAAGAAGACCAAAACGAAGATGGCTGCAAGACATCGTTGACGATCTGCAAATGGATGCAGCAGCAGCAGGCCATCTTGCTCACAACCGAGAGGCCTACAGGCGTGCTGTTTGGGAGGCAAAGTTCCGCAAGGGACATGTAAATGAATGAATGAATTAATAACTGAATACTGAAGATATCATATAAAGTAATAGTAAAGCACACACATCCACTCTACTAGCAAAGTACAGCTGGCCATTACCCTGACCCCTTCTGGTTCAGCTGTGTCATAAGGACTCGTAAGAAAATATGTATGATTTGATGTGGTCAACGTCACGATGGAACCTGTTGGAATGTCTAGTTATGTACTCTCACTGGCCAGGTCAGTGTCTCATAATCTTGTGCATGATCCAGGACTGAAGGAAATCAATGGCTGTTGGTCATCATTATCTACCATCATCTGCTTTATTTAACAGAAGAGCAATGAGCTACATCACATCACATTTATAAGAATATGAAGTAATGATATTAAAGTAAACACTACTTTAAACTAAACTGAATGTTTTCATGAAGAACAAACAGCACTGAAAAGAACATAATGAAACATCACTCCCCAAACTGGGGTCTACTAACCTCAAAGGGTCCGAACAGCACATCAAGAATTAAAAATTATTTTTATTTAAAGAATACAAGCTCATAAGTCTTCACATTGTATGAACACACAAGTTTTTTTCATTTAATACCAAGTGAAGAGGGAGTATAAAAGGATTATGGCAAATTATCCCTGGCTTCAGGGATAAATCACTGAAAAAAGTTGCAGGTGAATGTTCCTATGTCTGACTTTGAATTAAAAGGATAAAATAAATGCATAACCTAACCAGTTCACTAGGAATGAGATGGCTGGAGATGAATACAGCTTACAAGTAATACAAAATCTTACATGCATTTATCACAGGTTGTGAAAAGTGTTTCCATGGCTCGCATTGCATCTTTAGTTTTGATGGGTGAACCTGTCAGATGTTCATAAACCTGCCGAAACACTGCGTTTGAATCTTTCAGCATCATGCAGTTTATATAAGCTGTCTTTACTCCACTGTACTCACTCTGGATTGAAAGCAGAAAACATAATTCACTGAATCTAACAAAGTTACATCTATAACATTAAGAAATAGTTTTCTCAGTGCTGAATACTTTATTTTTGATAATGCTATAATTTTACAAATCTGTACACCATCACCCGAAATTGAGCAAACACCCTCACCAGTTTGTTGATGGTCTTTCCTGAACTGTGAGCTTCAGGCTTTTGCAACATTTACCAGAATGGAGATTTTGAAAACCAACAATCAAGTCCAACGGAAAGTGGACTATAGCAAGATTCAGATGTTGATTCAAGAAACAGCTTTCACCACTATTAAAAAAAAACATGCCCATCTCTCCCTTTTGTATCACTGCATTATTTCTAGGAATGTAGAGATGGTACATCAAAATAACACTGGTTCCCACAGACTTGGTTTCTTGCAGAGCAGTGGGAATGAAAGAACGCGATTTTGGCCTTCTCTACCCCATCTGCCCAGATAAGTTTTTTTCACTTTTGTTATATTAACATCATCATTACCTGGTATACTATTTAATCTACTTTTTTTTCAGCAATGGAAATGTTTAATGCTGATGATAAAATTTAAAGTACAAACTTCTAGACTGTTAAAGATATGACATTAATCATAAATATGAGAACTAGTGAAGTAAAATGGGAGAGATAGAGCGTAAGTTCAGGGTGCCAGAAAAAATGACACACATCATCTAGCAGAGAGGAACACATCACTATATTCATACTATACAAGCCAAGTTAAATGATCAATTACTTCCTCAACAAATTTATAACTTGAATCTTAGACCAATGACCTGTGACTTTAGAAAATGATGCGAAAGCATTTTTTGCTGGAACACCTAGACAAGCGAATTAGTGAATAACTCAAATTGCCTCAACGATGTCAATTGGGACACTGAAAATCTTACAGTAGTCATTGCTTCATTAAAATTATGAATGTTCCTATCTGAAGATACCTGGAAAAACAAAACAAATAAGAAACGAAAGACAGGGAAACAGTTCAGAGTTATAAAACTGTCAGAAAATTTGTATTACACTCTCACCTTTAATTTATCGATCATGTAATTCACAACTGCTGTTTTTCCAGTACCAGGTGCTCCAGATATGTACATACTGGCACCAGTGCCATTATCCAGCTTCTCACAGACAAAGTCCTCAAGTTCTGCCATCTTATTATCTCTTCCTATCAGACGATCTGGCTTGGCGGTGTGGAGTGACCTCTTAGCTGCTTGATAGGGTTTAGCTAACCATGCAAACAAACAGAAAAATAGCTACTCTGTAGACATTCATGGTATTGAAAATGATATTTCTTATAACTCTCCAGACTTTCCCTAACCCTAATCCCTATGTGCCTCTAAGGCATGACAAGATCACTTTTTCTATTAAAATGTTATGAAAAAGCTTTCTGAAAAATACCTTACACATAATATTCACATATTCTATATTGTCAAAATTTCTCAGTGATCATCTAAATCAGTGTATACATCTGCTCTTCCAAGTTTAGAACTTGGGCTCTCAGCCAACACTTTCCAAGTACTTGTAATCTAGGCAGTATGATCAATTTACTTCACATATTTCTTTATTTATATCTAATTCAATGAATGGCTCACATTCAGGAAAACACTATTGTAGACTGCACTGACAAGCCTTGTCATGTATATAATTTCATTAATTTTTTAAATTTATTACTTTTAGCTAGACCAAAGTGCTCTTTAATCTATCTAAAATCTGACAAAGTATATTACCCATACCATTCCACTTTCAACAGAAAATAATGATGATTATTAGTGTAAGCTTTGTTACGTACAATATATTGATATATAACCTGCACCTGCATTACAACTGAAAACAACTAAAACATTTTTTTTTAAAAAAGCCAACCTGTTGATCGTGGAAATGATGGAGAAGATAATCCACCACAGGTTCTGCTCGGTGAATGAAATGTGTTTAGCTCATACTTGACTGGTGTTCCATCTCCTTCCTTGTGGTCTTCCTTGCCTGGTGTGCCAAAAAGCCGCCTTGGAGTGGACGTGGGAACTAAATGAAGGAAAATATTTAAACCCATTTACACACAGTAAAGCATGAAATAGTTGAGAAGTCGATCTGACTGATCTTTTCTTTAATTAATCAATCTAGAAATCACTATTCTTTAATGAAATAAATCAAACTTTGCTTGCTAAGATGCATTAACCGATGAAATTTTCTATGATAATCTGTTGCATTATATTTAGAGAAAACAGTAGCCTATGGAAAAAAATTAAATGGGTTCTAAAACTTTATCAGTTCAGGTAAACTCAAATACAATTATTAATCTTTTTTTCTCTCTCTCCAATTATCAAGTGTATAACTGACACAATTCTTTACCTGAAGGTGCTTTCTTGCTTGGCCTCCGAGAAGATTTAGGAGTTTCCGGAGAACCAGGAGAGTAATGGGACTTGTTCAGCATGGGGGAGTTGTGTGGTGGAAGAATAAACTTCACTGGAGTAGAGTTACTGGGTGATGGTCGTGATGATTTTACAGGTGAATGAGCATCTGGTATGAACTTGTTTTCATCATCAGACTTTCTTTTTGTTGGTGATAACAATTGCCTACAGGCTTTAGCTAAATCTGGCAGGGTATAAAAAGAAAGTTTATTTTTATCTGATAAATTAACTTTATTTCAAGACTTTAATCTCTAGTTATTATTTTTTGAGGATGACAATTTAACACTTTCTAAATTGTTTTTAGCTGACGTTAATGTAATGCTTGCTTCCAGCTAATGTTAATCTAACATGTTCCTAGCAGAGTTTATGTAACATGCTTCTAGCTAATGTAATTCTGATGTCAAAATAGTGCATATTTAGAAGTATTTAACTTTGAGAAAAAAGTCCGTTTTCTGAATACACTAAATCTTTATCAAAACTGTTTGCAAATCCAACAATAGTGCATTATGCAATATAATAAAATAAAGCAAGGACCATATGTACAGAACATGGTTCTGTTAAGGAACTATTTGCTACTCACAATTATAAAATCTGATAATCAGTAGAAAAAAACTTTTATATGAGAATCAAATGGAAAACATCAACCATGTCATCAAAATTAAGTGAAATGTTATGAGATGATAGAAGTTCACAACATAAACTTGATAAATATTTAGATCAATTCCCTTGATTCAGTCTTCACTTTTTTTAAAATTTATGCCAGATAATTTTCTTCCTCTAGTTCTAAATTCCCCCCGTGTGGTACCCGGGATCTGCAAAGAATAGGACCACTGTACCCTACCATGCATGATCGTAAAAGGCGACTAAGGAGGGTTCAGCATAGGGCCAGCAACCCTATCTGGTAAAAAACTATCAGACTGCTACAGAAACAGAAGCAAGGGAAAAAGCAAATGCAGGTGGAAGGAGAAATGCGTATCAGGAAACTGAGCCCATGAAGGTTGTGGATGAAAGCCAGCCACTGGAAGTCCCCAGCCCGACTGCAGACCTCCTGGAACCTAAACAAAAGATGCAAATAGGCAGCTGGAATGTAAGAACACTAAACCAGACTGGAAAACTAGCACAAACCATCAAGGAAATGCACAGATACAAACTAGACATACTAGGAATACAAGAAGCAAGATGGACAGGACAAGGCAGAAGGAAATTAACAACACAGCACACAGAAGATACAATAATATGGTCAGGTAAAGAAGATCTTCATGAAGGAGGAGTAGCATTGATTATAACAAAAGAAGCATCAAGAGCATTGCTGAAATGGACCCCAATAAATGAGAGATTATTATATGCACGGTTCAACTCAAGATTCACGAAGCTGTCTATTATAGTTTGTTATGCACCAACAGAAGCAGCTGAAGAGGAATTAAAAGAAGATTTTTATAACAGCCTCCAAGCCACAGTAGAAACAATACCCAAGCATGATATGCTACTCATCTTGGGCGACTTCAATGCAAAAGTAGGTGAAGGTAATGAGGATAGAAGAAGAATCATGGGAAGAGAAGGAATCGGAGAAATAAATGAAAATGGAGAAAGACTGTGCAGTTTCTGCGAAGAAAACATGATGACCATCGGAGGGACAATTTTCCAACACAAAAACATCCATAAGGTGACTTGGAGGTCACCAGATAAAACCATAGAAAACCAAATCGATCACATACTAATAAACAACAAGTGGAAACGGTCACTACAAGATGTGCGAGCAAGGAAAGGAGCAGATATAGGAAGTGATCACAACCTTCTGGTAGCAAAAATAAAACTAAAATTAAGGAAAGCCAGAATCGGAGATCACAGAAAGATACATTTTGATACAAGAAAACTGATAGACCAGCAAACAAGAAATGAATTCTCAATAATTCTTAAGAACCGCTTCAGTGTCCTACAAGACGAAGCAGAAATGTCCATATTAGAGTTCAATAAAACACTACAGGAAACAGCAAAAGAGGTGCTGGGATATCGGAAAAGGAGAAAAGAGGAATGGATAAGTGAGACCACATGGGAAAAGATAGAGCAAAGAAAAGAAATCAAGAAAAAATTACTGAACACCAAATCACAACGGCTTAAAGAACGAGTTTTAAGTAATTATGCACAAAAAGACAAAGAAGTAAGGAATCATGCCGTCAAGATAAACGTCAATATTATGACAACTTAGCAGAAACAGCAGAGAAAGCAGCATATACAAATGACATGAAAACCATATATAAAATCACAAAGCAGATGACAGGTAACTTCAATACAAGATGTGAAAGTGCAGTAAGAACACAAAATGGACAACTGGTCAGTGGAGAAAGAGAAAAAATTGAAAGATGGAGGGAACACTTTAACACCCTACTAAACAGAACACAAGCAGCACAAGCAATAGATATACCTGAAGCAAAAGCGGAACTAAACATCAATACAGGACCAATAACAATAAATGAAGTAAAAGAGGCGATAAAGATGCTAAAATCAGACAGGGCACCAGGTGAAGATGAAGTGACTGCTGAGATGTTGAAAGCAGAAGAAACAGAAACACCAAAACAACTTTGCCGGATATTACAACAAATTTGGGATTTAGAAAAAGCCCCGGAGGAGTGGAAAACTGGTCTTATAGTAAAACTACCAAAGAAGGGTGACCTCAGAGATTGCGGGAACTGGAGAGGCATTACCCTACTGCCACTCACTAGTAAAGTATTTTGCAGAATAATCATCAACAGAATTGTACCAACACTTGAGGAAAAACTTCGGAAAGAGCAGGCAGGATTTAGGAAAGGAAGATCATGCATAGACCATATATTTGTACTTAAATATTAGAACAGGCAAATGAGTGGCATAGCACAACATATGCATTATTCATAGATTTTGAGAAAGCCTTTGACAGTGTCAACAGAGATGCACTGTGGAAAATCCTAAGATGGCATGGCCTCCCCCATAAAATAGTTAATGTAATCAAAGCCCTATACGAGGGTTTTCAGTGCAAAGTTATCTGTGGAGAACATACCTCCAGCAGCTTTAGGGTACAAACAGGAGTGAAACAGGGATGTGTACTATCACCAACATTATTTATCTTGGCAGTAGACTGGTTAATGAAGGAGGCAACATCAGACAAACGCAGAGGATTACAATGGACCCTTGACACAGTGCTGGAGGACCTTGACTTTGCGGACGACATTTGTCTATTATCAAGCAGTCACAAAGATATGCAAGATAAAATAAACAAGTTAACCCAGAATGCAAACAACATAGGACTAAAGATCAACGTAGGAAAGACAAAGTTAATGAAGCAAAATGTGAACAACAGAAATGTACTCAGAGTAGATAACAAGTTAGTGGAGGAGGTTAACGAATTTGTATACCTTGGCAGCAGAGTAGTAGAAAATGGAGACAGCACAGAGGACATCAACAGCAGACTTACTAGAGCAAACCAGGCTTTTGCAATGCTACAGAATATATGGAAATCAAATAAACTAAGCATAAATATGAAAATCAGGATATTTAAGAGTAATGTTCTAAGTGTACTACTCTATGGAAGTGAATGCTGGAAAATCACCAAAACCATAGAAAACAAGTTGAATTCTTTCCAGACTAAATGTTTACGTAGAATTAAAAAAATATTTTGGCCAGACACCATAAGAAATAACATCTTATTGGCAGAAATGCAGATGAAACCACTGACAACAATTATTGAGGAAAGACGCTGGCGATGGTTGGGACATGTGCTCCGAATGACTGACAACTCACTACCAAAAATAGCACTAAGATGGACACCACAGGGGAGCAGAAGTAAGAGTAGACCAAAAGAGACATGGAGAAGAACAACAGAAAGGATGTTGAGCAATAGAGGGCTCACCTGGGCAAGAGCAGAAAAAAAGGCGAAAGACAGGCATTTGTGGAAAACCCTTGCGGAAGCCCCATGTGCCCTGGGCACTTAAGGTTCAGAGAGAGAGAGAGTTCTAAATTCAAATAGGACATTGTTAAGTCAGGCCAAATTAGTAGGCATAAAATCCCTTGATGAGGCTGAAAAGCTCACCAAAAACAAGAAAATTTGGCAAACTACCATGTGAGCCCTTTGTGACATTTAACGGTGCAGGAAGGTTGTAAGTTCTTCAGTAATCAAGTAGTAGGTCAACCTAAACCAGGAATCCAGCTGCCAAGATTAAATTTAGTTTTCTACAGATTTTCAGGGCAGCCCCATAACTTCTGCCTTAATCATCAGGTGCTGTGCCGACTGGCGTTGGCTATTATGCTTCTCCAGAGTACACGATCCTTCATGCAGGCCATCAGCTCAGTTGGTATCTCCTTTCACACCATCCCGTCAGACTGTCCAGTGTCATTTCTCTTGGTCTTCCTCTTGATCTTCTTCCTTCTATTTTTCCTGTTGTTATAATATTTTCTATGCCCCCTCTTCTCATTGCATGTCCTATGAAAGTACATTGTCTCTCTCTTATCTTTTTGACAAGATTTTTTTTGTCTCTCCAGCTCTTCTCATACATTCTTCATTAGTTATTTTTGCTGTCCAGGGGATTCGCAACATTCTTCTAATAAACCACATTTCTGCTGCTTCCAATGATTTTTGTGCAGACCTGCCTATTGTCCATATTTTAGGACTCATCTTCCAACATTCATTGATAAGGATTTATTGGCTAATATGTTTCTTATTCTCTGAAATGCAGTTTTTGCTTGGCCTATTCTGTTCTTAATTTCTGTTTTGCATTTCACATCTGAAGTTATTACTGCTCCAAGGTATTTGAATTTCTGCACCTGCTTCAGAATAGTTCCATTTAATTTTATACCACATTTTGGTGGATTCTGTTTCTTAGATATAGTCTCTGTCTTTTTGATGTTCAAAGTAAGGCCTTTCTGTTCACTTTCTTTGGTGACTTTATCCAAGAGATTTTGCAGATCTTGTTGGTTCTCAGCTATCAGTACTGTGTCGTCAGCATATATGTCCATCTCCTTATTCTGATCACCCATGAAACAGGTTGTTGTTCATTCATCTGCCTTATCTCTGTCTTGTTCTTGAATTCGTTCCACTTTATACAGAGTATTTTCCTTAGGCATCTGTTTTCAAGAGTCTAATTTGTTGTTTACTTCTTTAGTTGTTTTCCAGCTTTCACATGCATAATGTATAGTCATATAAAATAATGATTAAATTTTCATCCAACTGCCAGACATTTATAGTTTTGAAAAAAAAAAATTAAAATCACAGCCTTGCTTTTAGTTTATGCTACTGTTTGGAATTTGTACTTTTAAAACACCATGAAAAATAAAAATAGGTATTCATTATTTTCTAGGAAAACTTAATGGATGTTTTTTTAACTTCGAGTGAGCCTGTTTTTTGGTTCAGCAGTAGGCCCAACCTAAAAATCTTACCACAAAGTGAAGCTCCAGATGTCAGGCAGGAAGACTGACATTTTGCCAGTGCACGGGGTGTTACATAACTGGGAGAAGTCAATGTTTGTGAAGAGATGGAGGATTTGGATGTTGGAGATGAAGACTGAGATAAATCACTTCTGGCTAAAAGTGCACGGTTTTCCAAGACCTGCTTCCATGTTGTTCGTGGAGGAGATTCAAAATCACAACCTTCAGCTGGAAAATAAACAAAAGATCCTCTGCATACACTCTTTTTTAAATTCCCCCCCCCCCTCTATACATTTATTTCACTTCTATTATATCCATATAGATAATATTAGCAGTTTATCTAAAAATGTTTACTTCTTCTTCTTCAGCTTTCCAAGCCATTAAGGCTCATTGATGCAGACAAAGTTTGTCTCCTTTCCTCTCTACTCCTAATTTTCTCTCTCTAGTTCATGACGCCAATTTCTATTATATCCTTTTCTATGTTGTCTGTCCATCTCTGTTTTGGTCTACTCCTTGGTCTTGTTTCCCTCATCTCTTGTGCATGCATCATTTTCGTTTTGTCTGTTCTCCAGCATAGTCTGTTCAGTTTCAAGACATTTATAATTCATTGGGATTTAAATAAGCTGTTCAGTTCAGTGTTCTTTCCAGCTCTCCATTCTCCAGTGTTGGTATCCTTTATCAGCCCAAAGATTCCTCTTAGGATCTTGTTCTCAAAAATCTGCAATTGTTGTTCATCTTTCTTTGTTGTACTCCACGTTTCTGATTCATACATGACAGCTGGTCTTATTATAGTTTTGTAGACTGTTATTTTGGTGTTATCAATATACAGTAACTTATAACTGTCTGAAATTTCAATTTAAGGGGCTACTTGAATTTATGTGTATAAATCTTTTGAACACAAATTATATTTTATCTCTCTGTAACTGCAGACTTGATCTTGCTAAATTATGCCTTGGTGAAGGTCTTGTAACATGGATGGAGAATGAAGGTACATATCTTTAACATTTCAAAGGTAGACTAATGAAGCAAACTCCATATCCATAGTGATCACCTAAACAGCTAATCTTATGACCCAGCTGTAGTTTCACATTGTGTTTAACAAAATCACTGATGCAAGTAAAGGTTTTAACATACTTCACTTCACATGCTCTCATGATGATGAAAGTTCTCAAACAGCCATCTCCATTTCCATGTCTATTATAAACTGCTATGTTATATATGCTCGTATGTAAATATGAATAACAATTAAAAAAAAAAAACAACAAAGAACACTCACCATTATCTGAGCTTGGGTGAATGGCTTTTAATTTGCTTACACTTTCGCATTTCTCTGGCTGCTCTGATTGGCTGGACTTGCTATAGAAACGACTGCTTTTGCGTACATGGAATGTTGACTTTATAGTAGCCATATCACACATTTTCAATCTGAGATCACTGAGATGCAGAAACAAAATTAATTTTGATGGCTATTTTAAGAATACAAAGGTGATGAAATGGAGTTTATGAATATGCATGTGTATGTGAGAATGAATGCATGCATGCAAGGACAGGATTACAGAGAGTGACAAATGCACATAAACTCTGAGACACATGGAGACAAACTTTTCAGATATAAATTGAAAGTCTAAGAATGGCACAATGGGTAAATTCAAGCTGAATTATGACTGAATCATGTGGAGAGTTATGCATCTTGTCATTAACTTCATCATTATTATAGAAAATTGCTAGAAGTGAAATTGTTAATGGGGTTATTTTATCAGTCAAGAATACACCATCTGAAATTACCACTTCATCTTACTTTACTATATCCTTCCTCTTATGGAGGTGTTGAGGGGAGATGAATGGCCTCAGTGATGTTCATGCATAATTCATGGGTGTTTCTGTAACTCCATCTATCCTTTTCTATGGTCTTCCTCTTGATCTGTATCCTGTAGTTCAGTTGAAGGCCTTTGCAGCTAGCTGTAATTGTGACATTCTCATCAAGTGACCAAAGCACTTAACTTTTTTTTTTCTCTATAGACTGCAGGCATGGTGGAGTTCCTACCAGTTGTCTTATGTCGTCATTTCTTACCTTGTCCCTCCTAGTGGCATTTACCGTTTCATTATTTTTTTTAAACTATGTTAGCCATCTATTTCTGGTGAGTGGTTCATATTTCGCACCTTTAACTTATTTTTCTGGCATTATAGTAATCTTTGCAAAACATGAGGTCGATCATGCGAAACTCTGAAGAGGACATTGTTAAGAGAGGCCAAATTAGTAGGCATAAAATCCCTTGATGAGGTTGAAAGACTCGCCGAAAACAGGAAAACTTGACGAACTACCACGCGAACCCTATGTGACGTTTAACGGTACGGGAATAATATTGGAATCTTGGCAAGAAAAAAAAAAATCACAATCGGACTGACCGCTAATCAAAATGCTGTTACCGTTGCTGATGACTTATTGCGGAAATCAACCATTATCGTTTAGCGGGCAATAACAGTTCGAACCCACTTGCTTTAGTAATGAAGTTTTTGCCTTCAGAATAGACACTGGGTGAACACACGTAACTTTTTATCTAATCGATTCAGAATAATACAATTCAGTTAATGAGAAACAGAAGCTGCCTCACCTAATCCTACGTGGCTGCTGACGTCTTTATGAGTTTAGATGCTCACGCTTCCCTCCACGTCAGGTCAGAGGTCACCCTAGTTTGGCGCAAAGAACTAAAACTAAAAATTCATTGGCTAAAAGATTGGTTGTATAAAAAGTCCAACCATCTGTAAGTATAATATCGGTCGTATGTTTATAAATTCGCTTTTTATGAATTTGTAATAATTATTTATAAATCATTTTACAGTTAGAAGGCAGTCTATACCAGTCTCCTCTTGGATATATCCTTCAGTGGACAGCAACTGATGATATTATTTCTAAATTGATTTACTATCTTCTAGACTGTAAAGGTAAGGCATCACTGCATTTCTCTCTCTCTCTCACACACACACACACACACACACTCACACACTCATGTACTTTCAAGGCGGAAACACCTGGACCTCCTGTTTCAAGTTTTCTGGGTGAATCTTGCCGGGGGGGCTAATTCAGCCCAGCTTTATTTTTTAAGTGCTTTTGTAGACAACTGTTTCAGCCAAGTATAGAATGTGCCTAACCAAAATGCCTCTGGTCACTGAACGTCGGAGTTCTAAACATTGAGTTTGACCTACTCAATGGAAGTGAGTCATGGACATTGAACAGATCCATGCAAATATCACTAGAGGCAAAAGAGATGTTAGTTATTTAGTTGATTAGTCAGTCAGTCAGTCGAGCCTGCTGGTCGAGTGGGAGGTTAGATCTTCGTATACACCCTGGACACATCCGTATGTGCTCCAATCTTCTTTTCATATCTTCTTCAGCGAACAGTAACTGATGGCATCTATTCTTTGTTGGATGACCATCCGTCTGGAGCTCTTGGTGAATCTTTCATTTTTCACCATCTAAAGTTTCGTCAACAACTCCTTCACTCCTGACATCGACGTTGATTCACATTTGTCAGTGAAGTCCTTTGTTCCACCAGCTTCTCTTATAGCCTTGATGATGTCTGCTCGATCCATTAGTCCTTCATGACTGAGTCTGTCAACTGATCTGCTCTTTCATTTCCCATAACACATGCATGGCCTGGTACAAAAAGTGAATGTTAGTTGATGAATCTGCACAGATGCGATCCACTGTTGCATTAGAATAGCGTGAATTCATGTTCGAATCGAGTCGCTCAGAATGCATATTTGCTTGTAGTTTTGTGACTTGAGCCAGTCCAGTTTTTTTTTTATTTTTCGTCCACGATCTCCATTGCGAGGCTGCTTGTTGCTGCAGCGAAAACACAGCTGATTTCTTTCGCTGTTCTGTCATTTGAGTTGACTGTAAAACCCAGACACATCTCTTGCCCCGAATCACCGATCCATCTGAATAAATAAAGGCGTCACCATCTCAAATGTTTTCACTAATTAGTGCTTCGATCACAGCATCTGCTGCAGCAGTTCTCAGTATCTTCTGTCGAGTGTAATATAAACAGACAGAGCCACTTGGAAGTTTAGTGTTGCGGGTACACATAACAGCAAATATATTGTTTCTCAGAAGAGTGTGCGATGGATAGACAATATGGCAGGGAATTGTAACAAAAGCAAATGTAGAAAGAAGCCTAATTAGAGCCATAAGAAAACGACTGACATCATATAGCAAGAAATTGAGGGCTTGAAAAATTGTAAGAAGGAGGATTAAATGGGAAGAGAGGCAGGCGAGGATCAATATAATCATGAACAATCTAACGCGATGGCACAATTAAAAAAAACCGAATTGAACTGGTAGAAAATGTCAAGAACATATCGATGGAGAAGCATGTGTGAAGTGAGTTAAGCAAGGGTTGACCTACTTCGCAGTTATCTGGGGGTTCCTTGATCACGTGATGTGTCGGTCTGTAGAGAGTAATTTGTGTAGCTAGTTCAGTCTTCACATGGCCTTCTGGAGGCCCCGCCAAACACGGTTATCAGGGGAATCTGTTATTGTGGTATATCTGATGTGTCTGCTGCAGTTTTCATATATATATATATATATAATCTTAAGGGCTCCCAAAGTAGTTCGCCAATTATATATATAAAGAAACGCATAACTACTGATGATCCAATTTTAGCCATAACTTTGACATTCTATAGCTTTTTAAATTGAATGAATAACATTTTCAAATTGCACACAATAATACCTAAGGGTTTACACACTCACTTGACAGTTTTTTGCATTTGTGTGACGAAAATTTGTTAGCCCCAGGGGTTCTCAATTTAGTCTGGTGTGTGGCTTCCATTTGCATCTATCAGCGACTGGCATCTCCTAGGCATAGATGAAGTCAGATGTCTGATGTGCGCCTGTGGGATGGCTACCCACTCTTCGTAGAGTGCCTGCCACATATCACGACGATTGGCTGGAGAAACGTTTCGCTAACAAACACGCCCTTACAGCTCATCCCATAGGTGCTCGATCGGATTCATGTCTAGAGACAGAGATGACCAGGGAAGGGTGAGAATGTTGTTGGCAGTCAGGAACGGTGTGTTGAACCATGCAGAATGGGGTCTGGCGTTGTCCTGTTGAAACACAGACCTTTGCGCAGCCAAAAATGGAAGAATATAGAGTTGAAGAATTTCATTGACGTATCGTTGCGCATTCAAGCCTCCTTCAGTCTGCACCAGTGGACTCCTTCCGTTGAAATTGATCATTCCCCATACCATTACACCTTCACCACCGTGTGGCGGAGTTTCATCAACTCAATTTTGGGCAAAACATTCATTTGGCCCACGGTAGACCCTTCTCCGATTATCATGGCGGTGCAACAGAAAGGAAGATTCGTCACTAAACCAGACATGTCTCCATTGACTGTCAGTTGTCCAGGCCCGATGCTGGTTGGCCCAAACATAGCTACTAGCTAAGACAGGACTTCGGTGAGGTCGTCGTGCCACCAGTCCAGCTTCATGCAGTCTACTCCGGATAATTTGATCAGGTACACAACGTACTGCAAGCAATGACTGGGCACTTGAGGAAGCTGTTGTAAACCTGTTTCTGAGGTGATGAACCAGAATAAAGCGATCATCAGCTGATGTTGTCACCCTGGGTCATCCACTGTGGTGCCGGTCTTCAGCTAAGCCAGCGGTGTGGAAACGGTGCCAAAGTCGACTGATGGTACTCTGCTGCACGTTTAAATGCCTGCCAACCTGATTTTGACTTTCGACCAATAACAGTGTTTCGTAAATTTTGCCATAGATGCGCCATAATTGTCTGCTTGAAAATTAACTGAATTTGTGTGTGTAACCTCATCCTTTTATAGGGTTTCATTTGCGTGGGAAGTTAGTTGTGCTCACCACCACAGCTTTTCCATAAACGCAACGTGAGCTATGGTAAAAAAAAAAAAAAACGCGTGATTAATAAGAGCAGCTACTACGTTCTGACTATACACGAGAATAGCAAAATTCACGCAAAGTCATTGACCTGATATCTTGGTGATAATTTTTGGTTTGGTTTGAGATAGCCGGGAAAAAAATGGTTGTCATAACATATAAAAAAACGAAGCTTTTATAAGCTATGCGTTTCTTTTTTTGGACAGTAATATATATATATATATAGTGATATTGGATGAATGAATTGTCAAGCTATGAACCCAGGTCTCATATTTGTGAGAGTCACTATATGTAAATTTTTGGATATCGGATGTGTAAGTATATACCGTGAAAAGTGGTCTGTGTTACATGATTTGTTCAGTAAGATTTGAAACGTATAATTTTCATTAATATGCACTCATATATTCACCTTTTGATTACAGACGCTGGAATGTTGTCCTGTGTGTTGCACACGTGTGTATGCTGATCAACGTCAATTGCAATTTGTTTTATAATGATATGCTATGTTAATCTTTCATTATCATTATTGAGTCACAGTTGCTTAATTAATTTGTCATTGAACCATTCATATTTGTACTCTGTTGGACGCAGGCAGTGTCTGCGTATATGTGTTATAGGTGAGTTGGCAAGTAGCTCCTATATTGTGTTAACGGAGTGTAGCCAGCTCTTGGTTAATAGGGAGTATGTATTACAAAAGTTACTGAAGACTTGTAGAGATTTGTAGTGATTTTGAATAATTAATAACGTCACTTGGAGTGCTGCCTTTGTTGTGTTCATGGCATGATCAATGTTTTCCGTCCGTGATGTTAACTGTTGTGGAAAGACATGTCGTGTTCTTAGGTGTAGATGTCTGTGGCGTTTCGGTATTGTCAATAAACCTAACCTTATTTTACCTTAATAAATGTACGTTTTCTGAGTAGTTATTTATATATCGACAGTCTGTCTATATCTGCAGTCATGTCTCTTGGATAAATTACACCGTTTTTTAAAAATTCATGTATGGAACCGCAGAGCTTATCTTCTTTAGTGGTTTCACTGGGCCAGTAATTACTTCTCAGTGTCCCGTAGATGGTGCAGCTTTGGAGGATATGTTCCACAGTTTGGGGCACCTGTACAAAAGCAGTAGTACCAACCTTAAACTTTGTATACACATGACTTCGGAATCGGCTGTGTCCTGTTCAGAGATGGAAAATGGTGACTTGTTCCTTTCTGTTTAGCATGTGATAGTCATCATGTGGTGGTGTTTATGGCTTCCTGTAGGCTTTTATCATGCTTTTCTTCCGATTATAGGTGATTGGTATGTCTGGTTGCTCCATTTCAGTGCTCCCCCCGCCCCCATCTGATCATGAGCTGTTGTAATGAATTGGCCAAAGTTTATTAGATCCATAACTAAGAAGTTCTGTCTTTTTTGTTTAAACTATTTGCACCTTAGCCAGTAGAAAAAAAAAATTGCTCTAAATGTCATCCATGAATGTTGAATTGAGAATTTTGCGTAGAATCCGAGCCATAGAAATATAATGGTTACACAGCATCAACATCCTAACCATCAATCCAAATTCTGCCTGGTAAACAGATGAAGACAATTATATTAATGTTACAATCAGACACGAATCGTTTCCTTCATGTTGTTTTCATAGACTCACTCTAATTGCTGGCACTGGTAAACTTTCATTCTCATGACAGAAAGGTTTGCATTTTATAATTTTGGTACCGTCAAAAATTCAGGAAAAAAAACAAAAAAACTAGAAAAATTGATGGTATTTTGCTTCAGAACATATTTGTATTGTATTTCAAGTTTCTTCTCAGTAGGACCTTCTTCTTCTTCTTCTTCTTCTTCGTTCGCACTGTCTGTCTATATCTGCAGTCCTGTCTCTTGGATAAATTTCACTGTTTTTTGTAACTCATGTATGGAACCGTAGAGCTTATCTTCTTTAGTGGTTTCACTGGGCCAGTAATTATTTCTCAGTGTCTCGTAGTTGATGCAGTTCTGGAGGATATGTTCCACGGTTTGGGGCACCTGGGCACATGTACATAGATTAGTAGTACCAACCTTAAACTTTGTATACATATGACTTCGGAGTCGGCTGTGTCCTGTTCGGAGACGGAAGATGGTGACTTGTTCCTTTCTGTTTAGCATGTGATAGTCATCATGTGGTGGTGTTTGTGGCTTCCTGTAGGTTTTTATCATGCTTTTCTTCTGATTATAGGTGACTGGTATGTCTGGTTGCTCCATTTCAGTGCCCTCTTTGGCCAGATGGTCAGCTTTCTCATTGCCTGGTATCCCACAGTGGGAGGGAATCCATTGCAAAGTGACTCCATGTTGTAAGCCAATTTTTGACAAGGCATCCTTAAGGTCTGGTAGTTTGTTGCACTGAAGAGCCTCCAGTACTGATCTTGCATCTGTGAGAATTACTACAGGACATGTATCAATTCTGGAGTCTGATAGTTTTTCAACTGCAGCAATAATTGCCCTAACTTCTGCATCAAAGTTGTTGCAGTATTTACCAGTGGGTATGGAAATCTTGTCAATGGTGTTGTTTGGATATTCAATATATGCTCCTGCCCCACCATTCTTTATGGCATTATGTGCAGATCCATCTGTATACACACGTATCCAGGTGTCACATGGATATTTGTCATCTAGAACACTAAGTGTGGCTGTTGATCTTACAAGACTGCTCTGCATCTCACCATTCTGCACACCTTTCACTTCAGTCTGAATAGTTATTTGTGTATAATCTGCTTCTTTCCATGGTGTATGCTCTGGTACAGATGATAATGGAGTGACTACAGTTGGAAGGTCAGGTATCAGCTTACGCATACGCTTGGCCTGATGAATGAAGCTGCTTCTTTTAAGCCGTCCTAATGCCAAGTTATTGAATCTCTCCTTCAGGGGATGGCTTACAGAGCTAAGGAATTTTTCTCCCATGGTCATGACCTTTGTGTCTCTACGTTCCTTTAGCGGCTGAACACCAACTATTTTCTGCATTTCTACTATTGGTGTGGACCTCATGGCACCTGTGATAATCCGTAGTGACTGATTTTGAACCTTGTCTAGATTATGCAGCGTAGTGTTTGATGCTGTGCACCAAGATGTTAAGCCATATTCTAAATGTGGTAGAATACTTTGCTGATATACATTCTTGAGGATTCTTTCACTAGCTCCCCATGTAGTCCCACTCAATTTTCTTAATATGGCTAGTTTTCTTCTGGCTTTTGCTTCTGCACTGTTGATGTGTTGCTTCCAAGTCAGTTTTGAGTCAAGAGTCACTCCTAAGTAAGTGGGTTGGTTGTCCATCCTTAAGGGTATTTCATTTACAAAGATCTTACCTGCTTTCTGTTTAGATGAGAGGGTGAACAGAGTGGTGCTTGATTTCTCTGTGTTGATACTTACACACCATTTGTTTGTCCATGATGTCAAGATGTCTGCTGCTCTTTGGAGTCTCTGTGTAGCAACTGTCGCATATTCATCTGTACACCACATGACCAGATCATCTGCATACAGTGCCGCTTTGATTCCATAGGGAAGTTCCTTGACCAGGTCATTAATGAATACAAGGAATAGTGTAGGCGAAAGGACTCCTCCTTGTGGTACACCGTGTCGCAGAAGTACTTTCTGGCTGTTGTGTCCATCCATTACTACTCTAGCTCTTCTATTGTGTAAATAGGACTTTATCCAGTTGTACAGTCTTCCATTCACATTGCAGTTTCTTAGTTTCCACAGCAGACCTTTTTTCCATACTTTATCAAAGGCTTTCTTCAGGTCTATCCACGCTGCTAGTACAAGGTTTTTCTCTTGGAATGCATCCTCAATCTCTTGAGAGAGATAGGTCACTTGATCTTCCGTACTGTAGTACTGCCTAAATCCTGCTTGTTGTGGAACGAGAAGGTTTTCACTTTCTAGGTACCATTTTAGCCTCAGGTCAATGATGCGTTCCATCGTTTTGCATAGGCAGCTAGTGAGACTGATTGGCCTGTAGCTGGAGGCAGTATCACTGTTTTTCCCTGGTTTTAGCAGTGGTACCATGCTTGCTTCCTTCCAGATTTGAGGTAACTTACCTGTGCTCCAGCACATATTGAAAATATCCAACAGCTTTCCCATTGCTGCCATTCCCAGGTTCTTGATCATTTCATTGGACACTCCATCTGGTCCTGGTGATTTCCTTGGTTTCAGTTTACTAACTGCTAGATCTAACTCACTGCGTGTGATTGGTGCATCCATGACCTCCACTTTTCTGACTTGTTCCTCCTCTTTCTGTGGCTCGATGCGCACTGTACGCTCCTTCTCTGGATGGATATCAATGTTGCAGTCCTGTGCAAACATGCGAGCAAAGTGATCTGCTACCTGCTTACCTGTAAGAGTTTTCCCATCCTCTATTAGTGTAATCTTTGTACTTCTTCCAGTACTCTCATCATTTAACTGTTTGATTAGTTTCCACAGTTTCCTTCCATCCTTTTCAAAGTTTAGGGTTTTCTCTCTCCAACTTTCCCGTCTGGCTTGCAGCTTTGCTCTCTGAAATTTGGCCTTAGAATGTTGGTAATTATTGTGGTGTTCTTGGCATGGTCTATTTTCTGCTTGCTTTCGAGCTGCTTCCACGTCATCATGGAGTTTTCCCAGCTCACTAGACCAGTATGGTTTATAGTCCCTGCGAGCTCCTCTGGGAATGGTTTCACGAGCAGCCTGAAGGATACAAGCATTGAATTCCTTCACTATGCTGTTAATATCCTTACCTTCTATGGACAGCTGTCCCACCAGGGTACCTGTACGATGTCTGTACATTGTCCAGTTTGCTTTTTTATAGTTCCATCTGGGGAGAGGGTTACTGGTGTTAAGGAGTTCATTTTCTATTGTCAGGAAGACTGGTCGATGGTCGCTACCTCCAAGTTGTTTTCCAACTTCACGTGTAATATTCCACTTCAGATCTGGAGAGTGGAATGCCAGATCTGGTGTTGATTTTGTATGCCAAGCCCTTGAGTAAAATGTTGGGGCATCCATTGGCTGGTTGATCAGGAGAAGTCCATTATCATCCTGCCAGCTCTCAACTTCCTCTCCTCTCTTGTCTATGTGGTCATAGCCCCAGCTCTGGGAATGACTGTTAAAATCACCACAGACCATCAGTCTCTCTTTGTGTGGGATTGTTCCTAAAGCAAGTGGGCGGTCATTAGGACAGTAATAGTTAAGGAGGTGGAAATCTGTATTACTACTTTTTAGATGGATCATCTGGTATTCGGCTCCTTCCATGTACACTCCCACCTGACATGCGCTGATGTTATTCTTAACAAGTGTGAGTACTCCTCCTTTTCTTCTGTTCTGTCGGTCTGATCTAAAACACTGGTAGCCTCTGATTTTAAAGGCGGCATCTTTGGTTAGGTGTGTCTCCTGTATGCAGCATATACTTACCTGCTCTGCAAAAAGTATGTTCTCTAGTTCAACTTTTTGCTATAGCCATCTCTAACACTGCTGACACCCTCAGCATTCCACTGCATTATTTTAAGTTCTTGCTTTTTGGCTGTTTTCTTCTGTTGTATTTTTTGGCCAGTAGCTCTACTCTCATGTCTCCTGACTCCACAAGACGAACTGAGAGGACCTCCAGTAGCATTGGGTGGACCCTTTCGAGGCAGGGGGCCTGGCACTGCACCTGCCTGGTTAGTCTTCACAGGGCGAGCACCATGTTTGAAAACTGTAGATATAGACATTTCATTAGCGATAATGCGTGTTACCCTGATTTTTGCGATGCGCCTTTTGGCTGGGTAACTCCGACTTCAGCACCTTTCCTTGCTAGGGCAGACTGTGGTCTTGCTCGGACTGCCATGAAGACAGTGTGGCTGGCCTGGCCAAAACTTTGTTTTCCAGCCTCTGGTGGCTGTACTTAAGCCCCTTCTCCATGTCAGATGGTTTGAGACAGTTCCACAAAGACACTCTGACTCTGAGATGAGGAATCTGATGAGTGCTTCAACGATATCCATTCCCCGCCACCTATAGTCTACTGGCTCTGTTTTGTTTACATCATTCTGATAGCCATTGTTGTAAAGACCCATAGGCTTGTCACGTCCTGGATTCATTGGTTTCACACCAGACTTCCCTCATCCCCGCCAGAGATCTCCATGTCCCCATCCGTCCACCAACCTGACATTACATTTTGCAAAAATAACAATTACAATTACAATTAGTGTTGATTGCTACAAGTTTCTGGGCTACAGAGGTAGGTCAGAGTTTTTAAGCAAACAGATCTATGTTCCCTGTCTCACAAACACTATGTTAAGATAAGTGTGTTTCAGTAGGACCAATTTGTTTATCACAACATCGCTCATATTAGCATAATCGTGTCCACATGTCCTTACTGGTGACATGACAAAAACAAAAGTCAACAGTGCTTCTCAATCCTTAAACAGGTTGCATACCCCTAAACGCCAATTTTCCCCAAGCCCCTTCCGTTTAATATGAAAACTGTATTTTGAGAAAATGTGCATGTGGTGGGAGAAGGAGAGAAAGAATTATGTAAATGGGTGGAGTCTCTGAGAAAAACTTTGATGGTATAGAGGTAAATAAACCATTGAGCTTGGGCAAGATTCTGTCGTGACTGTTAATATTACAAAAGACCCGCACACCATTAATTTGAAAATCAGTGTAGTGTTGACAAAGCTACTTCTGAGAATAATTATGAGAAGAACAAGGAAAAAGATAAAAATGGAAATAGCAGATGAACAGTTCGGATTTGTTGAAGGGAACACACAATGCCATTTATGCTTTACGAACACTAACAGAAAGAGCTTTAGAAGTACAGAAAGATCTCTACGTATGCTTCATTGATTACACCAAGGCATTTGACAAGGTGAAACATAATGAAATTATTAAAATGCTTGAAGACGTCAATATAGACGGCAAAGACCTGAGGATTGTAAAACATCTATACTGGCACCAATTCGAGTGGAAAAAATATCAACCTACAATACAAGGGGTGCGACAAGGATGTGTACTACCTCCAGACCTTTTTTCTCTGTATAGCGAGAATATTCTAAGAACAATCATCGCAGAACCAGGCATAAAAATTGGAGGATACAATAATCTCTTGGATAAAGTCGCCAAAGAAAGTGAACAGAAAGGCCTTAATTTGAACATCTAAAAGACAGAGACTATGGTTATATCTATGAGTCCTAAAATGTTATACTGAACCTATCTTGTTATATGGAAGTGAATCATGGACAATAGGCAAGTCTGCACAAAATTAATTGGAAGCAGCAGAAATGTGGTTTATTAGAAGAATGTTGTGAATCCCCTGGACAGCAAAAATAACTAATGAAGAATGTATGAGAAGAGCTGGAGATACAAAAAACTTTGTCAAAAAGATAAGAGAGAGACAGTGTACTTTCATAGGACATGCAATGAGAAGAGAGCGCACTGAAAATATTATAACAGGAAAAATAGAAGGAAGAAGATCAAGAGGAAGACCAAGAGAAATGATACTGGACAGTCTGACGGGATGGTGTGAGAGGAGATCACCAACTGAACTGATGGCCTTCATGAGGGATCGTGTACTCTGGAGAAGCATAATAGCCAACGCCAGTCGGCACGGCACCTGATGATGATGTGTTAAGTGTGGTCCCTGATGAACTTTTCTCTTCTATCAAATCTAGGTCTTCAAGCTAACCACCTCACACCCATCCCAACCAACATGCTGCACCCAACAACCATACATGTCCTCTATAAACAAGTTTGCAGTCCCATGGAAACTGATGAAGATGACAGAAGTTCAGACTCTCATGTACAGTTAGTTAATTCTATATAACTGACTGAAGGCATCTTCCTTGTACATGAGATAAGTGCCTCAAAACTAGATGATCCATGTAGGGTATCTGGTTCTGTTGAATACATTATTTTTAAAGGATTTTCTAGTAGGTGATGTGAAGTTGGAGACAAAGGTAAAGACATGCTATTGTGCTGAGGCACTTGGTACTGGTGCCCATCCTTTCACAGACTTATCAGCACATCACAAAGCCGTGTGGTCAGAACTGGCACATCAAATATGGCTTGCTCAAATACCTAGAGAGGTTGGGCTGCCACTGCAGTTATTCTTGTTTCCTCAGTGATCAAAGTATTTCCTTGTCAGATGCCTAGTAGCATGTCAGTGGTAGATGGTGCTATGACAAACTTAAGGACTTTTCCTCTATAACAAGACTCTGGATCTTGAACAATGAACCATTTTGAATTCTGAAGAATTAGGACCACTATCTTCTGATCAATTGATGTGAAGAATATATACTATAGAGAAAGGCCCTGAGGTATTGTAAATTGTCATGTGGATTGAAGTCACATTAAGACAAAATAAACACAGAAGACAAATAACGTTGGTTCTTATTGTGTCATTTTATTACACTGAAATCAACATCATCTGAGATTTGATTAGGTGCCTTAACTTCTACCAGCACCTTGAGCTTGACCTGGTCTGGGGCCACCTTGTCCTTCCTGAAAACAAACGAAACATAGTTTAGCATATGGTGAAATATACATACGCCAGAACAGTGAGAGCAGGTGCCTGGCTGGTCAACCACATCTGATCAAGATCTTACATTATGCATTGGTTGCGCTAAAATAAAGTCTAATGAATGAGGGTACAAATTTCCAGGTCAGATCAACCCCTCTCCCATATCCTCTGGGCAGGCCAGAAAGATTAATGGGTGCCCAACACACTGTGTCATCTTCATCAGTTCTTCTGAGTATCAGAAAATCATGCATAACTCATGCCATAAAACATGAGGCTTTACCCAAGCTGCACCTAATAAACTAAGGAAAGTCTGAATAAAAAGAAAACAAAAAAGCTGACATGGTCTATCGAAGTATAGCTTGCTGAGAGATTGATACTGCAGGTCATCATCCCTGTGTGTAGTCTTGCACACAACGAAGTACAGGGCAACTAACTGTAATCAACACCAGATGCAAGAAGAATATGGTCACTGAATATATAACAAAGCACAAGCAAGATTATGCTACTTAGAACAGAATCATTAAAAGTATAAATCTCACACACGGTTTCATTATAAAGAAGCATAATCTCAGTTTCCATGCTACTAAGGTATACTGAGACAGAGTGTTATACCTGTACTTCCAAAAGCTTTCAGTAAAGTATCACAAACTATAACCTCAAAGTACTTCAAATAGCAACTTCTTTCTAACGAAAGTTTATCACTACCCCGCATTAAAAACGTCACTATTACTGTCACACACACACACACACAAAAATCCCGCTGTATACAAATGTTTGTAAACGTAAGCCTCCACAACAAATAAAAACAATGTTCATGTACTCGTACTCTGTGAAGTCTATAGTGAAATAAACCTGCAATGTTATATACGAGGGTTGATTGATAAATTTGCTATCTAAGGTACAAATACTTGAAACACACAGTTTTTTTTTTTACAGGCTGCTGAAGTGGTAAGGGGTGGCATAAATTGAGAAAATGGATAACATTTCTCTTCAAGCAGTCATTCACTACCTCTGCATCAAGGGCTTATCATCGAAGGAGATCCACGAGGATATGGTAGAGACACTAGGGGGAGAGTGCCCCTTCTTACAGCACAGTGAAGAAATTGGCAGCTCAATCCAAACATGGAAGAGAGTCTGGAAGATGATCCCCGCCCAGGAAGACCAAGAACGGTAACCACGGCAAAATCCATAACATGATAATGGAGGATCGATGACTAACTGAGCAGTACACTGTAATTGAGTTGGGCATCTCCCACGAACGTGTTCATGCCATTATTCACAATGACCTTCAAATCACAAAGGTCTCTGCTCGATGGGTCCCGAAACTTCTCAAACCTGATCACAAACGACAGCGTCTCAACATGGCAAGAAACAATCTTGTCCATTTTTCTGCAGATCATGAAAAGTTTCTTCAGCAATTTGTGACTATGGATAAGACCTGGGTTCATCATTTTCAACCAGAAACCAAAGAACAGTCAAAGCAGTGGAAACATCATGGATCCCCACCTCCAAAGAAAGCAAGTTTGCAGGCAAAGTGAGGGCTTCCATTTTTTGGGATTCAGGTGTGTTATTGGTAGACTATCTTCAAAAGGTAGAACAGTCACCGGGGCCTATTATGCTAATCTTGTGAAGCAAATGTGGGTCAAAATGAAGGAAAACTGTCAAGGTAAATTGACAAGAGGAGTCATCATTCATCAAGACAATGCTCCAGCTCACTTCGGTGGTGGCAATGGCTGCCATTCGTGAATGTGGCTTCCAGTTTCTTGAACATCCTCTTTATTCCCTAGATTTGGCCCCTTTGAACTATTACTGGTTTACCAAAGTCAAAAAAGGAGACCAGTGGTCGCAAATCTGCTTCAGATGATGACATTATTCATGCTGTAGACCACTTTCTACTGGCACAAAATGCCGACTTTTACAAAGAAGGGATCTGTATGCTCCAGGATCGTTGTACTATGTGCATAAACTTGCAAGGGGACCTGCTGAGAAATAATCCAAAAAAAGTTGTCCATAAATAATCCGTTGTACCTTATGCTGCGGACTTGTCAATCACCCCATATATGTATAATTAGACTTATGATATGGTAAATAACTAAAAAAAAACAAAGTCATTAAAGTGAAATACATACACGGATAGGCCTGAACCTAATAGGAGGGGTCCTGTCCTTTCTGGCCTCCTTGGATCTGTTCCTCACCACTTTGGAGTGAATAGCACATGAGACACAGTACAGGAGTTTAGCATAGAGCTTGGGAAGTGCATACACTGTGGACACAAACACACAAATCTTCATTCAACAGAATTATTCACACTCTGAGGTTATTCTCAGACATGGCAGCTGACTCAACAAACAAGCCAGTAAAAATTATCACCAAAAACCATCACACGAAGTAAAACTCTCAGCTAAAAAATGAGAAAAGAAGGGGCAACAGTGCTGTGTATAATGAACACTTGCAGTTAAATCTGTGTAAAAATTTAATTTCTGGACTGGATCAACATACTACATGAGCACCCTTGAGAACATCGGATATATGTAATTCATCTTGAGAAGTATTTCACCTGACAACAGGACACTACTGAAGAAAAAAGAACTACAAAATATGAATGAATCCAATTTGCAGACAATCTTTGAAGATTCAAAATTAAATCACAATAATTAAATTAGATATAGCTTCAGCTCATAAATGATCTTTTACAAATTTTTAGTTTTTTCAAATGCAAGTAATATTTTTTAAAAAAATGATAAGTCAAACTGGACTTGTGTAACAAAGTCTTCATTCTATGTTTCTAAACATACAAGAATGAGATCAAATAGTGAAGAGATTTAAGGAAACACATCTGATCTTCACATCATTTATACATAATTATGTGAAGGGTAGTTGTGAAGCACAACTGACACTGTATGAAAGGAAAATGTGATAACCACCAGCATATGTGAAGCATAACTGACATTGCACGAAAGGAAAATGTGATAACACAGCTCCCACATAAAAAACATACCAGCTTGCGGTATGTTTTTTATGCTCACAAAAAAAGTGAAGTGCTGTTATACTAATGTATAAATCTTTTGCTCCACAAAAAAATGTCAATTCCCCCTACCTTTCTTAAAGTTTTATTTCAAATGCACATTCCCCCCCCCCCCCCCCACCAAAATCAGGTTTTCTAGGAATCTAATGACAACTTCAGTACTGTCAAACTTTTTATGCCACCGGTACATAAAGATGAAACAAATGCCTAAGGAAAATACTCAGCATCAAGTGGAATGAATTCAAGAACAATGCAGAGATAAGACAGATGACTGAACAACAACCAGTCTCACGGGTGATCAGGAAAAGGAGATGGACATATGTTGGCCACTTGATGAGAAGAAATGAGCAGAGAATCCCAAAACAAGCTATCAAGTGGAACACAACAGGCCGAAGAAAAAGAGGCAGACCGCGTGAAACTCTGAAGAGAACATTATTAAGAGAGGCCAAGTTAACAGGCATAAAATCCTTTGATGAGGTTGAAAGACTCGCCGAAGACAGGAAAAATTGGCGAACTACTTTGCGAGCCCTATGTGACGTCTAACGGCACGGGAAGGATATAAGATATAAGAAGACATAAAGATGAAGAAGTGATGATAAAGAAGGAGAAATAATTGATGATAAAGAATTAACAGTTTGGGGAAAAAGGAAGCAAAAACTCACTTTCGTACACGCTGGCATCAGAGATATCTCTGACAGCAGCTGCTTCAACAATGTTCCTGATGACAAACTTTTTAATTGCCTTGTCCTTGGGGCAGCACCGGGCGCAGTTTGTGCAGCGCACATACTTGACATGGCCTCGGCCCTTTTTGTTACGTCCGTTATTTCTTCGCTTCACAGTCTGAAATAGAATCAAGACAAAAACATATACAGAAAGAGTTCTTTTCTCTGTTATGAAAGTGAATGAGTTCACCAGATTTGTGGTGTCTGAAGCATTTTCGGGTGGCATCACGATGTAAATTCACCAGTCACAATGCGAGTCAGAATCAGGATATAGACTCATTATTTAAAAAGAAATATGTTTACACTACCCTGCCTGTATCCTTTTTTTTTCAAACAAGTAAAGTCTTGTTTCCAGGTTTATTTAGAATTTCATCAATTTTACTTAATTTTGATATCTTAAAAATATTTATTGTGATCCAATTGCTATGCAAAAACATTGAGTAGTTTATATTAATAATACAAAGTAATAATGAAGTTTATCTGATACAAGATAAATGGTAAATGTATTGTCTGTATCTGCCTAAACGTGCAGCAAATCTATTTGGTCAGACAAGCCACATAGCGAGACAGACACAGACAACCAGTCTATTTAATGTCCACAGTATTGAACGTTCATTACTAGAATATATCTAGCATGGAGCTGGAACTGTGGGAAATATTGCAAAGTTTATTAAAAGAGACAAAATGCATTAGTAAATGTGCACAGTAAATACAGTAATACACGTATAATTACTTTCTAAAAGTATGAACACTATTGGCGGCATTTGTTGGTTAGTGCAGAACCGTGGATGGCCGAATGAAACGTTAAGTTTTAGCAAATTTAATACCAAATATTGTCATCGGAACTTTTAACATAACAGTTATTATTATAAGATAAACATATTTCATGCATTATTTTTTTCTTTAAATAGCTGAGTTTATGAAAATATTATTGAGAGCACAAAGCACGCTGCCTCACCATGATGGCGAATAAAGCGGAAAAGGAAGTTGGTTCAGTCGGTGAATTCAAAAGTACACTTGACGACAGTGCATACATCAACGGAACTAACTTGTAATATACAGTATATCCTCTTTGTTGGTTCTGTAACTGTTAAAAAAAAAAAAAAAGCGCTGTTGCTGGTCTTGGGAAGTGGGTGAATTCATTACACTCAGGGCATGCCTGTACGTGTTGAGCCTTCGACATCAGGATTTCCTTCAGTATTTTTAGGGAGATCTTCTTCTTCGTTAGTTTCCACCACCAAGACCACCCTGTGATCCTACTGAATTTACTCCTGTGGTCCTCGATAGGTTCCGTGTGGTCCACACGAGATCCCCGAGAGGAACCCAAGAGGTTCAGAGTATCGCAGGGCTTGAGCCTGTATTCTTGGTGGGTCTCAGAAGCGGGACTGCGTGACACCGTGGTTTTCGTTGCACCAGTTTAAAGAGTTGGACTTTCTCACCGGAAAACCTCGGCGTGTTTTAGGGAGATGATTCCAATATTGTGTTGATTGTGTGTTGTCCGTGATCTAGCATTTAGTTGGGATTTGCAGCCACTGTCCCTGGCTACATTTAATGCATTGAGTCGTATGTGATAGGTACTTTGGAGGAAGTTGCTTTGAATTTGTTCGTCGAGTCGTTGCTTGATGGATTTGTATAGCTACAGTTTGTCCATTTTGATGACGCCCTCTTGCTGCTAGCTGGTCGGCTTTGTTTCTTCTACTGATTCCAGCACGGCCTGGACAGTATATCCATGTGATGTTTTTGATGTGGGATTTATTATTTCTTGCAGTTCACTTCTACTGACTTTTTGTTCCATTTTCCTTATTAGATGTTGAGAGTCAGTAACGATGGTGATCGGTGTGTTTCCTGTGTCACTATCCACTGAATGCTTGTATGATGGCCCCCTATTTCCATGCCCGTGATTGAGCATGTGTTTGTATAAGCCCCAGCTGTGAGTTTCAGTGATTTACCTCCTCGATGTGCTGCAAAAGCCCAACTGCTTCTTGTTCCCCTGCTCACTGATCCGTCCGTATAAATGATTATGTTCTCAGGAGATGTATGTTTGTCGTTTATTTCTTTTGCGTTTTTCCCCTCCACCCAGTGTTGATATTTTCTTGTTAGACTACGTTAGGTTGCTAGTTCTTACAGTTGAACCCTGTCTCTTATTGTTTTAAAAAAAAACAGAAGAGGAGGATGGTGGCAGGGAGAATGAATGATATTTATTTTCAAAGGGTGAAGAGTTGGGCAAGCAGGTCAGTCTTACATCCTGTCCATCATCACCCCATCTTTCATTCATCCCACACACTTGGTTTTATCACTGCTATAGGAGACGGCATAGAAACTTAAACAAGAAATTCACAGCTTTATTTGTCAATAGATTATATTTATTTATTTTTAATAATCATAAGATGCTGTACATGTGAGCGCATGAAAAACATTTTCATTATAATCTTTATTATAGAAATGATGATCTACACAATAGGACAATTTTTTGGTCATTTTCTTGGGACTAGGATGTTGAGGGGCCTACCTGCTCTGTCTTTTTTTCTTGTTAAAACAAATTTTAAAAAAATAAAATTATATAAGTACATAAATGAGAGTTACTTTCAGTATCTGCATGGGGACTCCAGTAGTAATTGTCCCAGAACCTGATCTGGTTCTCCATGACCCCTATACACCACTCCTGATATTTTATTGAATCATTGTTTTGTTCAGTCAGTGACATCTTACATGCATTTCCTTTAAACACATGATTTTGCTGGACTTTCTGTTCCTCAGGTTATTTCCCATGTATTTTTGATGGGGTTCTGGTATCAGAATATTGGAACTCATGATTTCTATCAACCTAGCTTTTCCCGATAGCTTTTCTTTGTAAAGTTAGTGATGAGGGATTTTTTTTGTACCAATCTTTTGGCATGCCTGATAAACCATTAAGCACATTAAGTTGGTGCACAGAGTCCGGGGAAGATAACATGAGAGTTTAGTATGGCAGGAAACATAAGATGTCATCTCCTCTTTCCTACTACATTCTAAATCCTTTATCCCAGCTACATTCACTTAGTTATTATCCCCATTTTTATCTCTGCTTGACAACCATTGTAACTCATTCTGCCCTGCCCCTTTTGGTACTGCTAACCAGTCAGACAAAAGTATCACATTTTTCATAGCTCTTCATATAAGCATTTACATTTTACAACCACACTCTCGAACACAGCTACATCCAAGTCATGAGATAAGTTAACTCCCCTTTTTCATTTGTGTTATGTATACTGTGTGTTGGTTTAAACTGTCTCTTCATTTCCTGGTTCTTCATCCTGTATGTTTTTTCACTAGTAAGCTGAAATGTTACAACTGTGTACTCTATTAATGAATACAGCTGTTCCTACTTTTTTAAAACTAAAACATCTTTCCTCAAACTGTTGTGATGCAACCTGTTTCTAGGCAGGATTTTGAGTAAATGATTTTTTCCTGTTTACAATTTGCTTCCCTGGAGTCCAGTGCTTTTATTTTTTGTATTTTTAAAGCAGTTTAAATATTCTACTGGAGCTGCTATCATGTATTTTAAAACCAGTTTAAATATTCTACTGGAGCTGTAATCATGTATTTTAAAGCAAAAAGATTGCTGACAAATGTTAAAAATAGTTGAGTGTGTTTGATATGATGGCATAATCTCTGTATGATGAAACAAAATTGAACTATTATATTTAACAGCTTCTCACTGAATAAAACCAGAATAAACTTGGGGGGGGGGGGGGGGGAAGAGGCTCAAACCAGGAATTCTGTACTAATCATCATTCTTCTTCTTTGATAATTTTCAGATATTTACGAGGGTTGATTGATAAATTCTCAGCATAAGGCACAACAGATTATTTGTGGACACCTTTTTTGGGTTATTTCTTAACATAGTCCTCTTGCAAGTTTATGCACTTAGTCCAACGATCCTGGAGCATACTGATCCCTTCTTTGTAAAAGTCAGCATCTTGTGACAGTAGAAAGTGGTCTACAGCATGAATGACATCATCATCTGAAGCAAATTTGTGACCACCAAGCTCCTTTTTGAGTTTGGTAAACAGATAATAGTCCAAAGGGGCCAAATGTGGGGAATAAGGAGAATGTTCAAGAAGCTGGAAGCCACATTCATGAATGGCAGTCATTTCCACCGCTGACTTGTGAACTGGAGCATTGTCTTGGCGAAAGATGACTCCTCTCGTCAATTTCCCTTAACGCTTTTCCTTCAGTTTGACCTGCATTTGCTTCACAAGGTTAGTGTAATAGGCCCTGGTGACCGTTCTGCCCTTTTGAAGATAGTCTACCAATAGTACACCTTCTGAATCTCAAAAGATGGAAGCCATCACTTTGCCTGCAGACAGAACCACCCTTGCTCTCTTTGGTGGGGATCCATGTTTCCACTGCTTTGACTGTTCTTTTGGTTTCTGGCTGAAAATGATGAACCCAAGTCTTATCCATAGTCACAAATTGCTGAAGAAACTTTTCAGAATCTGCAGAAAAATGGACAAGATTGTTTCTTGACATGTTGAGACGCTGTCATTTGTGATCAGCTCCAAGAAATTTCGGGATCCATTGAGCAGAGACCTTTGTGATTTGAAGATCATTGTGAACAATGGCATGAACATGTTCCTGGGAGATGCACATGTTCCTGGGAGATGCCCAACTCAGCGTCAATGTACCGCTCAGTTAATCGTCAATCCTCCATTATCATGTCATGGATTCTGCTGGTGGTTACCGTTCTTGGTCTTCCTGGATGGGGATCATCTTCCAGACTCTCCCTTCCATTTCTTCACTGTGCTGTAAGAAGGGGCACTCTCCCCTAGAGTCTCTACCATATCCTCATGTATCTCCTTTGATGATAAGCCCTTGAAGCAGAGGTAGTGAATGACTGCTTGATGAAAATGTTATCTATTTTCTCAGTTTCCTTACCACTTCAGTAGCCTGTAAAAAAAAGTTGGTTGCAGTTAATTTCTTGAAAGTTGGTGTTTAATCTTACTACCTGATCTACAAATGCACCTAATATCAACTGTGTGTTTCAAGTATTTGTATCTTAGGCCAAGAACTTATCTTCTTCTTCTTTTGTTCGGTTCTACCACCAAGACTGCCCTGTGACCCTACTGAATTTACGCCTGTGGTCCTCGATAGGTCCCGTGGTCCTCGAGATGATCACAAGAGGTTCAGAGCCTGTATTCCTGGTGGGTCTCAGAAGTGGGATTGTGTGACACTGTGGTTTTCGTTGCGCCAGTTTAATCTAGAGTTAGACTTTCTCACTGGAAAATCTCGTCGTGTTTTGGATATCAGTATATCCCCACTGGGTAAGAGGTGGTAGCTCATCCAGGCCAGAGTTAGACTTTCTCACCAGAAAACCTCAACGTGTTTTGAGATACTCGTGTATCACCGCCAGGTGAGAGATGGTTGCTCATCCAGTTCAGTGTTGGACTTTCTCACCAGAAAACCTCAGCGTGATTAGGATACACATACATCCCCGCCGGGTGAGAGTTGATTGCCTATCTAGACTGCCCTGGTCCAGTGTCTCCGACTTCAGCATTTTGTGGTTGTGGCCGCTACCCTTTCTAGTTGTGCCCAGGACAGAGCTTTTGTCCAGAAGGACGAATCTTCGCCACTAGTGATTTCCACCCCTGGATTGAGCCGGTTTAGGCATATTATCCCAGTATGGGCATGTTTAGGACGTGACCGACCTCTAGAGCAGAAGTACCGTGACATGCATAGCCACCAAGTTTCACCCCTGTTGTAAGCCGGTTTAGGTATATTTTACCAGTATGGATGTATATCGGACATGACCGACCTCTAGAGCAGAGATACCGTGACATGCATAGCCATCAAGTTTCACCCCTGATGTAAGCCGGTTTAGGCATATTTCACCAGTATGGGTGTATATCAGACATGGCCGGCCTCTAGAGCAGAGGCGCTGTGGTATGCGTAGCTCTCACAGCGATACTGCTGGACATACTGATTAAGCTTCACTTTATCCTTTCCATCACCTTTTCACATCGGTGCCACACAGCAACCCTAATTGCTTTTCCGCATTTTCTTCCTTGGCCGGGAGGAGCTTCACTCCACACGCGGCATCCAAAGAATCTCGCCAGCAGTGTCTTAACCTCTTGGTTAAGCTGGTTCAGGCATTTCGCCCGATATGAGTGCACTTAGGACGTGGCCGACCTCCAGACCAGAGGTGCTGTGATTTGACTACTGTTTACTTCACTTAATCCTTTCTTTCACCTTTTCCACAGTGGTGCTGCGCGGCAACCCCATTTGCACCTTTCTTCACTGGCCGGGAGAAGCCCCACTCCATGCACGGCAGCTGAAGAATCTCGCCAGCAGTGGTAGATGAGCTACCAAACATGACTCTCATCTATCCGAAGCGTCTGGTTTTTAGACGCCAGATATTCGCCTTCGCCCCTTCTCCTGTCAGTTTAAACAGTTCTGCCACGAGAAGGCCAGGAGCTGGACTTGACTGTCAGAGGCTATTTGAGATGCACGCCGTTGGAGTGGAAAGTGTATCCTCCACCTCACCTCCTTAAAAGTCCTTAGAACCAAGAACTTATCAATCAACCTCGTACTTGTAAACTTTTTAAGTAATTGATGGTCAGTTGAAGATCATGCACTTCCCCCATATAGCTTATCTTAGACTCATCTTTTCTGGCCAATAGTGTTTGTGGCTTCACAGAACAGAGGAGGGTGTCCACCAGCAGCTGAGATGGACCTTTTCGAGACATAGGATCTGGCACTCTCGCTGCCTGGTGGGTCTCCACAAGATGAGCACCACACTTCTTACATATAATCTGCAACATCATCATGAAGTGGGTTGCAGTGCATGGGGGGCATCCAGCTTCTGCATTTCTGTTGGATTGCCCTCCTTAACCGTTGGTTGTCCCCAGCCAACATCCAAGGCAGTACGCTTGGAGCCCCTCTTAGTCTGAACAATAGCCTCCCTCCCCCCCCACCACTTTTTGGCTTGGGAGACCCTATCCACAGCTACATTACCACTGGCATAGCTCTTGAGATCATTGGGATATTGAAGCCCCTTCCACCAGAGCAAAGTGAGGACTGGGGAAATTGGGGGGGGGGGGGTGGAGTGGGGTGGGGCGGTGTTGTAATATCTAATAATTTACTGTATGAAACAAAAAATTATTAAAGTAACAGACAAGGCATTCTTTAACACATAATAATATATTTTATTAAATTGAAAAAAAAAAAACCCTCTTAATGTGAGGAAGAAATCAGGTAGGATCTAACAGCTATTGCACAAAGAATGTTTTCTTGCCATTAGAACATAAACTTTATAAACATACTTCATTATCATGTACAGATACACTGTCAAACATCAAGACAATTCTTCCATTACAATCAAATCAAACACATAATACACATATTGTCATATTAAAATAAACCATAAACTTTAAAAATCAAATACCACATGCAAATAAAAAAACTGTAAAGTGCATAAAAAGGAAATTAAAATACAGCTGTAAACAAAAAAAATATTCTTTAGTATAAAGTGTAACAGTGTAAAATCTTTTTGTAAAAAAAAAAAAAAAAAGTTGCATTGCACAACCCAGATGTTATAGTCTTGTTCAGATAAAAAAATATAAGAGCTTATGGCACCCCTGTCTCACTCCATTTAGGCATTATTAGTGTTAGAACCCAAGCTTTCCTTGACCTTTTGTGTTAGAACACAAGCTTTCCTTGACCTTTTGTGTTAGAACACAAGCTTTCCTTGACCTTTTGTGTTAGAACCCAAGCTTTCCTTGACCTTTTGTGTTAGAACACAAGCTTTCCTTGACCTTTTGTGTTAGAACACATGCTTTCCTTGACCTTTCGTGTCAGAACACATGCTTTCCTTGACCTTTTGTGTCACATGGTTTCCTTGACCTTTCATGTTAGAGCACATGCTTTCCTTGACCTTTCATGTTAGAACCCATATTTTGATTGACCTATAAATTAACAAAGGTGACGTGGTCAGCATCATGTCTGACTATTGCTCAGACAATCAGGATACAAATCTGCATCTATAATGTAAATTAGGACAAGAGTGCAGGTGTTGATAAATGCAAAAAAAATGGCTTACTGAGGGGAGATAGAGGGATGGAAACTGCTACTGACATTCAACCACAGATATGTGTAATTGCTTTAGGGAAAGTGCCTCTAAATCTGGAGAATGCCCACACATTCAAGCACAATGCATATCAGTATATCAGTGTATTAAGTGATAAACAGGTGTTCACATAAAAATCGAGAACACATACAGGGATCTCTGCCCGAGTTCACAGATAGTGAAAACACAAAAAAAAAAAAAAAAAAACGACATGAATAATTTACACAAATGATACAAAGGTACTAACTATAGTATAGCTTGTTGAAATATAAGACGGAGGAAATCTGCATTTTAAAAAAAATCACACTTCACAAAAAACAATATTAAGAAACAACTGCAGGTCACCTGAAAGTTCAATAAAAATGATAAATGATACATCAAGACAACATAAGGAATTAATACAAGACATAATTATTTTCTAAGTAGATGCCCTAATAAATTAATGATTCAAATGCCATTCTTATATGCTAATGTGATAACAATTATCATATAGGCACATTAACATCACATATAACTAATTTATCAATGAAGGAACCAACGAGAAGTTTTCGATCAAACACAACAGCAGCAGATGACCCAGATATTAGATCCCCTTCATCGAACAGCAGTTCTGTCACAGATGTGATGTTGCCATTGGTTACACGGATGTGGAGAACCTGTGTAGAATCATACCAGGAGTGTAGGAATGTGAAATTACAGCAAACAGTCAAACATGTCACAGTAAATCTGTAACTTCATAAGTTCTTGACCCTTCAACTTGCTTCTAGCTCTGCTCTCAGTCATGCCACCATTCACCATGTTTCTAGTGCTGGTCTCAGTCATGCCACCATTCACCATGTTTCTAGCGCTGGTCTCAGTCATGTCACCATTCACCATGTTTCTAGCGCTGGTCTCAGTCATGTCACCATTCACCATGTTTCTAGCGCTGGTCATGTCACCATTCACCATGTATCTAGTTCTGCTTTCAGTCATGCCACCATGTTTCTAGTTCTGCTCTCAGTCATGCCACTCTTCATATTGTTTCTAGTTCTGCTATCAGTCATGTCACCATGTTTCTAGTTCTGCTCTCAGTCATGTCACCATTCACTATGTTTCTAGTTCTGCTCTCAGTCATGTCACCATTCACTATGTTTCTAGTTCTGATCTCAGTCATGTCACCATTCACTATGTTTCTTGTTCTGATATCAGTCATGTCACCATGTTTCTTGTTCTGTTATCAGTCATGTCACCATTCACTTTGATTCTTGTTCTGTTATCAGTCATGTCACCATTCATCATGTTTCTTGTTCTGCTCTCAAGCATGTCACCATTCACTATGTTTCTCATTATGGTCTCTGTCATGTCACCATTCACCATGTTTCTTGTTCTGATCTCAATCATGTCGCCATTCACCATGTTTCTTGTTCCAATCTCAGTCATGTCACCATTCACCATGTTTCTAGCTCTGCTCTCAGTCATGTCACCATTCACCATGTTTCTTGTTCAGCTCTCAGTCATGTCACCATTCACCATGTTTCTAGTTCCAATCTCAGTCATGTCACCATTCACCATGTTTCTTGTTCCAATCTCAGTCATGTCACCATTCACCATGTTTCTAGTTCCAATCTCAGTCATGTCACCATTCACCATGTTTCTTGTTCCAATCTCAGTCATGTCACCATTCACCATGTTTCTTGTTCCAATCTCAGTCATGTCACCATTCACCATGTTTCTAGCTCTGCTCTCAGTCATGTCACCATTCATCATGTTTCCTGTTCTGCTCTCAACTGTGCCACCATTCACCATGTTTCTTGTTCAGCTCTCAGTCATGTCACCATTCACCATGTTTCTAGTGCTGCTCTTATAGTTATTTTACCTGAGATGCTGCTCTTATAGTTATTTACCTGAGGTGCTGCTCTTATAGTTATTTTACCTGAGATGCTGCTCTTATAGTTATTTACCTGAGATGCTGCTCTTATAGTTATTTACCTGAGATGCTGCTTTATGCATCCATGGTTTATCCAGATGACTGAGAAACTGGTGCACAATTGGGTGTGCTCCTACAAACAGATCATCCGTGTTTGGATCAAGAACTGCACTGTCTGGGTGTGTGTGTAGTGGGTAATACTGCGGAGGATGATACAAAAACCGTGATAGATATATCATCATAACCATTACCTATTAGGATAAGTAAGGTAGAGATAAAAATTCCTAACAACCTAATTTTCTGTGTGGTTTCTTTCTACCTTCCATCTTGCTCATATCATCAAATACTTGGGACCATGACCTGCCAAAGAATGGATGGCATGAAAAACATGTTCTGGAGTAACACCACTGACATTCACCAGAAGCATCACACACTTACAGTGCTAGTATCTACAAAAAGGAAACCACTGTATCAAGAGACTTCTAAAACTGTACCTGCTGTAGCAAAAGTGAATTGTCTTCCTGTCGTCTGTACACTCGTATTTCTGATCCGAGGCACATCAAAACATACACAAACCTTAAAAAAAAAAAAAAGTAAATTATGATTTGGACAAAAATGAGAAATAAAAAGTTGTTTTTGGACTAAAATGTAATTTTTGGCAAAAAAAAAACAAAAAAAGAAACCTGGCAGTCAGAGCAGACATTACCAAAGTATGAAAAGTTACAATGTGAATTAACCAAAACAAGGTATTTCTAATCAGATCACATGCCTTTTTTTTCTCTCTCGTAGCACTAGATCCTTCCATTCATTTTTCTCCATTTCCTTTTTTTTCCTTTGAATTTTCCAGTGATCATCAGCTCTCTGTCTTCTGTTTTCTCATGACTCCTTATTCAAACCTGATGCCTTATTCCAAGATCTTCCCCATATAACACCCACTTCCAAGAGCTTCATGTTTGCTGCTACATGAAGCAGAAGTTAAGAAAATCACAGATATAGGTCTGGACCTGAGGGAGAAGCTATGGGGCTGCAGTCAGGGTCTGGTCACTAGGTCTTGACTTAAGGGAGAAGCTATGAGGCTGCAGTCAGGGTCTGGTCACTAGGTCTTGACTTAAGGGAGAAGCTATGAGGCTACAGTCAGGATCTGGTCACTAGGTCTGGACCTGAGGGAGAAGCTATGAGGCTGCAGTCAGGGTCTGGTCACTAGGTCTGGACCTGAGGGAGAAGCTATGAGGCTGCAGTCAGGGTCTGGTCACTAGGTCTGGACCTGAGGGAGAAGCTATGAGGCTGCAGTCAGGGTCTGGTCACTAGGTCTGGACCTGAGGGAGAAGCTATGGGGCTGCAGTCAGGGTCTGGACCTGAGGGAGAAGCTATGGGGCTGCAGTCAGGATCTGGTCACTAGGTCTTGACTTAAGGGAGAAGCTATGAGGCTACAGTCAGGATCTGGTCACTAGGTCTAGACCTGAGGGAGAAGCTATGAGGCTGCAGTCAGGGTCTGGTCACTAGGTCTTGACTTAAGGGAGAAGCTATGAGGCTACAGTCAGGATCTGGTCACTAGGTCTGGACCTGAGGGAGAAGCTATGAGGGTGCAGTCAGGGTCTGGACCTGAGGGAGAAGCTATGGGGCTGCAGTCAGGATCTGGTCACTAGGTCTTGACTTAAGGGAGAAGCTATGAGGCTACAGTCAGGATCTGGTCACTAGGTCTGGACCTGAGGGAGAAGCTATGAGGCTGCAGTCAGGGTCTGGACCTGAGGGAGAAGCTATGGGGCTGCAGTCAGGATCTGGTCACTAGGTCTTGACTTAAGGGAGAAGCTATGAGGCTACAGTCAGGATCTGGTCACTAGGTCTGGACCTGAGGGAGAAGTTATGAGGCTGCAGTCAGGGTCTGGTCACTAGGTCTGGACCTGAGGGAGAAGCTATGGGACTGCAGTCAGGGTCTGGACCTGAGGGAGAAGCTATGGGGCTGCAGTCAGGGTCCGGACCTGAGGGAGAAGCTATGGGGCTGCAGTCAGGGTCCGGACCTGAGGGAGAAGCTATGGGGCTGCAGTCAGGGTCTGGACCTGAGGGAGAAGCTATGGGGCTGCAGTCAGGATCTGGTCACTAGGTCTGGACCTGAGGGAGAAGCTATGGGGCTGCAGTCAGGGTCTGGACCTGAGGGAGAAGCTATGGGGCTGCAGTCAGGGTCTGGACCTGAGGGAGAAGCTATGGGGCTGCAGTCAGGATCTGGTCACTAGGTCTGGACCTGAGGGAGAAGCTATGGGGCTGCAGTCAGGGTCTGGTCACTAGGTCTGGACCTGAGGGAGAAGCTATGGGGCTGCAGTCAGGGTCTGGACCTGAGGGAGAAGCTATGGGGCTGCAGTCAGGATCTGGTCACTAGGTCTGGACCTGAGGGAGAAGCTATGAGGCTGCAGTCAGGATCTGGTCACTAGGTCTGGACTTGAGGGAGAAGCTATGGGGCTGCAGTCAGGGTCTGGTCACTAGGTCTGGACCTGAGGGAGAAGCTATGGGGCTGCAGTCAGGGTCTGGTCACTAGGTCTGGACCTGAGGGAGAAGCTATGAGGCTGCAGTCAGGATCTGGTCACTAGGTCTGGACCTGAGGGAGAAGCTATGGGGCTGCAGTCAGGGTCTGGTCACTAGGTCTGGACCTGAGGGAGAAGCTATGGGGCTGCAGTCAGGGTCTGGTCACTAGGTCTGGACCTGAGGGAGAAGCTATGGGGCTGCAGTCAGGGTCTGGTCACTAGGTCTGGACCTGGATCTAAGGGAGAAGCTATGGGGCTGCAGTCATACTGAGTTCTTCATTCTTAGTCTGCGCTCCAGATTTAGCATGACCTAGTGCAGGCAGCCTGGTTAGCTGAGTGGTTAGGTGCTCGGTTTACTAATCTGGTGGTACCTTGTTCAGTCCCAGCAGTGAGATTTTTTCCTGGTACATACTGAAAAAGACCCCGGGGTTCACCCAGCCTCTAAAAATGGGTACCGGAGAAATCTGGGAAGGTAAAGTGGCCAGGCGTAATACTGACCACATCACACTTTCATGTGCCGAAGGTCATGGAAAATACTGGCCTAACACCATATTCCCCAATATGCCTTAATGGTGTGCAAACAAGAATTTTAAAAAAAAGTGCCAGAATGAGAATGCAGATGAAACAAACATAAAACATTTCAATGAAAAAATTTATGAGAAAATTAAAGGAACAATGATAACTATGTTAAAGTGCCAATGCAGTTATCATAACTAAGACACTGTCCTGCAGCTTCATATGATTTGAGAAACATCCTGCTTTTTTTTCTCCAGTGTGGAATCAGGTCAGGACACCACATGGTGGTTAAGTTTATCCAAAAGCTATCCACCCCCCCAGAATCCAGGATTGTCAGCATAACCCCTTCCCCATGTTTCAAGATCCTCTTGGCATAAATTATCCAGAAACTAGTAAAGTGAAATCCTACCACTACTTCAACAACATAAACTTACGTTCCACACTGTGACATAACAATGCCAGTAGCACTTGTAAGACCTGTGATGACATCTCTGTACCCAGTGTCTTCTGCATACAGCACCACCCCCGACCAGGGCATGAGTGAGAAGAGCTCGAGCAGCATTGTGAACCATGACTTCTGCTCATACAGAAAGTTGG
Organism: Achatina immaculata; assembly: GCA_009760885.1. Lineage (NCBI taxonomy): Eukaryota > Metazoa > Mollusca > Gastropoda > Stylommatophora > Achatinidae > Lissachatina > Lissachatina immaculata. The sequence continues at coordinate 26,476,785 of CM019713.1, read as the reverse complement.
TGGCATAGAAAGAGTCCTTTCCTATAGCTTGAACATCATAAATCCTGGGGAATTATGGGAATATTTTGAGACATAGGTCCAGCAAAATAAAATACAGAATTCCCCGTAGAAATACTTACACAAAGTATCAGTTTATGAGAGAATAATGAAAACAGTGAAGATGCAGTCACCCAGCAAAGATTACCCACAGGTACTGGCCTTCGTTCAGGACAGAATGTCAGAGAAGCCTGCATGAAATGGCCTGCGTGTCCAATTCTTCACCTGCTGGAAATAAAATTTGTTTTAATTATCTATATTCAGTGCTCTTGCGAAGCATACTATTATGTTCCCTCCCAGCCACCCACTCACTTTCTTCTTCGTGCATACATCACATCGAATTACTCTGGATACTCCATCTTCTGCTGAAACAGGTCATGTGAAACCAAGTTTTTCTGCAGAGCTCATGGGGCTTGACCAGGTCATTTTGAATCACAAAAAAAAAAACGGTGAAATTTATCCAAGAGACAGGAGTGCAGGGCTGTGTATGAAGAAAAAGAAGAAGGCCGGGTCACCTGCCTCAAGTTCTGAAGGCTCTGGACTGTATCAGGACACAAAGTTAAGTCTTATGTTCATAAAAATATCTTCAAAAATATCCTAGTTTATCTCTTCACAATAGTGACACCGTATCTGAACATGCAGTGGAAAAAGAAACAAAAAAAAACAAAACAAAACAAAACAGAGCAAAATGAGTACAAGCAGATCTTACGCTCTCAGTTTACTGTTCGAGAATGTTCTTATGTGGCAGAGATCATCTTCTTCAGGGTCGTAATGGAACTTCTCGATTCTGTCAGCCTCTTTGGGTGGATGATTGACAACAAAAAGTATGTGGTGACCTGAGTGATTAAAAATCATAAAATGATGAAAGACAACGAAGTATGTTGTGACCTGAGTGATTAAAAATCATAAAATGATGAAAGACAACAAAGTATGTGGTGACCTGAGTGATTAAAAATCATAAAATGATGAAAGACAACAAAGTATGTGGTGACCTGAGTGATTAAAAATCATAAAATGATGAAAGACAACAAAGTATGTGGTGACCTGAGTGACTAAATCATAAATGATGATTGACAACACAAAGAATATTGTTACTGAGTGATAAAAATCATAAAATGATTGAGAACATAAAGAATTTTGAAAAATCGTAGAATGATGATTGACAACATAAAAGTATGAAGTGACATGAGTGATAAAATAACTTAATCAGAAGCTAAGGCCTTTTTTTTTTTTTTAAAGAAAAGCGTGAAACAGGAAAGTCACACAAAAATCTGTTGATGGCTGTTTAATGGCCCCATGTCATGACGATTTATAAGAACAGAAAGTAGAGAAGCGGCAAGAACTGAAAAACTTCAACCTTGACAAGAACTCTACACCACAAAGTGCAGCTAACACTAATACAAGGTTATGTATAATAAATACCAGCACGAGACCATTTACAACAAAACAGTAACACGAGACTTTGCTTTTGTCTATGGCCATTACCAACACAAGGCTTTCTTTTACCTACATCCAGTACCAATGTCAGGCCTATTACCAACACAAGGCTTTCTTTTACCTACATCCAGTACCAATGTCAGGCCTATTATCAACACAAGGCTTTCTTTTACCTACATCCAGTACCAATGTCAGGCCTATTACCAACACAAGGCTTTCTTTTACCTACATCCAGTACCAATGTCAGACCTCATTAACGCTATTGTCCTCTATTATATGCAATTCAGTTTTTATAATGCTGTAACGGCTGTATGTTTTCAGTTTAATATGAATGTCAGAAGAGCCATTTCTTATCCATTTAAAGCATGAAAGATCTTTTGTAAAATGCTGTCATTTTATTTTGCATTTTTTGTTTTTATATATTATGTTTTCATCTATATTCTGACTAATGCAAAATTTAATTATTAAAATATAACTGAATACCTGAAATGACAACCAAAACTATATTAAAAAGTTTTTATTGTGCACGTAAATAAAATTTAAAATTGTTTCAGACATGAACCACATGTGCTAAATTAGCCAAAAACTGGGCACCCCCTCAATACTGAAAAGTACATGAGGAAGGAGACGAGACAAGATAGGCCACATATATAGTTTTAGAAAATAAGGATTGGAAACAGGTTCACCTGTGAACACAGAAAAACATCATGCTGCCACGGTTAGAGAAACACATCATGCTGCCACGGTTAGAGAAACACATCATGCTGCCACGGTTAGAGAAACACATCATGCTGCCACGGTTAGAGAAACACATCATGCTGCCACGGTTAGAGAAACACATCATGCTGCCACGGTTAGAGAAACACATCATGCTGCCACGGTTAGAGAAACACATCATGCTGCCACGGTTAGAGAAACACATCATGCTGCCACAGTTAGAGAAACACATCATGCTGCCATGGTTAGAGAAACACATCATGCTGCCACGGTTAGAGAAACACATCATGCTGCCACGGTTAGAGAAACACATCATGCTGCTACAGTTAGAGAAACACATCATGCTGCCACAGTTAGATATGAGAACAGTCTGCAATAAGAAACACATCATGCTGCCACAGTTAGATATGAGAACAGTCTGCAATAAAAAAAAAGTCCCAAAGATGAAGAACACAAATAATAAAACTACTTGCACCTGTTTCATAATCTGGCCAAACACTAATCCCATGAGGCCGAAATGTATCTATACTGAAACTGCCATCTTTGGATGATCTTATTTTCATCCGTGAGAGAGCTGGCACATGGCTGCGCAGGTTGGTTTTGTAGACTGCTCCAACAACACCGTTTCTCACATAATGTGCATGGAAGTTTTTGGACAATACATTCATGCTTAAGCCCTGAAATACAATGAAAAATGAAACAAATGCATTAACTGTTTGGTGTAACAAAATCACTAGTTATTTTAAGACAACTCTCTTGGTAAATCTTTGCTCAAACAATAGTTTAGTGTGTTATATCTGGTTGCATGAGATAAGTTACAAGAGAGGAACTATAAGGGAAAACATTAATCCTTACGCCTATATCAAAGGCTGTCTTATTATGTAAATGATGGTGATTATAAAGGTGCTGTATTGGCTAGCACTGTATACATATGTCAGTATTCTGATGTATATATATGTGTCAGTATTCTGATGTATACATGTCAGTATTTTGAATGATTACTGAATATCTCATAAAAACCCTGCAAGCTCAATACAGGGAGAATGGCCTGTAACAGTTTGGCATTCAGCAACTACATCCTTGTCCCAGACTACGCAAGTGTTTCTGGAAGTGAATGAGCAGGTACTGCATCAACAAATTCCAGACTGCCAGAATTATCAGTCTTGGAGCCAGAAGAACAAGAACCACAGCCAAAAGTTTAATCTATTAGTTCCTCTGTATTTACTCTCCTGTTCTTCCATCCTATCCGCTTTCTGACTGAATTCTCCAGTGCTATCAGACTCCCAACTCTACCATATCTGATAACTACACAATAATTCAAAAAGAAAAGATGGTTTGTGTTTATTGGTCAGTCTGTCATTTGCATGTTCCTTGCAGAACTTTGCCTCCCTAACAGCTTTCTTGTAGGCCTCTTTGTTGTAAGCAAGATGCCATGCTGTTAATACATACATTCACTGACTATCAACAATGTCTTGCAGCCATATTTGCCTTGGTCTTACTCTCCTTTCTCCTCATTATGTGCCCTTCCAAGACTGTCTTCTCCAAATTTTCTTGACGTTTAATATGTCCACAATACTTTAATTTTCTCTGTTTAATCTCCTTTACTAGCCAACCTTCTTCAATAGTATGTATTTGTAACTTGAATATATTTGTTCTTTTTTGAGTCCATATTATTTGAAAGATTCTTCTGTAGCATTTACTTTCATAGACATTCATGTGTTTCTCAGCTGTTTTGTTAAGTGTCAAGGTCTCACAGGCATATGCTGTTATGGGAAAGATGCATGCCCTTATTGAAGTTCTGTCTATCCCTCTCCACAGCTTCTTTAGTTGTTTTATTTTTTGAAGAGCGACAGATGTCCTCCTATTAACTTCCCTCTATCTCCATTATTAGTTAGTAATGATTCAAAATTTTCAAAACTTCCCACCTCTTCCAATTTTTCCTCACTGATACATATTTCAGCTGCCTTATTTGTTTTGTCAGTTGTCATCAATTTAGTTTTCTTTGTGTTTACTGCTGGCATTATTATTGTGTTGATTTTATCTAAGTTTACGAGTAACACCGAGGATGAGCTTGTAGGCTACAAATGTTACAAATTTTTGTTGACTTTGAATGTAATAAGTCATCATTCCCCACCCCCAGCCTAATCTTGTTTTACCATATAAATTTAAAAAAAAAAATATAAAACAGTAAAACAGAAAAAATGCTTACATAAACTTACTGAGGTAATGAATGTCGTTCCATCAGGTAACGTATAAAAATTCCCAGAACCAAAATCTACAAAGAAAAAGAGAGAGATAATCATGAAAAAAACCCATAAAAGTGAAATAACTACAAGGATAAGGTAAATACTGTGTGTTTTTATCTTTGCTGCTGTAATTCTTACCCTTTGTGCAGCTGTTTCATCTCCTTGTTAACTTCAAGCAGAATCTCTTTAGCCTGTAAGAAAGGATATAATGAAGATGCTGGAATACAGACAACATGTCAGACTGGCCTTTGTTGGCTTGCTTGCAGACCCAGAGCAGGGTCCAAAAAAGCGAGATTCTCGGAGCTGTTGGGGAGGCAAAGTGAAATCATATGTGCCACTGTGGTACTATTTTTGTTGTTACTGAATAGAACGTTGGAGCACTAGCTGAAGCCGTGTTTGCTGAGTGTTTCTTTCACTGTCTCCAGCCATCCTTCACTTCCAGGCTCTCTCAACCTAAAGTTGGCAACACACTGACACAGAAGTCAAGCCAGTCAAGCCAGTCCTGCATATCACTTGACATGAGGTTTTATTGATGAACTGATGAAAATGAAGATGGTGATGACAATATTTTGACCGCCGGCAGGTTTACCCTGCCACGTGGTGAATCCACTCATACTTCTACAACTCCAGTAACATCCATTTTCTCCACAGAGACATCACAAAAAAGCCATCCTCTCGGGTACACATCCAAATGTAGACTCCTGCCCACTCAGTCTCTCCCACAGTTCTCTGTCACAGGTTTCTCAGCCCATGTGACGTCTCTGTCACAGGTTTCTCAGCCCATGTGACGTCTCTGTCACAGGTTTCTCAGCCCATGTGATGTCTCTGTCACGGGTTTCTCAGCTCATGTGATGTTCTAGAAGGATCTCGACCGACCACGGAAAAGTTTAAAAAGAGAATCATAATAACTGCCCTTTCTGTAAAAACAACAGTTATCTCCCTATACTGCTACAAAAGTTCAGCTAGGGATATGTAAATGACAGACTGACTAATAAACACAAACCATCTTTTCTTCCAGGATTATTATATAATTATCAGATATGGTAGAGTTGGAGTCTGATAGCACTGGAGAATTCAGTCAGAAAGTGGATGGGATGGAAGAGCAGGAGAGTAAATACAGAGGAACTAATAGATTAAACTTCTGATTGTGGTTCTTGTTCTTCTGCCTCCAAGACTGATAATTCTGGCAGTCTGGAATTTGTTGATAGAGTAGGTGCGCATTCACTACCATGAGTACCAAGACAAGCCATAGTCCACTGGTCTGTTACTAATACTATCAACAGAGAGGTTCTTGGCCAGTACTGGTTTGTCGGCCCTGATAACTATCTAAGTTCTTGGCCAGTATTGGTTTGTCGGCCCTGATAACTATCTATCTTAGAATTATCATTACCTTCTTATATCTTACATCCTTTCCAGGCTGGTAAACGTCACATAGGACTCACACAGTTGTTTGCCAAGTTTTCCTGTTCTTGGCGAGTCTTTCAACTTCATCAAGGGATGTTATGCCCACTAAACTGGCTTCTCTTAACAATGTCCTCTTCAGAGTTTCATGTGGTCAACCTCTTCTTCTTCGGCCTGTTGTGTTCCACTTGATAGCTTGTTTTGGTATTCTCTGATTGTTTCTTCTCATCATATGGCCTACATATGTCCATCTTTTTTTTTCTGATTACCCATGAGACAGGTTGTTGTTTGCTTATCTGTCTTGTCTTTGTGTTGTTCTTGAATTCGTTCCCTTAAGCATTTGTTTTCGAAAGAGTCTAATTTCTTGTCTATTTCTTTAGTTGATTTCCAGCTTTTGCATGCATAAATAAGGGTGGATATCACATTCAAATTGAATAATCTTAACTTGGTTTTTGTGCTTATAATGTTTGAATGCCATATGTTCTCAAGATTTTTCAAGGACAATGCTGCTTCTGCAATCTGAATTCTAACTTCCTTCCTGGTGTCACCATCCTGGTCTATCATTACTTTACTAGATCTATAATAAAGACTTTTCTACTCCTCTTCTTTCACATTTTATTTTGCAGTTGACTTTTTTTCAGTATTCATCCTCTATAGATCATTACATGATAAATAACTTTATGCCAACATTAAAACATGAACAACACTTACCAATGCCATCTACCTGATGACAAGGACCAGGATAATGTTGATAATAATGGAGATGGTAACCAAGAGAATAGCTGGAAAAGATTGGTGAAAACAGTTTAATCAACAGAAAATGTGCATTTTACAGGATTTAGCTTTTGAAAAGTTCATCTGCTATGTTTGTTTAAAAAAAGAAAAAAAAAGTGATTTTGTATCTACATTAGAAGTTCTAAGTGTTCCATGTCCCAGCCCTCAAGTCAAGCTGCCCCCAAAACCTCTCTTATATATTAAATCAATGGCTCTCAATCTTTTTTCCCTCATGCCCCCTTTTCAATCTGAACTTGAACTTGAAGAAAGGTCATGCTCTGCTGCTGGTCTGGAGAGCAGCCTCCTAGAACTCAGGACACTCCCTTATGTGCTCAGGCTTTAATCTCGGTGTTGGTCGTAGCGTATGATGGGTGATGGTACCAATGGCACATTGAATGTACACAGCTTGATCTTTTCTGCAAAAGTTCTGATCATTTGCCGCTGCCCTTCATTATTCTGTTCGCATAGTCTTTGGTAACAGGTGCCACATTCAACGGTTTCTCTTGCTCATCTTCATGTAATTTTGATAGAATGGCTGCTATGAGGTCTGCAGGGTGCCCAGAGTTGTTGCTTTGTTTGCCAGTTAATCTGCCTTTTCATTGCCTTTGGCACCTCCATGTCCTAGGCAATAAATCCATGTTAGGGAGGAGATCTGCGATTCTTTTAGTTTGGCCAGCCACTCACGAGGTATCACTTGGTTTTCAGTTTTTTTCTGAGCATGCACTCATGCACAATCACCCCCCCCTCCCCCCCCCACCAATCAATCAAGTGCTATGCCATGTGGCGTAGGCAATCATTTCTAATTTTGAGTTGACTGAGTCCACTAACTACTCTCTCTGGTGTTTCTGTCTCCTCTTTCCTCAATTTTTCCACTTGCCACAGTGTGTTCCAATTTTCCTCTTCTCAGGAAATGTCCTATAAATCTCACTTGTCTGCCTCTGATCTTTGCTGTAATTTGCCTTTTAACTCCAGCAAGCCTTAAGACTTCTTCATTGGTTTTCTTTAGCTGTCCATGGTACCTTCAACATCTTTCTTATAAACCACATTTCCATGGCCTCCATTTCTCACTGTACTCTTTTATTCATGGACCATGCATCACATCCATAAAACAAAATTGGCTCGATGTAACATTTAAGTACTCGGAATCTTGTTTCCATTGATATGGATTTGTTGCACAAGATGCATCTCATATTCTGGAATGCTGACTTGGCCTGAGCACGTCTGCTTTTTATTTCATTGTGACATTTCCCATCAGTTGTTATAATCATTCCTAAGTACTTGAATCTATCAAATTGTTTCAGATTTGTGCCATCGATGTTAACACTACATTTTGGTGGTATTCTTTTCTTTGAGATAACCATCACTTCAGTCTTTTTTTCTTTTATTCAGGCTGAGACCTTTACTTCTGCTTTCACGAATCCCCGATATTGTATTACTCAAGAGGTGCATTCAAAATGATATGATTACAATGTTCCAACAGTCTGAGTCCATAAATCTGTGGCCACATTTTACCAACCTCTTTTTATTTGGAAGGAGGAGGAATTCTCCACTGGTTGAGAACCCTTGAATTAAATCATCACCCAGAAAGGACTTTTATCATTACACATTCTTTTATGGTAGTAATTACTGAAAAGTAGACAATTTGGCAAATATTCGGAGAGTCACTTGCCTTCCTATTGAGAACTGCTACATAGAACAAATAACTTATGAGCAGTTCAAAACCCATTCATATGAAACATATCATACAATTAATTTTCCAGCCCTTTACACACTATTACAGAGCTAAGAGTCCTGTTTCCTTCTGTTCTGCCATCTTTCTCAGATTGTTAACCCAGTTTCTGATATGAACTACTCTAATCCATCTTTCATAGTGCATCTAGAGACAGTCTGCACTGGTCATTCAGCTTAACTTATATGGTTATGGACATAGAGCCTTGTTATTGAGTCCACTCTAAGGCTTCAACCAAACCACAGTAGTATATTTCCCACCTGATTCAATGTTTATGCTGCATGCCTACTGTGACATTAATTCTGATGATGTCACGGCTGCATTTCCAGGGTTATCAACAGTAAGTGACAGCGGGAACTAGAGTTAAAATACACATGGCTTAAGGATTTGTTGCTGTTTATGTGGCATGGTTTGAGACCTAATGGCTGTGTATATTCAATCCATAATTAAAAATTATTTGTGATATCAGAGAAAGTGGGCAGCGCTGACAGGAACGTTTAACTTGTTCTTCTGTTGCTACTCATCTTGATAGGTTTTATGAATTTTATTTTTTTTTCTTTGTGCACTTTTACGACCTGGTTCATCTTCCTACTGCGATTCCTACTCACTTGGTCACACGGTTCTAAGGACTGTTATTGCCGGAGGTGGGGTGGAGTATATGCTCTCCACTCCAATGGTGTGTGTCTCAAATAGCCTCTCAGCTTCAATGTTAGTTATGTTTGTTATATGAACAGCATATTTGTAGAATGTCTGGAATAGAATGAAAGATGTATAATAAAGGGCAGAATGTCAGATGGGCCTGCGTGCCCAATTCTTAACCCTTTTGAAATAAAGATCAATCAATCAATCAATCAATCTGACAGTCAAGTCCAGCTCCTGGCCTTCTTGTGGCAGATTGTTTAAACTGACAGGAGAAGGGGTGAAGGAGAATATCTGGCACCCAAAAACCAGATGCTTTGGGTAGATAAGAGTCATGTTTGGTAGCTCATCTACCGCTGCTGGCGAGATTCTTCAGCTGTTGTGCATGGAGTGGGGCTTCTCCTAGCCAGTGAAGAAAGGTGTGAATGGGGTGAAAGAAAGGATTAAGCGAAGTAAACAGTAGTCAAACCATGGCACCTCAGGTCTGGAGGTTGGCCGCGTCCTAAATGCGCTCATATTGGGCAAAATGCCTAAACTGGCTCAACCCAGGGGTGGAAGTCATTAGTGGCAAGGATTTGTCCTCCTGGACAAAAGCTCTGTCCTGGTTACAACTAGGAAGGGTAGCAGCCACGACCACAAAATGCTGAAGTCGGAGACACTGGACCAGGGCAGTCTATATAGGCAACCACCTCTCACCCGCCAAGGATGTATGCGTATTCCAGTGAGAAAGTCCACCGCTGGACTGATGGGCAATCACCTCTCACCTGGTGGTGGTACATGGGTATCTCAAAACAGGTTGAGGTTTTCCACTGAGAAAGTCCAACTCTAGCCTGGATGGGCTACTACCTCTCACCCAGTGGGGATATACTGATATCCAAAACACGTCGAGGTTTTCCGGCGAGAAAGTCCAACTCTAAATTAAACTGGTGCAACAAAAACCATGGTGTCATGCAATCCCACTTCTGAGACCCACCAAGAATACAGGCTCAAGCCCTGCAATACTCTGAACCTCTTGTGGTCCTTTCGGGGATCTCGTGTGGTCCTTTCAGTGACCACGAGACCTATCAAGGACCACAGGAGTAAATTCAGTAGGATCAAAGGGCGGTCTTGGTGGCAGAAGTGAACGAAGAAGACTTGGTCACACTACTTTTAAAACACAAAAATTAGTGTATAAGTATACAACTATACATGAAACACTGCAGTAAAACTGTGATACAAAAATGTCTAAACTAGGAAAAAAGTAGGAGCAGCTTTATTACTCAATGACTACAAAGTTGTGACGTTTCAGCGTGAGCCTTAATCATACAAACACACACAGGATGAAGAATTAGAGGAGATAAAGTACAGATTCACATGAAATTAAATAAATAAAATGAATACAGCACTTGGCTTGAAAGAATATGTAGTTTTTCTGATGCTCATTTAGAAATGATGAGTTTTATGGGTGTGAATTCATGTGAATCTATACTTTATCTCCATTTAGCTATGGGTCATTATCACATTCAGCTATGGGTCATTAACACATTCAGATATGGGTCATTATCACATTCAGATATGGGTCATTAACACATTCAGATATGGGTCACTCACACATTCAGCTATGGGTCATTATCACATTCAGCTATGGGTTATTCACACATTCAGCTATGGGTCATTATCACATTCAGATATGGGTCATTCACACATTCAGCTATGGGTCATTATCACATTCAGCTATGGGTCATTATCACACTCAGCTATGGGTTATTCACACATTCAGCTATGGGTTATTAACACATTCAGCTATGGGTAATTCACACATTCAGCTATGGGTCATTATCACATTCAGCTATGGGTCACTCACACATTCAGCTATGGGTTATTCACACATTCAGCTATGGGTCATTCAAACATTCAGCTATGGGTCATTCACACATTCAGCTATGGGTCATTATCACATTCAGCTATGGGTCACTCACACATTCAGCTATGGGTCATTATCACATTCAGCTATGGGTCATTCACACATTCAGCTATGGGTCATTATCACATTCAGCTATGGGTTATTCATACATTCAGCTATGGGCCATTCACACATTCAGCTATGGGTCATTATCACATTCAGCTATGGGTTATTCACATATTCAGCTTGAGTAGCGCGTCTTCAACCCCACAAAACCACCCAGTATCATTTCCACTATATATCACACAGCACGAAGAATTAAGTACAGAAATGAAAATTACATTAGTCTGATCACATGCTGAAGCACAAACAGTAAAGTGCTAATAATAACAATCCGTCCATACATCATGAAATATTTAGATCTTAACACAGCCTCTTAGTTTATGAGAAACTGCCAGTTTCGAATGGTTAAGTTTCATTCCCAAGTCTTTATCTCATTTTGGTTTATGTAAAAAGCACTTTTATATTTTGAAGAGCGGCATTATATTTCCGCTATCGTTACGTAATCTTCTTCTTCTGCGTTCGAGGTTGTTGATCATTTCAGATCCTGATCCCTGTTGATATGGCAAAGCTCGCAGTCCTCTCCAGATGCTGATAGGAGCCCCAAAGCTTTTGCCCCAAGCTTGTGTCCTCTAGCCATGTATCATGCCTCAGGTCTGCATGATTACGTAATCATATTGTGTCGAACGAATGAACATACTTTATTTTCAAAAGGTTAAGAATAGGGCACGCAGGCCCGTCTGACATTCAGCCCTTCATCATACAGCTTTCGCTCACAGTCATTCAGCATTTGGATAATAATCATGAAGACACATTAAATGATTACATAAATAAATAATAAACTTATGTCATGTCCATACACTCTACACTCTGGTGTATGCAACAACATGAAATAAACTTACATTCATTCAAAACTAACAAATTTATAGAAAAGCAGTATTAAAAAAAATTACAACACTCAAGCCATACTACTCTTTCCGTGCGTATGGTCGAAGTTTCGACACTTCCGGTGGTCCCAAGCGTGCGTATGGTCGAAAATTCGACATTGTTTTGTTTCATTAAAACAAGCGGTGTAACATTTAGATTGTACAAATTTCGTCCGCGATTCCGGTGACACTTTCAAAATGGAGAATGCGTGCCTAGTTACGAGCGATGCCGAGCGAGAACAAGGACGCGAAGCATGGACATTTATCAATTTTTGACGATGTAGATAGGGGTATGGACATAGCCTATGGCCACCCCGCTGCTCTTGAATGTTTTCTAAGTAGATTTAGACATATTTAGACGACTGGAGAAGTAGTTAGGAGGTTATTTCAGACATTCATTCAGCTGAAATGCAATACGGAGTCACAATACGAGATCGACAAGTAGACCTACACATCTCAGATGGTAAGTAGGGGTAAGTAGACCTAGCCGATGGTGAGCTGGCCACAATCAGTGTCTAAAAACATCACATTACTTCTTTTTTCATAAAAAACTCTGCATTTATTTAGCTATTTTTCCATTCCATTTTACAACTAGACCCCCTTACAGTCAAGACCCGCGTTTTTACTCCCGCACGCCATGACACGTCTGTGTTTTTCCTCCCGCACGGAAAGAGTTTAAACTACCCAAGACACACCAAGGAGCGAAAATCCTGCAAAGATCAGTCGGTCATTCATTTACATGTCACTTGCGGAACTTTACCTCTCTAACAGCTCTCCTGTAGGCCTCTCGGTTGTAGGCAAGATGGCCTGCTGCTGATGCATTCATTTCCAGATTATCAACGATGTCTTGCAGCCATCTTCCCTTGGTCTTCCTCTCTTTCTTTGTCCCATTATGTACCCTTCCAGGACGGCCTTCTCTAAATTATCATGACATTTAACGTGTCAAAAATATTTAAGTTTGCTTGTTTTAATCCTCTTTACTAACAAACCTTCTTCAATATTAAGTTCTTGTAGTGTAGATATATTTGTTTCTTTTTGTGTCCATGATATTTGAAGAACTATTCTGTAGCATTTACATTCAAAGGCATTTATGTGTTTCTCAGCTGTTTTGTTAAGTGTCCAGGTCTCAAGGCGTATGTTTAGAAACAATAATAAGCAACATATAAATCAGTTCAACTCCTATAAATACAAATGAGAGAAAATGAGAACTACAAATACAAAATAGTTTAAATAAGAAGACAAACTGAGAGCTACAAGTACAAACTAAGGAGCCAGATAAGTAATATGCACTACATACTGGAAAGATGAAAATTCCCCTCACAGGCTATGTATAATTAATGTATAATACGTTTACTTTTTACATTAAATTTTCGTTAAATCATACGCACAGTGTGAGGATTTTTATAATGCGTAACATCATAATCCTTCCCGTGCCGCTAAACGTCACATATAGGTCTCATGGTAGTTCGCCAGGTTTTCCTGTTTTCAGCAAGCATTTCAACTTCATCAAGGGATTTTTATGCCTACTAATTTGGCCTTTCTTAAAAATGTCCTCTTTAGAGTTTCACATGGTCGACCTCTTTTTCTTCGGCCTGTTGCGTTCCACTTGATAGCTTGTTTTGGGGTTCTCTGACTGTTTCTTCTCATCACATGACCGATATATGTCCACCGCCTTGTTCTGGTCATCCATAAGGCAGGTTGTTGTTCACTCATCTGGCTTATCTCTGGCGTCAACTACAGAAGCAAATATTATTTTCTGGTAACAGCCATTAAACAATATCACACTGATGACAGAAGCCGCCTAGCGCTTTAGAACCGCTACATTTAGGAATATGGGACGTTAGAACCACATGGTTTGAACTCACTATTCAGCTACACCTAACATTCCTCTCGTACACAGTCTTAATCCCTTTGCACTAATTTCCAGTCATTTCTCACATAGGTCAGAACCTCCTCATTCCATCAGATTACAACCCCTCTACTCCAACTATAATAATCTATTCCACCTTCTCCTGGCTAGATTACCTTTATATCACTCTCTGCCCTTTCCATGCCCCCCTCCCTTTTTCCTCCTTATTTATGACCCACCTATCACAAGTCTTCACTTAAACATTCTCTACACTCCACCATGCGCACATCTGAACACAACCTCTCATAAGCCATAACTTTTTACAAGTCACAGCTAAGTGCTCTATTCATTTTATTTTATTCCATTTTTTCCATTCCTATTTTTTACATGGCATTCATGTGAATTTATATAGTGTTGCACACAACTCCGTGAAACATTAAAAAAAATTCACAACAAATAAACTACGTAACAGATCATGATTATTCTAACGTCGAGAGCGAGCGAGAGAGAGAGAGAGAGAGAGAGAGAGAGAGAGAGAGAGAGAGAGAGAGAGAGAGAGAAGACATCACCTGTTTTCAACAGTATCAAGAAGTGGTATGCGAAATTCCAGGATACTGCCTTATCTCCGTGGTGCTGTTGAATTCATGACATTTTATACCGAGTATTTTCCTTAGGCATTGTTTTCAAAAGAGTCTGATTTGTTGTCTATTTCTTTAGCTTTTTTTTTTTTACAGCTTTCGCATACATAAATGAGAGTGGATATTACATGTGAAATGCATAATCTTGGCTTGGTTTTTGTGCTTATAACTTTGAGTGCCATATGTTTTCAAGATTATTGAAGCTTAATGTTGCTTCTTTTCTGGTGTAACCGTCATGGTCTATGTAGCTGCTGAGGTAGGCAAATTGGTTTACTTGTCAACAGCTGTTCCTTCTACGCATATTTTTTCCTTTTTTGATTAATGGACAGTTTCATTATTTTTTTTTTTTCCTTCTTAATTTCAAATCCCGTTTTGCTAGCCAGTGAAGACAGGATATCTGTTTTTTCTTGCATCGAATTCACATTGTCACTGATAAGAGTTTTTATCAGCAAAATCAAGATCTTCTAGTTAGGTCCCATGTACCCAATCAGTGCCCGTTTTACCTGTGCACAATTTTTTCATTATGAAGTCTACGGCAATTTAAAAAAGCAAGGGAGATAATATACATCCTTGCTTCACGCCTGTTTAAATCTGGAACCATTCGCTCATTCCTTCTTCTGTTTTGACTGCACAAACATATCCATTGTAGAGGTCCTAATGATGTTGACAATCTTAGATGGTATCCCATGTAGACTTAAAATTATCCACATTGAATCTCTGTGTATGCTATCAAATGACTTTTAAAAGTTCAGGATTTAATGGTTTTTCTTTTCGACATGTTCTTAAAGTATTATTCTTAAAGATCTGGTCGAGAAAGTTTCTCCCTTTTTGAAATCCTGCTTGTTCTTGTCTCATTGCAGTATCCACTATATCTTTAATTCTGCTCTAAATGACTTTGCAAAAATACTTTTGACACAACTGAGTCCAATTATTGTAGTCGCTAAGGTTGCATTTTTTTGTTGTTGGTATTTTAACAATGATCACTTTTTTCAGTTAGAAGGGACGTTTTCTTCTTTCCAAACTTTATTAAACATTCTCCGTAGTTGGCTCATGTTGTCACTATTAATAGCTTTCAACATTTCTGCTGTTATATTTTCGTTATATTTAATATGTTTTAACGAAACAATGAAGATGGCAGCATTTCTGAGGAAAAAGTATCCATTTATGTTGTCATAACCAGAATTACTTTCAAGTTCTCCAACTTCTGTTTTCTCATGACATGTCCAATAAATTTTTACTCTTATTTATAGATTTGTGAAGCTTGATCTCGTAAGTGAATGAGTATTTCCCCCCCCCCCCCCCCCCCCCCCAAGTACAGCAGAGGTTTCCACCTGCCTTCCGCTCGGATTTCTCCGCTGGCCTTCATCTAAAGAAAGTGATCTGCAAAGCAGCAGGACGCCTTTCTTGGTCAGCTGCTGTTTATTCAGATATCCACACTTGACCTCTGTTATCTAGATACTGCTCCACCATCCGCCACCCAGCAGACATGCATTGTAGGTTCTTCTCTCCATATGTAATCATTTTCAATTTTGCAGTTATATGAAATTTCGTGACTGCTTGAGGAAAGACAGCTACCACAAGCAGACAACCAAATGTGGTCAAGATTTCATTCTGCTTCTCTAAAATGCTTCTGGAGTCAGTCTGATATATCTGTCTGGGCAAGGATGCGTTCCCTATTCTCAAAATATAGATTTTTATCTTTGCTCTGTTTTTCTGTTTTAAATCAATGTCTTCATAGTGCATAACATGGCAGCACTGACAGTCCTACACACTTTGAGCAGTATCTAAGTACTTGGAGATAACTCCATGTCGATGTAGACCATAGTGCTATTATGGCCTGCGATGACGTGTGGACGGAGGTGATACCTGGACAATGGTGATGTGTGGACAGAGGTGATATCTGGACAATGGTGATGTGTGGACAGAGGTGATATCTGGACAATGGTGATGTGTTGACTAAAGAAATGTCTAATCATGGTGATGTATGGACTGTACTGATGTTTGGACCACGATGATGTATGGACTGTACTGATGTTTGGACCACGATGATGTATGGACTGTACTGATGTTTGGATAATGGTGATGTATGGACTGTACTGATGTTTGGATAATGGTGATGTATGGACTGTACTGATGTTTGGACCACGATGATGTATGGATTGTATTGATGTTTGGATAATGGTGATGTATGGACTGTACTGATGTTTGGATAATGGTGATGTATGGACTGTACTGATGTTTGGACCACGATGATGTATGGACTGTACTGATGTTTGGACCACGATGATGTATGGACTGTACTGATGTTTGGACCACGATGATGTATGGACTGTACTGATGTTTGGACCACGATGATGTATGGACTGTACTGATGTTTGGACCACGATGATGTATGGACTGTACTGATGTTTGGATAATGGTGATGTATGGACTGTACTGATGTTTGGATAATGGTGATGTATGGACTGTACTGATGTTTGGACCACGATGATGTATGGATTGTATTGATGTTTGGATAATGGTGATGTATGGACTGTACTGATGTTTGGACCACGATGATGTATGGATTGTACTGATGTTTTGATCATGATGATGTATGGACTGTACTGATGTTTTGATCATAATGATGTATGGACTGAGGTGACTGAACTTTCTAAGAAATATGGTCCTTGAATTAATTCCATAATTTAAATACAGCAGCTTTTGCCCCCTCTCAATCCATAATGTATAAAATAGGAAAAAAGTAGGAGCAGCTTTATTACTTAACGATTATAAAGTTGTGACGTTTCGGCGTGAGCCTTAATCATACAAAAACATACAGGACGAAGAAATAGAGAGAGGAGATAAAGTATAGATTCACATGAATACTCTAAAAAAAAATTTTTTTTAAAAGAGTACTTAGCTGTAAATTGCAAGGTGTGGCTTGTCCGGCGGTGTGTGTCAGGAATGGATCTAGTGGGACGTGGAGACTGTTTAAATAGAGACCTGTGACATGTGGTTAGTGGGTTGTAACTGGGGGTGGTGGATGGGGAACCGGGGAGGGGAGAGAGAGTGATGCAATACCGACCTAGCTAGGAGAAATTGAAACAGATGATTGGGGAAAGAGGGGTTGCAGAGAAGATAGGTTGCAGAGAAAATAGCGGGGTTGCAGAGTGATGCTGTGAGGAAGTTTGAAAAGTAAGAAAGGGTGGATTTAGTGGATAGGTACTACAATGTTTGAAGAAGATGATGTTACGTGTAACTAAACAGCGAGTTTAACCCATGTGGTTCCAGCGTCCCATAACTTTGAATGCAGCGGTTCTCAAGTGCCAGGCGGCTTGTGTCATCTGCGTGACATTGTTTAATGGCTGTTACCAGAAAATCAGATTTGTCTCTGTGGTTGGGGCCATTGAAATGATTTGGGACTGGTTTCGAAGCATGCTGGGCGATGTCGTACAGATGTTTTTGCATGCAGTCCCCTAATCTGAGGCCAGTCTCACCGATATATGTTATCCTGCATCTTTTGCAAACGACGACATATATCACATTTCGGGACTCGCATGTGAATCCCTCATGAGGAGTGAGGATAGTTTTGGGAAAGGTGATTGTTTTTGTTTCCCAAACTACAGGGCAGGTAACGCAGCAGGGGCGGTTACATTTTCTGGTGCCAACATATGTAAGGCTCTGCTTCAAGTGGCTGTGGACGAGGATGTCCTTAAGGTTTGGCTCTCAATCCATATCCAGCCTGATGCATTATTTCAGAATGTTACTGTATGTAAATAACCATGGTTGACAGTTGCAGTGACATTGTCAGCCAGAACTAGTCAGCCATCTGTCTGTCAGTCAATCAATATGTAATTAACTAAAGTTTGAGTGTTAAAGTGACATTGTCAACCAGAACTAGTCAGCCACCTGTCTTGTCAGTCAATCAACATGTAATTAACTAAAGTTTGACTGTTAAAGTGACATTGTCAACCAGAACTAGTCATCCACCTGTCTGTCAGTCAATCAACATGTAATTAACTAAAGTTTGACTGTTAAAGTGACACTGTCAACCAGAACTAGTCAGCCACCTGTCTGTCAGTCAATCAACATGTAATTAACTAAAGTTTGACTGTTAAAGTGACATTGTCAACCAGAACTAGTCAGCCACCTGTCTGTTAGTCAATCAACATGTAATTAACTAAAGTTTGACTGTTAAAGTGACACTGTCATCCAGAACTAGTCAGTCAATCAACCACATCATACAAAAATTGCTAAAACTTCATTCAAAAACAAACACAATTTTTTTTGTGAGATGTTTAATATTAGAATTACATCTTTAAGTAACTGCAAAAAAAAAAACAAACAATCAAAACTGCTTTAAAAAGGATTAAAACGTGACCCAAAAAAAAAATCTGGTGATAATTCAAGGAACACCAACACTCTCTGCTGAAACCATACACACAGATTTAGCACAGGGCACTTATTTATAAAGGGGCACAAAAATTGCGAAAAACGGTTTAGTTCAAGGAGCAGTTATGCCCACTGTTCACTTCATACTGTTGGACATATTTCACCCAAACCACATTTTATGCATATAATTTAATGAATAAATTAACACAACAGTTGTGTGACTACTTATAATATCCAGTGGCCACATCAACCGTCTTGCATGCACTCTAGACTGTACAGATAATCTGCTGGGAGGTGTTACGGTGCACGCACGCACGCACGCACGCGCACACACACACACACACAGGACAAAACAGACCAGTGACCTGATATGACAAAAAAAAAAATGCAGTGACCGTAACAGCCTGGAATAAAACTAATTGAAAAGATTATTCACATGAAAAAGGGGGTACAAATCTGAACAAAAGTCAAGTACTTTGCTCACGAAACAGAAAGATACAGTGTTACCTTACTGCCTGCTCTCACGCACTGCATATTTTCAATATAAAATATTATACTGAGTCTTTACACATGCAGTTTAAGTTTCATTTTTATAAGATCCATGCATGCAATGTCAAATTAATTTTCAGATAATCAGACAAAAATGTACAAAAGTGTCTGTCATTTGTTGGAGAAGTGTAGGTATTATGAAACTCTTCAAGAGTAAATGAATGAGTAGATGCAGTTATCTGGTAATTTTGTGTAAAATGTGGACAGTTATAATCCAGAAACAGAGTGTGAAGACTCAGACAGTGTCTAAAAATAGTAAAGTAAATGTAGAGATTCATTCACAACTTAGAAACTGTGAAGACTGAATGTAGATGCTTATACAGGATTTCTACAACTGTAAAGATAGATTTTAGAGATTTACACCAGATTTATAAACTATATAGACTGAGTGTAAAGACTTTTACAGAATTTAGAAAATGCAGAGACTGAATTCAGAGATTTACATATGATTTAGAAACTAGAGTCTGAGTGCAATATTCAAGCAAGAATCAGAACAGTAAAGACTTAAGTGTTCAGCAGAAACTGACTATTCATATTTATAGATTTACTGAAGGGGGGGGGGTGGTGGAGCTTACGAAAAACAAAAAAGAGATGTGTAAAAGCAGAACTCAATACAACATGGTGTAAATAATAACTAAAAATAAAAAACACAAACACTACACAAAAATTCTAAACATTCTCAAACCTCTCCACTGTTGTCACAGGCAGGGTAATGTTCAGAACTATGCTATCACAATCTGACTGGCTACCTTTACCAACTTCAAGCAAAACAAACAAAATAGTGTAACTGCATCAAGGACTGCACCTCTCTAGGTAAGCACATTTCATAATAAAATGATCGATATTGCACAGCCACTAAAACATTCTTTACATCACCAAATCAAATACTGTAAGCTGATAACCAAAGAAAATGGTAAATAAACATAATATACAAAAGAAATAATGAGACATATATATATTTATAAATTATAAGACAGACTGATTTTATTTATAAATATCACAGCTGAGGGATTTCATAAATTTAAAAAAAAAAAGTCTGCCTTGTGGACTGAGATAAGGCATGTTGTTTGTGAACTGTGGGTGAAATGAAGCTCAAACATTTGAGAAAATAAATGTAAAAACTTGAGGATAAAAGAAACACAACACTGGGCTTAGGTTTTAAATTGCTCACAATTAGGAACTTTCAAAACCCTCGGACACACGACTGAGACAAAAGAATAAATGAAGTAAAAATGAACAGGAATGCTGAAGTGCACTTTTAACAGAATGTTAATGCTCACCTCCAATCAAAAAAAGAAAAAATAAAAACACTGCAAATGGGTGTTATCATGCATTGTGAAAGCTGAACAGAAGAGAAGACATTACATGACTTAAAAGAAAAACTGCAGTCTTAGAGATAAGAAGTAAAAGAACTATGGGATTATTTCACAGAACAAAAGAGAAAAGACAAGTGAAATACCGGAATATATCGGACACACTAAAAAGAATAGTAGTGTCCTGAAATATAGCAAAAAAGAGCTTGTGGATGACAATACTGAAAGGTGTACAAAAAGAAAATGAGATGCATAGGAAAAAAAGCTTACCCAATGTACTAGCAAGACCAGAGACACAGCTAAACCTGATGGTACATGGCAATTAAGACTCACTGTACCTTCGTTTCATGCATACAAATATAATCACTTTCCATAAAACGAAAAGGGTATTGTGCATGTGGACTATCCAATGAGATGGTTTGTTTCACAGTGCATTGTCTGACTCTTCAGTTATAGAAATCTTGCATGTGACACAGATTAATTTCAACAAAATATATCGATGATTAAAATGAGGAAATGAATGAACTACATAACAGCAACCAATTCATACAATAAACACTACTCTATTTGTCTATTCTAGGAAAAAGAAGACAACCAAAGAGTCCTTCAGTTGACAGCAATTTATATGAGAAGTGTGCATAAATCTATACTGTAACTGTAGGAAATCCTGATGTCAAAGACTGAACACACACAGGCGTGTGTGATGAAGCTGTTTCCCAGAACCACCAACAGAGCTAGGCCCTTTTTTACAGTTACAGTTATCTATACAAACCTGGACTTTAAATTTCAAATACAAACAAAAAAGTTAGAAATAAATATTTAAAATAAGGAAATACTGACAAAATACTGAACAACATAACCAGAAGCAGTAGAAATGTCTGAAATATTTGTTTTTAAAATTTTTTTTTTTGGGAACTTTCTAAACAAATTTTTGTATAATTTAAGATAACATATATGTCTGGCTTATTATTTTTACTTTTCTCTCATTACAAAAATAGATTAGAAAATCATAAACTTTATAAATTTTGTGATGCTTTTTGGGACAAATTACCATCAAATATAGCATAAGAATTTCTAAACTTCACATGAAACAAATGCACGGTGCAAAGTTTAAAAAAAAAAAAAAAAAAAGCAAAAAAATGTGTTTTTCCCCACTTTATAATAATGTTCTAAAAACATCCCATTTTATAATAATGTTCTAAAAACTTCCCACTTCGTAGTAATGTTCTAAAAACTTCCCATTTTATAACTATGTTCTATAAACTAATTCTCCACTATATAACGATTTAATAAAACCGTGTGTTTCTCATTTTATATAATAATGTTCTTGAAACTAACTTCTCAACCTTATAATAAATTTCTAGAAACTATTTTCCTGCTGCAACTGTTTCACAGTTTCTGCTCACTAGTGAAGGATCTGAAGAGATTATTCTCAGCTGTTAACTATAATACCGACTTTTACGCCAGTGCTTAACACCGAAGGATATTTTGAGAAGTCTTGGAGCCTCCTCATATCATTACTGCTGATGCTGGGTCAGGTAGAGAAACAAACATTATGACTGACGTATAAGTGAAGACTTAACATGTAATCAAAGTTGCGCTGGAACAAAACTGTATAGACAATGTAACTAATTTGTGACCTCTACATTTCTGT
Organism: Achatina immaculata; assembly: GCA_009760885.1. NCBI lineage: Eukaryota > Metazoa > Mollusca > Gastropoda > Stylommatophora > Achatinidae > Lissachatina > Lissachatina immaculata. The sequence goes on along the minus strand of CM019713.1, from coordinate 26,454,561 downwards.
TTTTTAAATTTGTGTGAACAGTCTTGAGCTTTAACATTCAGCACACATTTCATGTGAGGCCACTAGAAACCATATGAAACACATTCAAGTCACAGGTGAATTTGAAAAGGTTAGTAAATTATGAACAAATATATGCAGAAAAATGTGAATTTAATTTGTGAGTTTAATGGAGAAAAACGTGAATTTTTATCTGAGTTTAATGGAGAAAAAATTATCAGAGAAATGAATCTCTGACAACAAATTTTTGTACACTTTCATGCGGGTGAAATGTAACAAGGACCTTATATAATCAGATAATCAATGGCATGCATATAAGGAGAGAACTGAGTGAATATACACATTTAACATGTACATTTTGAGGTGATAAGTAAACTGACGGGGGGTGGGGGGGAGGGGGGAGGGAAGAAGGCTCTTCAACACAGCAAAAACATCCACAATGATTTTCAGACTATCAAACAGAGTATTATTATTTTTAGACAAGTACATCTAGGCTCAATAAACTCTCCCAACCACTCTCCAACCATCAAAATCTGTAACCTGGTTTTATGTTAAACTCTTTCTAGTCCTCCTTTCCCAAACATACTCACCTGTGTGGCAGCAGGTAAAAGGTACACTTTAGTTCATCCTGTTATACCTGACTGAATGTGACAAGACAACTTAAGCATGGCAGTGATTGTGACAACTTCAGCAATCTGACTATAAGTGTTCCTTTCTATTTTAATTCACCACAGAACAAACAACTTTTCTTTTTTGTATAAAGTATACACATCTATTTACACAAAATGTAGACTAGTGAGGTAAAACAAACGCAATTATTCTTACATAAACATCTATTACAGTTGGGTAATATATAGAATAAACACAGACATTTGAACATAAGTTCCTGAGGAACGTTCTTTATGTCCTTGAACTGTTACAAACTCTAAATGTAATTAATGCCACTTGATTTCTGTTGACGCAAACATGTCTTTATTAGAGGGAGAGTGCAGCTACCAGGGCTAGAACAAATGTGCCAACCAACTGTTGCTTGTAATGGGCTGTTGTCCTCTTTTAGCTTGACTAATGGGTTTTGGTTCCTCCTGGTGCTTTTCCTGAGAAATCTGGTGCTCTTTCAAGTCCATCCCAGAAATATCTATCTATGTCCTTGCTACAAGAGCTTCATATCATTCACTTTGAAGATCTCACGTTCAGAAATACAAATCCAACCTATAAAAACAATCCTGAGAAAAATTTGAAAGAAAATTTTAATGCAGCAGCCAATCAAATTTAAATGGAGTAACCAGCCTTCAGGATCGTCCAGTGACAAATTTAAATGGAGTAACCAGTCTTCACTATAGTCCTGTGACAAATTTAAATGGAGTAACCAGTCTTCACTATCGTCCTGTAACAAATTTAAATGGAGTAACCAGTCTTCACTATAATCCTGTGACAAATTTAAATTGAGTAACCAGTCTTCACTATAGTCCTGTGACAAATCTAAATGGGGTTATCCAGACATTGGAAAAGGTAAGCAGATTAGCTTGACCTGTATTCTAAGGGAGTTTTACAACATCCTGAAGCAAGATACTCCTCCTATCACATATGCACATTAAAAAATAAAGAAGTTCAGAAAAGCAGTATTTTTTCTGGCAACTAAAGACACATGAAGAGCTCTGAGATTCAGGACATACACATAATGTGTGCATATATATATAGTACATAGCAATTGCAATATTAAAGGATACTTTTGATTCTGTGTGACTGAATGAAAGCAGCTAATGCAAAGTTAGGGAAAGAATAAAGTACATAAGAAGATAGAAACTGTGGTGTTACCAATATCTGTTAATGTGCCACTGGTGAGACATAATCCAACGAAGCAGAATCACATCTAAATGCGCATATAAATTCTCATTAAAAAACATAAACTTGACAAATATCATGTGCCTTTATATATGTTCGATAAGCAAGCAGACTCTTACCACTGTCTGAGTTTGTATAACACTAGGTAAGCAAAAAAGTATGTGCTGTCATATCAAGGGTGCTATAGGCAATAGCAATTACATGGTCAAAAATAATGAGCTGTATGTGGGCCCATCACAGCATTTCATACTGACAAAGCTAAATCATGGAGCTGTCACAATGCATATGAGCCAGGCAAAGGGAACATCTTCATTTCTGACATGGCAAGAAAGAAAAAAGCTTCTTGCCACAGCCAGAGCAAGCAAGGTCATGGTCATTTTTTTATTTTATCAGCCAGAGAAGCAAGGTCATGGTCATGCTTATTTATTCAATCAGCCAGAGAAACATGGCCATGTTTTTAAACTGATCAAACAGAGCAAGGTTATATTTGTTTATTTTATCAGAGACCTCTACTGACTGACTGTTTATCAGGGATAACCACTACCAACACTGCTTACTATGACAAAATGCTTACCGCATAATGTCTGCAATGAGAGTGATGACACATGGCATGCTACATCATCTTTACTTACACCACTGGCACGACATAATCTTAAATGATAAACTGAAGTATTTGTGATGGAAACTACATGTCTCCATATCCTCAATGCAGCTCTCAACTATCACCACGTAATTAATGTCTTCTTACATCTTATATCCTTCCCGTACCATTAAATGTCACATAGGGTGACACATTGTGGTTCTGTTTCAGCGTTTTTCAACCTCAAGGGATCCTATGCCCATTGATTTAGTCTCTCTCATCTCTCTGAACCTTAAGTGTCCAAGGCACATGGGGCTTCCGCAAAGGTTTTCCACAAACACCCGTCCTTTGCCTTTTTTCTGCTCTTGCCCAAGTGAGTCCTCTGTTGCTCGACATCCTCTGTTCTGACAATAATTAGTGTATGAGTAACTAAGGGTGGTGGGTGGGGAAACCATGGAAGGGAGAGAGAGTGATATAATGGTAATCTACTCTGGAGAAGGTGGTTGGATCACATGGTTTGAACCTGTTATTCAGCTACACCCAATATTCTCCTCTTCCACAATCATAATCCCTCCCCACTAAGTTCCATTCCCTTCTCACTTGTTACACATAGTTCAGAACCTCCTCACATCACAACCCCTCTACCCCAACTATAATCATCTATTTCACATTCTCCCGCTAGATTACCACATCACTCTCTCTCAACTCCATGGTTTCCTAACCCACCACCCTTAGTTACGACCCACCTATCACACATCCCAAGTCTCCATTTATTTCCTCTCTCTATTTCTTCATCCTGTATGTTGTTGTATAATGAAGGCTCATGCTGAAATGTCACAACTGTGTACTCATTAACTAATAAAGCTGTTCCTACTTTCTTCCTAGTTTATACACTTTGTTGTTCTCCATGTCTCCTTTGGTCTACCCTTACTTCTGTTCTCCTTTGGTCTACCCTTACTTCTGTTCCCCTGTGGTGTCCATCTTAGTACTATTTTTGGTAGTGAGTTGTCAGTCATTCGGAGCACATGTCCCAACCATCACCAGTGTCTTTCCTTAATAACTGCTGTCAGTGGCTTCATCTACATTTCTGCCAACAAGATGTTATTTCTTATGGTGTTTGGCCAAAATATTTTTCTAATTCTTCATAAACATTTAGTCTGGAAAGAATTCAGCTTGTTTTCTATGGTTTTGGTGATTTTCCAGCATTCACTTCCATAGAGTAGTACACTTAGAACATTACTCTTAAATATCCTGATCTTAGTTTTTTAGATTTCCATATATTCTGCAGCATTGTAAGAGCCTGGTTTGCTCTAATAAGTCTGCTGTTGATGTCCTCTGTGCTGTCTCCATTTTCTACTACTCTGCTGCCAAGATATACAAATTCGTTGACCTCCTCCACTAACTTGCTATCTACTCTGAGTACATTTCTGTTGTTCACATTTTGCTTCATTAACTTTGTCTTTTCTACACTGATCTTTAATCCTACATTGTTAGAATTCTGAGTTAACTTGTTTATTTTATCTTGCATATCTTTGTGCTGGCTTGACAGTTGACAAATGTTGTCGGCAAAGTCAGGGTCCTCCAGCACTGTGTCAAGTGTCCATTGTAATCCTCTGCAGTTATCTGCTGTTGCTTCCGTCATTAACCAATCTACTAATAAAATAAATAATGCTGGTGATAGTACACATCCCTGCTTTACTCCTGTTATGTACCCTAAAACTGTTGGAGATAGTCTCTCTCATCAATGTTTCTAGAGTTTCACGTGGTCGACCTCTTTTTCTTTGTGTCCCATCTGACAGCTTGTTTTGGGATCTCTGATCATTTCTTCTCCGTAAGTGGCTGATATACATGCATCTCCTTTTTTTTTTAATTACTGATCAGACAGGTTGTTGTGAGATCATCTTTCTTACCCCTGCATTGGTCTTGAATTTGTTTCAATGTATACAGAGTATTTTCCTCAGACATTTGTTTTCAAATGCATCTAAGACAACAATGTCCAGCAGACACACATATCTTGGACTCTAGTGTTAGCTATCTGATGTATACTGTCACAGTATAAACACATCTTGGATAAACACATCTCTAGTGTTAGCTATCTGACGTACGAGGGGTGATTGATAAGTTCTCGGCATAAGGTACAAATATTTGAAACACAGTTGATATTAGGTGCATTTGTAGATCAGGTTAATGTAAAATTAAACGCAAAGTTTCAAGAAATTAACTGGAACTAATTTTATTTTTTTACAGGCTACAGAAGTGGTACGGGGTGGCAGAAATTGATAAAATAGATACAATTTCTCATCGAGCAGTCATTCGCTACCTCTGCATCAAGGGCTTATCATTAAAGGAGATCCATGAGGATATGGTAGAGACTCTAGGGTAGTGTCCCTTCTTACACCAAAGAGAAGAAATGGGCAGCTCAATTCAAACATGGAAGGGAGAGTCTGGAAAATGATCCCCGTCCAGGAAGACCAAGAACGGTAACCACCAACAAAACCACCAGCAGAATCCATGACATGATAATGGAGGATTGACGACTAACTGAGCGGTACATTGCTACTGAGTTGGGCATCTCTCAGGAATGTGTTCATGCCATTATTCACAATGATCTTCAAATAACAAAGGTCTCTGCTCGATGGGTCCCGAAACTTCTTGGAGCTGATCACAAACAACAGCATCTCAACATGCCAAGAGGCAATCTTGGCCATTTTCTGTAGATCCTGAAAAGTTTCTTCAGCAATTTGTGACTATGGATGTTACTAGAAACCAAAGAACAGCCAAAGCAGTTGAAACATCATGGATCCCCACCTCCAAAGAAACCAAGGGTGGTTCTGTCTGCAGGCGAAGTGATGGCTTCCATCTTTTGGGATTCAGAAGGTGTGCTATTGGCAGACTATCTTCAAAAGGGCAGAGCTGTCACCGGGGCCTATTACACTAATCTTGTGAAGCAACTGTGGGTCAAACTGAAGGAAAAGAGTGGAGGGAAACTGACGAGAGGAGTCATCTTTCAGCAAGACAATGGTCCAGTTCACAAGCTGGTAGTGGCAATGGCTGCCATTCATGAATGTGGCTTCCAGCTTCTTGAACATCCTCCTTATTCCCCAGATTTGGCCCCTTCGGACTCGGTGGTTGCAAATTTGCTTCAGATGATGATGTCATTCATGCTGTGGGCCACATTCTACTGCGCAAGATGCTGACTTTTACAAAGAAGTGATCCATGTGCTCCAGGATTGCGACCATAAACTTGCAAAGGGACTATGTTGAGAAATAACCCAAAAAAGTTGTCCACAAATAATCCATTGTACCTTATGCTGAGAACTTATCAATCACCCCTCGTATGCTGTCACGATATAAACACATCTTGGACTCTAGTGTTTGCTATCTGACTTATACTGTCATGGCATAAACAATTACAGAAACTGTGGAATATTTGCTTTAATTGTAGCGAAGGATTTGCCAAATAAAGCTGTATACGAACAATTCTAAATGTGTATAACCTTCTCATTCATCACACATACTTTATATTTGAACTCGATTGTCCAGAATGAGTATATGTCAGCTAGATATGGGCCGCCAACTTCCATCTTTAATAACTTTATTTACAAAGTAACAATATTGATTATATGTTAAAAAAAAAAAAGAAATTGTTTCATTCATTCAAATTCATCTTTTGCATCAGCTTGTGAGGAAGGATGACCTGACAAAGGAGGAAGAAGCAATAAAAAAATATTGGGTTACATATGTCAAAGCATAGAAAGACATCATTTAAAAAAAAAAATTCACAGTAAAGAAAGATATAATTTTTCCAGAAATAGTGTCACAGTATAAAAAGACACAATTCTTCCATGACAAAAAATGTTTAAACTGTATAATATCACTTATTTTCTTAAGCTCCTTCCTTGTGTAAAAGTACTGCACCAGCAAAAATGTCGCTGCCAACAAAACTGGATATCTTCCACATGTGAATATTAATTTACAAAATAATTCTTCAGGAAAAAAAAAAAAAACCTTACTTTCTGTAGCTCTTTTTGTGAGACTTTCATGATGAAGCAGATGATAAAACAGATGAGCAGTTTTGGCAGTTTATGAAAATATTCATGAAAAAAAAAACTCTTATACAAACATTCTACTAATAAAAATCAGCAAGCTTTTCTCTCGCATGGTTCTTATTTTGTGAAAATGTAGACACTTGTTCAAGTCTCACGCTGGTGGAAATTTTAGAATAGAGGATCTGACCCTTGACAAATAACAACTTCTAATAAGAAAACTACCATAAGCCAGGCCAGACAAAATGTATTATATCATCATAATGTAGTCGTGTAAAGAAAAGCTTGATAATAATGATGGTATTAAGTAGTATTTTCTTGTCTCATTAGTTTTGCTCATTGTGCGTAAGTGCATTCAGTCTTTAAGCTTAAATAATCTGCTGTAGCAAGTAATGTGAAGTAACAATTAACCCTCATTCTGTCCTTACATATTACTTATGCAAGAGCAACAATAGTTTGTCATTAACTTCTTATGTACCTACAGTCGAAGCCACTTAATATCACATCGCTTTATGTCACCACCTGGATACTGTCACATACATGTGTATCCCCAGCCAACTCCCATATGTAATCAACGGGCTTTACTCCCATTAATCATCTCACTTATTGCCACAAATTGGTTAATGTCACGGTATTTTTGCACCCGGAGGAGCTAAAGACCCTGCTTTGTATCACAGATTGGGCGAGTACAAGCTACAAACATCTCACAAAGCATTATCAGCTTCATGATTTATCAAAGAAGTGGCCAGCCGTTTGATCACCAAGTAATTGTCGTATCAACCTTTCGAACATGTGGGCATGAAACTCTAGTGGTGTGAATGAAAGGCTTACCATGGCTGCAACTTTCGTGATTAAAATCTGCCTTTTTTCATTCACTGGCTTCTTTATCAAGATGTAAGCGGTGTTAAACTGGCAACGTGAGGTGACAGTTAGTCAGAATCGAATAATGTACTGTGAAACGTTTAGCTGGGAACTTCTCTCTGGTTCTCTTTGTGATAGATAATGGCTACTAAAAGCAAACATGTTGATCTGGATTTGAACAGTAAAATGGATATTCTGATGCAAGTTGAGGAAAAAGTTACAAGAAAGGACACAGCAGATAAATTTGAAACTGTATAAAAACTTGTTAAAAACGGAGACAAAATTGAATGAGACTTTCACTTGTCTTTAGTTAAGTCAAACTGTAAGCGAAGGTGTGCGAGTTCCTACATGGATATTGAGTATGCTCTGCTGAAATGGTTCAAACAGATTTGTTCTGTACAGCTGCCTGTGTTTGGTCCTATGCTGGCAGAAATCGCAGAATGTTTTGTGAAAGAAATGGATATGCCTGACTGGAAGTGTTCAAATGGCTTTCTTGAGCGCTTTAAGAAATGTCACAACATAACATCTGAGGTCGCTTCAGGTGAAGCAGCCCAAGTTAACACCCATGTCATTAATGAACACCCATGTCATTAATGATTGGATTTCTTGCTTGCCAAAATTTCTAGATGTGTACAGCCCAGATAACATTTTTAACATGGATGAAACAGGCGCGTTTTATAAACTGCTACCGAACAGGACTTTGTGCTTTCGTGATGAGAAGTGCCACGGTGGCAAACGTTCTAAAGATCGCTTAACAGCTTCCCCTGTGAACAACTGTGTTAAGAACACACTCATCTTAACATAGTCTTTGTGAGACAGGGAACATGTATCTGTTTGCTTAAAAACTCTGACCTACTTCTGTAGCCCATAAACCTGTAGTGCATGTAATAATTGTAATTATTATTTTTGTAAAATGCAATGTCAGGTTAGTGGATGGATGGGGACATGGAGATCACTGGCAGAGATGAGGAAAGTCTGGTGTGAAACCAATGAATCAAGGACGTGACAAGCCTATGGGTCTTTACAACAATGGCTATCAGAATGATGAAAACAAAACAGCCAGAAGACTATAGGTGGTGGGGAATTGATATTGTTGAGGCTTTCATCGGAATCCTCATCCCAAAGTCAGAATGTCTCTGTGGAACTGTCTCAAAGCCGTCTGTCCAGCAAGAGGCTGGAAAACAAAGTTTTGTCCAGGCCAGCATACACCACTGTCTTCATGGCAGTCTGAGCAAGACCACAGTCTGCACTAGCAAGGAAAGGTGCTGAAGTCAGAGGTATCCAGCCAAAAGGCGCATCGCAAAAATCAGGGTACCACACATCATCACCATTGTGTGTACAAAGAAGAAGAAGAAGCTTAACATCTGTCATGTGCTGTAACATGTCTGACACTGAGAGACTCCGCTCCTTGTTATCGGAAAGTCATGAAATCCACGGTGCTTCAAGAACATAAAGAGCCTGCCCGTCACTTGCAAAGCCAACCAGTGTGCTTGGATGACAAGTGAATTGTTTGAGGACTGGGTCATTTCTTTTGACAACAAAATGAACTAAATGAACAGAAAAGTTTTATTGTTCATTGACAACTGTCCGGCACATATTGATGTGTCACCAATATGATGGCTATAAAACTTGTTTTCTTGCCACTTAACACAACCAGCGTGCTGCAGCCTTGCGACCAAGGTATCGTTTATGCCTTCAAGCAACAGTACAGATAACGAATAGTGCATCATGTGCTGTATGCTGTGGAACAAAAGCGTGTCGCCGAGATCGACATCAAGATAGTGATTAATTTTATGCATGCGGCATGGAATAGCGTCAGTCAGTCAATTGTGAACTGCTTTCGTAAATCACAGGTTTACTTTCTTGCCTGAGCCAGTGATCAATACAAATGCCAGCGATATTTGTGATGTTCCCCTTGACTTGATCACAGATGAAGAGTGCGCAGCAATTTCTGATGGAAGTGTCACGTCTGATCAGTTCGTTTCAGCTGATGACGGCTTGCTATCAACGGAGATGTATTCAGCTGAAGAGATTGTTGCTAGTTGCAGTAAAAGCAAGGTTGACAGCGACGTCAAGGATAGTTCTGATGACGTCAGTGAGCCCATGGGCCAGACACCCACCAAAACTGTTTCTTACGCTCAGTCTGCAAGAGCATTCGAAACTATGCACTGGTTCATTTATAGTAAGTTTGACGTGACAAAGGATGTTTTTAGTGCTCTATTGTGTTTAAATTAATTATGCACAAAAAGACAAAGAAGTGAAGGAATCATGCCGTCAAGATAAACGTCAGTATTATGACAACTTAGCAGAGACAGCAGAGAAAGCAGCATATACAAATGACATGAAAACCATATATAAAATCACAAAGCAGATGACAGGTAACTTCAATACAAGATGTGAAAGTGCAGTAAGAACACAAAATGGACAACTGGTCAGTGGAGAAAGAGAAAAAATTGAAAGATGGAGGGAACACTTTAACACCCTACTAAACAGAACACAAGCAGCACAAGCAATAGATATACCTGAAGCAAAAGCGGAACTAAACATCAATACAGGACCAATAACAATAAATGAAGTAAAAGAGGCGATAAAGATGCTAAAATCAGACAGGGCACCAGGTGAAGATGAAGTGACTGCTGAGATGTTGAAAGCAGAAGAAACAGAAACACCAAAACAACTTTGCCGGATATTACAACAAATCTGGGATTTAGAAAAAGCCCCAGAGGAGTGGAAAACTGGTCTTATAGTAAAACTACCAAAGAAGGGTAACCTCAGAGATTGCGGGAACTGGAGAGGCATTACCCTACTGCCACTCACTAGTAAAGTATTTTGCAGAATAATCATCAACAGAATTGTACCAACACTTGAAGAAAAACTTCGGAAAGAGCAGGCAGGATTTAGGAAAGGAAGATCATGCATAGACCATATATTTGTACTTAGACAAATATTAGAACAGGCAAATGAATGGCATAGCACAACATATGCATTATTCATAGATTTTGAGAAAGCCTTCGACAGTGTCAACAGAGATGCACTGTGGAAAATCCTAAGATGGCATGGCCTCCCCCATAAAATAGTTAATGTAATCAAAGCCCTATACGAGGGTTTTCAGTGCAAAGTTATCTGTGGAGAACATACCTCCAGCAGCTTTAGGGTACAAACAGGAGTGAAACAGGGATGTGTACTATCACCAACATTATTTATCTTGGCAGTAGACTGGTTAATGAAGGAGGCAACATCAGACAAACGCAGAGGATTACAATGGACCCTTAACACAGTGCTGGAGGACCTTGACTTTGCGGACGACATTTGTCTATTATCAAGCAGTCACAAAGATATGCAAGATAAAATAAACAAGTTAACCCAGAATGCAAACAACATAGGACTAAAGATCAATGTAGGAAAGACAAAGTTAATGAAGCAAAATGTGAACAACAGAAATGTACTCAGAGTAGATAACAAGTTAGTGGAGGAGGTCAACGAATTTGTATACCTTGGCAGCAGAGTAGTAGAAAATGGAGACAGCACAGAGGACATCAACAGCAGACTTACTAGAGCAAAACAGGCTTTTGCAATGCTACAGAATATATGGAAATCAAATAAACTAAGCATAAATATGAAAATCAGGATATTTAAGAGTAATGTTCTAAGTGTACTACTCTATGGAAGTGAATGCTGGAAAATCACCAAAACCATAGAAAACAAGTTGAATTCTTTCCAGACTAAATGTTTACGTAGAATTAAAAAAATATTTTGGCCAAACACCATAAGAAATAACATCTTATTGGCAGAAATGCAGATGAAACCACTGACAACAATTATTGAGGAAAGACGCTGGCGATGGTTGGGACATGTGCTCCGAATGACTGACAACTCACTACCAAAAATAGCACTAAGATGGACACCACAGGGGAGCAGAAGTAAGGGTAGACCAAAAGAGACATGGAGAAGAACAACAGAAAGGATGTTGAGCAATAGAGGGCTCACCTGGGCAAGAGCAGAAAAAAAGGCGAAAGACAGGCATTTGTGGAAAACCCTTGCGGAAGCCCCATGTGCCCTGGGCACTTAAGGTTCAGAGAGAGAGATTGTGTTTAAATGACTTTTTTATTGATAGACCAGTTATCACTATACAATGCAAAATCACACATTTTTTTTAGTACTACTGCTGACAAGTCAGATGCTGCTTAATCATAGTGTTTTCTGTATTGTAAGACTAAGACTGGCTGTATTCTGTGATTAATATATTTTGTGATTAGTACATACTGTGTCCGATGATAATAGCTTTGGCTGAAAGTTATGTGCTTAATGTAGCAAATGTGGGATGGACGGGGACACATACGCACACACACTGCCCCAGTTTAAGCCTTTTTAAAGGACTCCTGTTTATGTCAACTCCACTTATTGTCATCACATTTTGATGGTACCGACGATGTGACATTAAACGGGTTCACCTGTATAAAGATATAGCCAGAATCTCTTTGTTGATAATACACTGAATCTTAAGAGCCTGACAAATGTATTCCCTTCTTAACTCTTTCACTCCAAAAAAACACTGGTAGTGCTGGTAGATCTTGCACACCTAAGTTGAATCAATGCTCAGAGCCATATGTAGGCAAAGTCTAAATGAAAAGTTGCATATTTCTAACTCAATGTTTTTAAATAGAGTAACATCCTTTTCTTTTCTTCCTACCAAAATTTCTCATCAAAATTTATACTAGCAGAGCATGAAAACTAATTTGAGAGTTAAAGAGTTAAGAATCTTAAAAGTATACCCCTTTCTCATATATCCTAAGGATATATATATTTTTCTTAAGAATCTGACAACTGCACTTCCTTATTAAGAATCTGACAAAAAGCATACCTCTTTCTTGCATCACAACATTTTGTATGAACTGCAAAGGTAAGACAAAAAAATTTCAAAGCCTAACTTATTGAAGCAGAACATTTCTAAACTTTATCACAGTGTCATCAGATCACTTATTACATATCACCATATCAAAGCAAAGCTGGCTGTTTTATGCCATAAGACATGGGTCAAAGCTGGCTGTTTTATGCCACAAGACAATCACAACTTTTGGGCCAAAGCAGGCCTCTTGCAATCTTATGCTGTAAAATCACAATGCTGGCTTGTTAAGATAATACAATTTATGGAAATAAAACCTTAATATTTGAAAATGAAGAAAAAGTGATGCCTGATTTACCTGATGTTAGAACACACACACACACACACAATATATATATATGTAAGTGAGGGATGTAGTTTGTTAACTGTCTGAGGGATGTAGTTTGTTAAGTGTTTGATGGTTTAGTCTGTTAACTGTTTGAGGCAACATTTGCTTTTGTACTATACAAGCTTGAAAAAATATTGCACATTATATGAAAGAAAGGACAAGCATTTACTTCAATGTACATGACAATCATTTCATAAATCTTTAAACATTCATTACCTACAGTCTTGCTGATAACAGAACTGCTTGAGAACAGATACATCAACATTACCTGGGCCATGTAAAAAAAGTAAATAATATGGCCATTTCTGCACAAAAGTTTTTATCATGAAAGGTAATTTGTATCAAGCTCAGGTAACTACTGTTATATTGCACATCAAATTTGAGGAAATTTATTGCGGACTGCAATTATGCATTTGGAGAAAGATGAAAAAAAGCAATATAGATTAAAAAAGTGATTTCAGCACAAAAGATCTCAGCTCCAGACTGCCAGTTTGTAAATCTTATTATAGTAAAAATAAACTGATCATCTCTCTACCTGAGGTTTTTTTTTTCTTTTTTTCAGTCACTAAGTTTTACTTTTTAAATCTGAAATTAAAAATCTGATTAACTCATTCCAAAGTTCCACAGTTGTCAGTGTTTGCGTAGTGGAAATGACGTGAGAGGAAATGAGCAATGAATATCAAGATGATTAAGATGAAACTTTGATCACATCACTCAAGTTTCCAAGAACACTCAAATGCACATATGACACTGCACAAAGTGATAATGTTTACAGTAACAAACAATTGAAAAAATAATGAATAGAGCTGCAGAATTAAAAACAAAAAAAAACTAGGTGAAATATTTTAAAATATTAAAAAGAAAGAAAGCTTCACTGAAGCAAACTGCATTATAATCAAGCAAATCAACAAGACAGTGTCCAAACAAAAAAAAAAAAAAAAACACTAAATTATGCATAAAACTTGTTCAGACTGCAGCTCACTTTCTGTGACAGGACACTAGAGATCTCGATGCTGGAGAAAAATCTAGTTTTACACTGCACTGACTATATTCAAACATGCTCTTCATTCATATTACAACATTTTTGGCTGGCCAAAGGTTTTATATAAATATTGTTGTACACATAATCCAAAAGTGCACTGTAATTTGACAAAAATATTTTTTACTATCAACATTTGACAGCAAATTAATGACTTGTCTGTGATTCACAATTTCGAGAAACAATGCACTTCATTAAACTAATCATAACAAGGAGCAGAAAGTTATTTCTATGGTTTTCACGGTATAGTTCTTTCAATCAGTTCACATTTTCCTGTTGTATTTTCCCATCCTCATCTTTTTTTTTTTTTTTTTTCCACAAACATTAATGTTATGTAATGCTGAACAAACCACAGAACTGTACAAGGACAGCTCAATGCATCAGAAACAAAATGAACACAGAATCTTTCTTATTGCTGACTACATGAGCTGAAAGATGTGCAAATCCTGCTCTGTACATGCCAAAGTTGTCTCCAAATTCTAGTACACACCCTGCAAATCTGCATGCTCAAAACAAAGACTAAAGCGCTCAAAGCTGGCCATTAATAGGATAGCTTTGTAATACATTAAGATGTACTACCAATGAGCATATTAAAATATCCAACTAATGAACATGTTAAGATGTACTACCAATGGGTATATTAAGATATCCAACTAATGAGCACATTAAGGTGTCCAGTTAATTAGCAACATTTAGCTTGCTCAAGTCTCACAAAGCTTTAGCAATTTAAAAACATTTTTTTTTACAAGGCTACAATTCCTTCATTAATATCATGAGTTTCCTTGATATTTCATGAAATAAAATGCAGATATTTGTCTGTAACAACAGTCACATAAGAATTCATTGTGGACTGGCAAGGTATTAAAAGAAGACACAAAATCCACATAAAAATCTGCAACATGTATATAAACACAAACAAATGAACTAAGGCTATAACAGGTAAATGAAATGCAGCAAGATCTGTAGCTGTCCTATTCTTTTCATCAAGATTTTAAAAAAATTTATAATTTAGTCATTGTAACTTTTTCAGTCGAAAAATGCTGTAGAAAACAATGAAGACTAACTGTAACATCCTTTCATCATCTTACATCCTTCCCGTGCTGTTGAACGCCACATAGGGTTCGCATGGTAGATTGCCAAGACTTCCTGTTTTCGGCGAGCTTCTCAACCTCAAAGGATGTTATTCCCACTAAGCTGGCCTTTCTTAACAATGTCCTCTTCAGAGTTTCATGTGGTCGAACTCTTTTTCTTCAGCTTTTTGTGTTTCACTTGATAGCTTGTTTTGGGAATCTCTGGTTGTTTCTTCTCAACACATGACCAATGTATGTCCATCCTCTTTTTTCTGATCACCCATAAGACAGGTTGCTATTTGCTCAACATCCTTTCATGCAGACTACTAAAAAAAAAAAGGTTTCAAAATTAAGAAAGGAAAGCACTCACAATTACTGGTCTAAATCTACTCCCATCCATGTTTAGTTATTTTGGCATCAAAACTTGACTTTAAAAAAAGGTTTAACAAATTTATAAATATACTGGTTTACATTAACAGTTAGTATGAAGCTAACACAACCACTGCATTATTAAAAATTAATGTACATATTGCACATAATATTTTAGGAAATTTAGTGCAGGTTATAAATCTGCACAATATAAACACCTTCTGAGTCTTAAAGAACCAAAAAAAAAAAAAATAGGACAAAAATGTCATGCATGAAAAATTTCAAAAAGATAAAATTTATATTTCAACTCACAGTGTCCTATGTCCAAGCTAATCAATCAAGTTTTTATAATATCATAAAAAAAGACAAACTAATATTCATACATACACAAGGAAACAGAAAGTTTCCAACTAGCCAAGATTAAACACTTTATCGACTAGGACACAAGAAATATATGCTACATATCACATATACAAACATACTTAGATTACTGTTCCACAATCTGGGATGGATGCTCAGTCTCAAACACAAAAAGGCTCCACTCACTTCACAAACAAGCAGTAAATCTATCTGTGGCAAACACCCAGTACAGACTGTAGATTAGCACAAGCAACTCAAAATTCTATCCCTCAAATATAGTCATTTTTAACAAACTTTAAGTTTATTCACAGAATTCTGCCACACAATGCTCTGCCTTACTTGTGGTGACTGCTTAACTTATTCAACATCCAAAAAACTGTCTTACTCCTAAACCCAGACTTGATCTGTACAAGAAAAGCTTTGCTTACTCAGCAGTACAGCTCTGGAATACTCTCCTCTACCATTTAAAATCCATTAGTAATACTTCTCCTTTAACTCAAACCTTTTTCAATATTTACTTGCTTGTAACTATATGCCTCCACAGAATAACCAGCAGTCTCTCAACCCATGGCTTGCCAGCCATCAAGTTCTAAAAGGACAGTTCTATAAGTAATTTGTTAGACTGAGTGTGTGGAAAGAATGAAAGATGGAGAGATGAAGGGCAGAATGTAAGACGGGCCTGTGTGCCCAATTCTTTAAAAGTGAAAAAAGGTAAAATTCCCGTCTCCATGCCATTAAGGCATATTTGGGAATACGGTGTTAGGCCCGTATTTTCTATGACCTTCGGCACATGAAAGTGTGATGTGGTTAGTATCATGCCTGGCTGCTTTACCTTCCCAGATTTCTCTGGTACCCATTTTTAGAGACTCGGTCAATCCAGGGGCCTTTTTGGCGTGTACCAGAAAAAATCCTACTGCTGGGAGTGAAGCCTGTACCACTGGATTAGCCCAATTCTTTACACTTTAAAAATAAAGATCATTCAATCATTCATTCAAGGATCAACGCAGTATGAGATTCAATCAATCTTGCCCACAGTCATATAAAAGTATATATGAATGAGTACTCCATATCCACAAATGAACTTATCAATCCAGCAATCCAACAGAACATAAAGATAGTGGAAGTGGATGAAAGTAAAAGTTCCTGTGTGTTTTATCTTCAACTTGATATCATCATCATCATCATCATCATCATCATCATCATCATTCATGCAAGATGTAATGACATTTTGTACTTCACTTTTAAAACTAAGAATACTAACCCATGCCAAGTATCCCTACAAATGCCACACATAACTACCTTAGTGGACAACACAGTCATGGAAACATAAATCTAACTAAGCAATATGAGATAAAGCAAAGTATTAAGAAAGAACTTTTTTTCTGTGTAAAAACAAAAACAAAAACAAAAACAAAAAAAAACTGGCAAAACTTTAAAGAATGACTAGAAAATAACAAGAACTATAAAACACAAATACAACCAATCAAATAAGAGAGCTGATTAAATGGTTGAGAGAACAAGCCATCTCACATAAACACTCAATACTTACTCTGTCTAGTTTGCCCCCCTCTTTCTTCATTTAAATATGGTGAAAATATAAAGATACACATGGATAGAAACTCCTGGTAAATGGTCTCCAATCTGAGATTCATGTCGGACATGTGATCATATTTTAAAATAAGAGTACCTGACTTAGTTGTGTTAGGGAAAATAACTCTGGATATTGAGAATGTTGGCCTATATGCAAGGCACATCAGAGGGCAGTGTATACAAGAATGTTAGTGTTTTAAACATGGAGACAGGGGGGAAAAGCCTATATCTATGAGATTTTTGCCTAATCCATGGCAAGTTTTTTTTTGGTAATAACAGAGAAAAGCTGACATGACTGCAGTATACAGAACACAAGGATAATAACAGGAAAAGAAAAAGCTGACATGACTGCAGCATACAGAAAACAAAAATTAATGAAGCTGACATGACCACAATGTGCAGAAAATGCAGAAAGTTAAAGAAAACATACAAACATTTACATACAGATGTAAATATGTCTGCAAGCAAGAACACTGACAACAAGAGAACATTCAACAAGTGAGACTAGTTTAAATAAACAAAATATACTTATATCACACACACAAGAACAAACATCATAAACAGGACGTTTTTTTGAAGCATAAATGATCATAAGCATCTTACATCCTTCCTGTGCCGCTAAACATCACATATGGCTCGCACAGTTGTTTGTCAAGTTTTCCTGTTCTCGGAGAGTAGAAGCATACAAGGCTGAATATAAAGTTGGGGAAAAAAAAAGACAAATATAAAACATTCTGCACAAAAAAAAACCCAAAAAAACAACCCCACTTAAAACTGTGCTTATGAGTCTTTGAAAAATGTCACAATTATGTGCTAACAGAGAAATTCTACACATCAGCTTGGGAATTAGTTCACAGCACACACACACACGCACATACATACATACACATACAAAAATTGCCTGCCTGGTGACAATATTCATTTTTAAAACGAGGGAAAAAAAAACAAACTATAAATTTATGAAAATTTGCTGAAGAAAATTCAGTTCACAACAGATCATGGTCATGTTGTGCAGCAGATAATGATGATTTGTTTGTACACTGTACAATATGCAACAAATACTTTTATTACATAACCTGTACATGCTGGGTCAGGCCTGAAGGTTACTTTACCACTGTGTGCGTGCGCGTGTTGGGCAGAGAGGTGGGAGTGATACCTCCAGGAACAAGACTAAATCATGTCATGACACACACTGCACATGATAAGGGGAAAAAAAAATGTGATGAAATTCTGCTCAAAGTTTTTTTTCTGTCAGGGCTGCATGCAGAATCAATATTGTAAAACAGTGATTTGAACCAGTGCGCTCTGCTCTGTTTGTCACTGTCTTAACCTTAACTGTGGCTGGGCTGTTCTTGCCTTGATATCTGCTCACTTCTGAAGGCTTCTCTGTGTAAGACATACACGGCTAAATCCAAGGCAAGCTGCTAAATGTCAATGCTCCCCTGACGGACAGGGTACTTGGATACTCGTGGTGAGGTATGGTCATGGATCTGGCGGTGATCGCTGTCGTAGTCATCATCACGCTGGTGGCTGCCGCCGCCCTGCCTGTCATGATGATGGTGGTGGCTGCTAGGATCATAATGGTGATGGTGGTGGTGGTGGTGACGGTCACTGCCAGGGGAATGAACTCGTTCCAGACTTCCTGAACGGCTGAAAATCAAAGACAGTATCAACTGTATGACCAAACTAAATGTAAGCTTCATGGCACTGCCTACAGATAACTGGAGGGAAGTAATCAACACAGGCAGTGAGAGCAAAGATGTCCACACTAGACTGCACTGCCTACAGATAACTGGAGGGAAGTAATCAACACAGGCAGTGAGAGCAAAGATGTCCACACTAGACTGCACTGCCTACAGATAACTGGAGGGAAGTAATCAACACAGGCTGTGAGAGCAAAGATGTCCACACTAGACTGCACTGCCTACAGATAACTGGAGGGAAGTAATCAACACAGGCAGTGAAAGCAAAGATGTCCACACTAGACTGCACTGCCTACAGATAACTTGAGGGAAGTAATCAACACAGGCTGTGAGAGCAAAGATGTCCACACTAGACTGCACTGCCTACAGATAACTGGAGGGAAGTAATCAACACAGGCAGTGAAAGCAAAGATGTCCACACTAGACTGCACTGCCTACAGATAACTTGAGGGAAGTAATCAACACAGGCTGTGAGAGCAAAGATGTCCACACTAGACTGCACTGCCTACAGATAACTTGAGGGAAGTAATCAACACAGGCTGTGAGAGCAAAGATGTCCACACTAGACTGCACTGCCTACAGATAACTTGAGGGAAGTAATCAACACAGGCTGTGAGAGCAAAGATGTCCACACTAGACTGATACCAAAATGATTATTAGTGCTAGAAAACTAGATTTGGCCAAGACTTTACCCTATCTCTATGGACAAGAATATAGAACTTCTGGTGGTCCCTAAGATGACATAGTCTGCCAAGACACTTAATATTCTGATCTACTCTGAGTGTCTTAAAGCAATCTGACACATTTCTGTTCCACATCTTCATGGTACTGACAACTACAAACATCCTGCACACAGTTCCACAGATAAAACAACATCCTGAAGCTGGACTTCACACCTCAGTAAAATTATATTAAAAAAAAAACTCCCCATGAAAGACCATGTTTTCTAAAGCTACAGTGATCACACTATATTACTGCACATAGTGTTAAACATATTTATACTACTCCACCTTATTCATCATTATCCTTCTGAGAAGATTTTACAAATTTCTAATACAGTGATAAAGAGAAACACTTCTATAAACTTACAAGGACCTGGCCACTACACAATGCAAAAACTAAGCGGGATGGATGACAACAGTTGATGCAAGACTACAAATACCAAATAACTTCCTGTATTATCTAGCATGGTTGACAAGAGTGGCTCATGCCTTTACTCGGTGGCTAAAAAAAAAAAGGTTTTATGTGTATGTATGTGGGGGTGAAGACTTGTCCAATGAGGAAATCAGCGACCCATAGCTGATTTACCAGCGTCAGGGTTAGTGAACCATAGCTGACCAAGACCCTGTCCCACCTCTCCGTGGTATCCCCAGTAACAGGCCTAGCCTGGCTAACGGGGCAGGGATCGCCACAGTCCCCATGGTGGTGGAATCTGCTAAAGAAACATTGCACACCCCCTGCTTTTTAGCTGTATTCCGGGACTGGACTGAAAAAGTAGCTGCCATAACCCGGTCCCATGGCAATACGATGCTGTGCTTCAACACCTCTACAGCATCAGCTGCAAAGAACAACAGCTCGCAGTCACAGGGAGTTCGTACAAGTGCGTATGTACGAAGGTCATAGCGAAAGTCATGAGCAAAATTTTTTTAGAAGTCAGAATTTATAGATTGAGAAAATATAAATGTATCACCTTAATATGCATCTTTTGCACTTCATGTAGAGTCACATGACGTCACCATCATGTGTCACGTGACCATGCAGAGCATGAAGAAAATGGTGGGTGTTGAAGTTTCATTTTGTCAACGTGCTGTTATTGAGTTCATCATTAAAGAAGAAAGACATGTCACAGTTTATGAAATCGCTGTAAATCTTGGAGTAGGACACAATGTAGTACAGGAAATGATTGAAACCCTGGGATATATAAAAGTCTGTAGAAGCTGGGTCCCACAGGAGAGAACATCCAGAAAGCAGTGTGTCTGTGCTATCAGTCAGCTGGAACGGAATTCTACCGGGTGGGTATTTTCAAACTTGCAGAGCGATGAGTAAAATGTGTGCAGAGAAATGGGGATTATGTTGAAAAGTGAAGAAAAGGATGCAGATAATGGTGATACATTTATATTTTCTCTATCTATAAATTCTGATTTAAAAAAAAATTTTGCTCATGACTTTCGGTATGGCCCTCGTATGTAAATACATATATAGCCAGGTTTATATATATATTAAAGCTTAAAAAAATCACTGGATTACTATAATTTTTATTTTACACTTCTTTTGGCTATCAAAAGTACAATTATTTTCCACTTTTTGTTTGTTTCTAAATCACTAAACAAACATAAAACAACTAGAAATTTTCTTTAAAATCTCCCTGAAATTTACCTGTGTGACATGTGACTGGCAGGTACAGTACTGTGCCGTGACAATGGCATGCTGGATCCTGAAGGATCCCTTGACGGGCTGAGAGGAGATGGAGGGCTCATGTTTGGTGGATGTGTAGCTCTCCAATATGCTTCTAAAAATTCGGCAAGGTGCTCACATGCATCATCCAACTGATTCTCATCAAGTATCACATCAAACATTTCCTAGATTTGTGAAACACAACAATCACATATGTGGTGTGTCTAAGAAGTTCAGTGAATGGTATCAGAAAACAAACAAAACAGAAGATAAAAATTACCTTTATTTGCCTTCAAAATAATCGCCATCCTTCACAACACACTTTTGGCAACGTTCATAAAGCTTCTGGAAACTGTCAGCAAAGGCCTCTTTAGGAATCAATCGCAGAACTGCTGCTACATGTTCTTGGATTGCAGCCATGTCCACCTTTCATGATGCTTTTCAGGCAGGGAAATAGAAAGAAGTCCACAGGCACAAGATCACAGGAGTACATTGGATGATTGAGAACAGGTATGAGATGTTGAGCCAAAAATTGGCATACATGGATCACGTCTGTGTTTTTGGTTGTTGACAGTTGACCTGAACATGGCTCATCCTCAATCATTTCATTCCCGTCATGAAAGAATTTTAACCAATTATAAACATATTTTCTGCTTGTGGCTTCTGTCCCATACACTTGCACCAACATTTCTTGCGTCTCAGTTTTCCCCAATTTGTAGCAGAACTTGATGTTTGCTTGTTGCACCATTGCACTGCGACCTTACCGCTCACGCAGACTACGTTTGACCACCCGTGGCGGGTTTACCCCGTCAGTCACGTGTACTCCACTCTAGGCAGCGCTTCTCGATGTGTCTCTGGATAGCCATGCACACTGCCATACACACGGCCCATGTTGCCGTTGAGATATCAGACCATTCACCAAACATTTTAGACACACTTCATGTTTTCAACATATGTAAAGCAAAACAAGCTAACACGCATGTGTGTGAAACAAAACGTTTCATTGTACGATTCAAGGAAGAAGATGCTGGTAACAGACAAAAGAATTATTCTCATAAATGAATTCAAATATCTTTTGGAGAAAGAGACAAATTCAAGTTAGTTACTTGATGCTGAGTCTGGCGAGATGATGCCTCTTATTGCTGCTAAACACACATTACTGTTTTGAGTACAAATATACAGAGTTTAGAGACTGTATAGATAACTGGACAATAAAATTTAGCAAACAAGTTGATGCTGAACTACTAAACAAAAGCCTCTACAGAAAATATTCTCAATCCAAACTGGCAATAATGGACAGGTTTAGGCTCAGAGTTTAAAGTTCACAGTTACAGGGAAATGCTGTAACACATGAGATTTTGTAAATAATTCAGCTCATTGAAAAAAAAAAAAACCACATCCTATAACACAATATATTATTTAAAATATATTTATCAAAGTACAATAATGATCCATAACAAATTATTTATGAAGTTACATTACATTCTTAGTCATTATACAATGTTGGGCATTTTAACTTTTAAAATGCTTCATGTAGGAGCAAAGTTAAGTTTTTATCTTCCACTTAATTCAATAAGAGTAATCAGGAAGAAGTTCTTCGATGAGAGACTGTAACCAATCAGAGGAAAGTAAACAGTTCTTCGATGGGAGACTGTGACCAATCAGAGGAAAGTAAACAAACACAATACTGGTTGAAAAAGAAAAAAAACATAAAAGTGTAATACACGAAATTGAAGAAAATAGTGCCAAAAGGTGGAACATAAATGTACAACTCTACCCAAACACAACATGTAGCTCCAACAAATTCCCCCACCACCACCCCCACTCTAAGTGAGTGAGATGATAAATGTTTTACTCACTGGGGCACACTGTGACAACTTGTCAGCAGCTACCAGCTGAACATTCATGTTGCGAGACTGAGACTTGCCCCGAGATTTTATCAATCTTTGCAATACCTGCATTTGAAAAAAAAAGATGATTCTCATTATGCAAGAGTTTAAACATAGTTGAGATGATTCTTAAAATGCAAGAACTTAAAGACTATGTTAACTGATTCTCATAATCTATCTCTATCTCTGAACCGTAAGCGTCCAAATTACATGGGGCTTCCTGGTTTTCCACAAACGCCTGTCCTTTGCCCAGGTGAGCCCTCTATTGCTCAACATCCTCGCCGTTGTTCTTCTCCATATCTCTTTTGGTCTACCCTTACTTCTGTTCCCCTGTGGTGCCCATCTTAGTGCTATTTCTGGTAGTGAGTTGTCAATCATCTGGAGCAAATGTCTCAACCATCGCCAGCATCTTTCCTCAATAATTGCTGTTAGCAGCTTCATCTGCATTTCTGCCAACAAGATGTTATTTCTTATGGTGTCTGGCCAAAACATCACTCTAATTCTTCGTAAACATTTAGCCTGGAAAGAATTCAACTTGTTTTCTATGGTTTTGGTGATTTTCCAGCATTCGCTTCCACAGAGTAGTCCACTTAGATCATTACTCTTAAATATCTTGATTTTCATCTTCAGGTTCAGTTTTTTTCATAATGGATGATTTTTAAAGATTAATGTAGGATGATTTTAATAATGTGAGAACTTTAATATCAAATGATTCTCATTACGCAAGAATTTAAAGATTAATGTAAGCAACATTAAAAATTTGAAGAACCACATAAAAGATAACAGTTACAATAATTTTGAAGATCACACAGAAAAAGAACACCATTCCTCACGATTTATGACTGGTAATTATTATAATACACAGACGTTAAATTTTGCCTTATGATTCTGATCGAGACTGGTGGTTAATATTTAATTAACCCCCCCCGAAACAAAAAAAAATACCCGTGTTACACGAGTGACAAAAATGATCAGATTTAAAGACAGTGACCTGACCTCTTGAGAACCACCATCAGTGCCCTCTTGTCAACCCAGCTGTAAACTGACCTAATTAATGCTGGGGAGGCTAGCTTTCAAAGATGGGGAATATCTGCTTGCAATGCAAGACACACTGTGCTGTATTGTGAACATGGATGTCAGCGAATAAAGGAAAACAGAATATGAGTATTCAGGAAAAAAAACAACAATTTGCCGTTTTATGCTACACAACATTCGAGCAGAAGTATGTCCCTTTACTTACCTTGGGTGAAGAAATTTTCACATATACAACTATGGGTGCTAGTGAAGTTTTTGCTAGCTGTGATGGGTGATTGATAGTGTCGCAGTCTAACACAACCAGCTGCAGTGACCTTGCCAGTTCAAAGATCCTCTCAATTTCTGCTTGAACCTCAGCTAAATAAAAGTGCAAAAAAAAAAAAAAACTCCAAGAAATCTGTATTTGAGAAAATTAATGAAATCTCCATCTTTCTGCAACACAAAAAATGCCAAGCTCTAAATCATGTGATAATGAGAACCTGTTGTAGGTTGTGCTGATCTTCATGGCTTCACTCCCTAGTCTTGTTATACGATGTATACCTTGGTAACAGTAAACAGCCACAAAACAAGCTCCATCTTCATTTCTTTTTCACTTACTGTAACACATGATAGTCATATTGTCTTACACCCCTCTACAATCTCTCTCCCTGGCATTAATCTTTCATAACAAATAAGCACCACTTTCATAAGCTTGCACAAGTCTCTCACGGCTAAGGTCAGGGGTTTGAATCTGGCTGGAGGCGCCCCAATCACCCAGCTGTAGAAATGGGTACCTGACTTCTTCTGAGTTGGGGAAGAAAAGGCAGCCAGGTATGATGCTGGTGAAATCATCCTTTAGTGTGCCGGCAGGTCAAGGAAAATGCAGGCACTAACACCATAACCCTATGTGCCTCTAAGGCACGACAGAGTCACCTTTATCTTTCATAAGCTCCCATGATTAAATTTTTCACAAACATCAGCTGTAATATTTTTTAGAAATCAAATAACTTAAAAATCTAAACTGCCAGTATAAGGTAACATTCTTCAAGTGATTCAAAAAAAAAAAAAAAGGCAGCTGCCCAATTCTGTAGCAGAGTTTTATTTCTAAATGTTGGTGCTGGACGTCTTCCTGTTACCGCGAAATAGTTTTTAATCAGCTGAATCCTTGTTAAACAATTCTGGTAAGGTATTCTACAGGATTGGTATTGTTGTACTATGGATTACTTCATTTCTCAGAACCAATCCATGGGAACAAACAGGGCTTAAGCCAAAAAAAAAAAAAAACAGGTTGTGGTATCATAACTTTTGTTTCTCTGCCCTGATCACAACACCTACAAGCTAAGCTGTCTGGATAAAAATCATTCCTTACCTAAACCAGTTGCCCTGGGATTGGTTCTCTCCATTATAGCCCTCTTACTGGGGTTATTCAACAAAGAGCGTTTGGCCAATGAGATGTCAGCAGTTACCCGTGTGATGATTATTCTGATCAAACAAAAGATTTCTTTAGAGTACATCCAACTCTTAACTACAATACCAATTTTTAAAAAAAGTTATGATATAATTAAGCAAAACTACAGGTACAAAAGAATAAACTTACTTGATGTGATGTACTGTACATACTTCAACAAAACAAATACTAATGAGATTGAGGAGTGGTATCTGATAAACCACAGTGAAAGCTAGGGCTGTCGAGTCTGAATGATACACCATCTCTGTCTCCTATCTTTTTTTTTCCTACTGACTCCAACACCGACTCTTCATGAATTAAATATTTCTACCAGCTCTAATCAAAACTGTTTCTAACTCCAACTTGACAGACTGGTGAAAACTTCCAGTAGTCCATGACAGCTATGGCATCAGAAAATGTGATGGGGATGGGTTTCATGGAAGTTGGCTAGATGATAGTGACTCGCTCTCTGAACTGGAAGGCTGTGGGTTTATGACCCATTATCAGTGCTCTTATGTTGACCCAGCTGTAAAAATGGGTGCCTAACAACACCAGTGCTGGGCAAGACAGCCTCCAAAGAATATCTGCTCATAATGAACTGCACATATGAATGTCATACAATGGAGGGGAAATATGATATCACTCAAAAGTTAGTCTCGTGACTTCATCAAAGTCCCGAGGGAATGAAGGGGAAAAGCAGACTGTGATACTGTGACTCTACCACCTTGCAAACAATCAACAAACAAGAGCAGAAAACAATAAAAATTTGTCAGTATTCGGTAGAAATCTTGGATAAAATTATGTGAAAAAACATAACATTCATAATTTCTTTTCCCATCATATTTTTTCAAATAACAGCTAGTCAATGAAAAATACCAAAACACGAATTCTGGAGTTATGTTACAATAATTATGAAGAATGATATCCTGTACAGTTATTATCATTCAATAATTATGAAGAATGATATCCTGTACAATTATTATCATTCATCACTTGCTAGTGTTCTTCAGCATTTACTGTTTATTTCTAATCATGATGGGCATAGAGGAAGGCCATGGTGAAGATCATGTACTTACCGGCCTTCAAATCTGTGCTTGAGGAAGTCAAAAAGAGCTTTCTGCATCATATCGGTGACCTCGTAACCCTTGAGGGAAGGCCCTATCAGAACCACTGGGCGCATGGAAGGCACAACTTCATAAGGAG